>JAOXNO010000002.1:34618732-34644983 GCA_028565335.1 Limnodromus scolopaceus
GGACAAAACCCCCAAAAAATCCCACACTCAACAAAAGCACCACTTTTATGGCCATAAGCCAGGTCTTAAACTAATAATGAGACTTGTACTAAACAGCAGCAGTCTTGTACCTAGGTGCTGGTTTCTAGGGTCCTGTGATGCATAGCATAACCATAAGCTACATTTGATTTCCAATATTACTTTATTTCATAGGACTAAGACCAAATACCCCTTTCGTGTCTTGATACAGGTGCTTCATTTTGATATGTATTTACTTCACATCCCAGTGTGGCACAGAAACGGTGAGAAGTAGATACAAGGATTAAGCTCACAGTGTGGAAGGGGAAGCTTGAAGCAAGAGCAACTCGGGAGAGGCTTTCAAGGAAGCACGAAGGAACGATCAAAGTATGTAACTTCCTCAAGACTTGGTTTGTTAACGTTGTCACGGGTTGGTGAACACAAGGTATTAAAAACAAACAGATCCTTTAGGCATGTGAACTGATTCCAGGCAAAACGATCAGCCTCCGCACACAGCAGGCTCCACGCTGCTGCTCCTCCCGCGTGGGCAACTCCAGCCTGTCTTCATAACCCCCTCTTTAATTGTCATTCCAAATGCTTTAAGGCTTAACGGGAGTAGGATGGCATCTCCGATTTTAACTGCCTCCACAGCAAGGATCAGGCTTTTGGACATGGAAAATAGCAAGTTTTCAACTTTAAGTGGCAACATCCTTTGGGAAAAGCCACTGAGAACAGGACGGAGATCGACAGCGGGGGTCATTTCTGCACATAAACCTGAGCAGCTTATGCTTTCTCTTTTCAGCTTCCCTCACATGCACACCCGCAGAATTCCCCATCCCCATGCTCAGCTTTTCAAGGAGGGATGAGAAGTAAAGGAGACGATTACAATCGCAAATCCCCTTTGCAGAAGAATTTTAAGAATTTAGGCAAATATTCACCAGAAACAAGCCAGAGAGTTTAATTTGCCTCAACCATTAGAAAGGGGAAGGAGAAAGGTTCCAGACCCTTGAGAGATCTCAACAGTTCCAGAAATCTCAAAAAAAAAAAAAAGCACCTGAAAGACACAGGATTCAAAAATAGCTCACATATTTTTCTACTTGCCTACAGTAAGCACAAACCACAGGAGCAAGTTGAAACCCTGCTTTTTCTTTGCCCATTTATTCAAGAAAAGCAAAAATCCTCTCTCTCCAAGGTGAATAAACTTAAAGCATAAGTAAAGTCCTGCTTAAATATTGACACAGACCAGTATATTTTCTACTACCCACTGTTTTGTTAGCAATTAAAGTATTAGATAACAAGGCACATGTACACAGCTGGATGAAGAAACCTCAAATTTCTGAACAGTGTCCCAGTTTCAAGAGTCGGCATGGAGTCAAAATGACCGTTATCTTGCCAGTGTTAACAAATTTAGATTAAGTACACAGATACCAAATTCCTTGCATGATTTATCGACAATGTAATGTTACTTTTTGTACCCATACAATTTGTACAGTCTCCTTTTACTAGGTACTGTATGAAGTAACATGCCAAGCATATGACAATATTACAGATTAATAGGGTTGTCAGTCTTCCTCTTGGTTTGTTTCCCACCAAAAAATAACTTGTGAGTGTCCTGGTAATTGGAGAAGCACGCACTTCACCTTACAAATCAGATAGGCAGAGGACTAGAGAAAGATGCTGCAGAGGAGACAATTTTGATCTCTGGAGCATTTACACTCTTGTGAGCAGGACAGAGTAGGAGCCCTCATGGGAACAAGGACTTGCCCGATGCTGCCTGTGGGACAAGGCCTCAGTCCACGGGCAGTTTTTAGGAGAGAGAAAGAGAGATGACAGACAGGAACAGTCAGTTTCATTCTGTAAGTCAGAAAGGCACGAGAAGGTTGATGTTGGAACTACACGTCTGGCCTGCTTTATTTAAAGCAGCACTAGGCACAGAGGAATAGGCATCGAGATGAAATAAAAGCGAAACTCAGAGTATTACTCTAACTTTCTAGTGTTTAAACCTCTTGTTAGAAGTCCTGCCATCCCATCAAATTTCCAAACAAATTTATCTATCTCCAGATGTCAACTAGTAGTACCTCAATTACGTGTGTGTTTGTGTATGTATAGTCACATCTTTGTATTCAATGTTCTGAAGCAATTCCCTTTTCATGTGTAGGTTTGCTTTGGCAATCAGGATGTAACAACATCAGTCCTCCTCCAAAAACAAAGCCATTTTAAGAGGTTCCTACTTTCCTGCCTTCCACACACCCACCCACACCTTCCCTGTTCATTGCCCGTTACCTGCACTAGTGCAGCAATTTGTGTTGCTCTGCTAGAAATTGTGTTACTGAAGTTATAAAACTTAAAATATTTGAGAATCAACTTCAGTATAAAACAACACAGTGAAGTTCTATTTCATGCGATATTACTCTTAGAGATCAGCAGCAAAGCTGTAGTTAAGAGTAACATATTTAGCCATACTCACAATGATAAGAGGAGGCGGTCATAAATAATGCCTATATCCTGGTGAAAATACAGTTCTTAAAAAAGGTTCATTCAGCAGTATTGCTAGCTTTTTTTTGCATGCTGGAACATGTTGCGTCTCTGACTCGTTTCTATGAAAACTCAGGATTATTATTTTTAAAATTAACAAGACACGGGTTTGTATAAAAGAAATCATTGAAGTTCACAATCCCCTGACTAGAGCTGTGAGGGCAGGAGGTCAGACACGTGCTCCCTCTCACTTCCCCAGCCAGATATTGAAATATCGTTAGCAAATTACCCAGTGAAAGGAACACATACGACGGCTTTATAATTGTCAGTCGAGAATCTCACCAGACTTGTCGCCTTTTATAGGTTTGCTCAAACCTAAGGACAGGATGGGAATCTCAGAGAGTTGATTAACATGCTCACGGGGTGCGCGTAGCTCTAACCCAAGCGGTGGGGTTTGGGCAGCAGGATGACTTACTGCACGGGCTTTGCTGCCCGCAGCAGAAATGCCCAGTCCCCCAGGGAACATAAATTTGCCGTTCCTGTTTTCCTATCCATTTGTCACAGCGCAGAATGAATGCTCGCTCCTCCCATTGCAGTCCAAAGTCAGCTGGTCTAACTGGGGTCTATTGGGGTAGCTACAATAAATTTGGAAGACTTCATTTAGTTTTCCAAACACTTAAAAAAAAATACAATTTGTGAGAAATATCCACCACAGAGCAGACACTTGGAGTTTGCAGTCCTATTTAATGGCAAGATTTTCTTAACCTAACCTGTGTTTCACAAGGCAGCAGAATAC
This sequence comes from Limnodromus scolopaceus, assembly GCA_028565335.1. Taxonomy (NCBI): domain Eukaryota; kingdom Metazoa; phylum Chordata; class Aves; order Charadriiformes; family Scolopacidae; genus Limnodromus; species Limnodromus scolopaceus. Next base: position 34,622,001 of record JAOXNO010000002.1, read on the forward strand.
ACACACACACAAAATCAAATTTCAAAAGGATCAAAACCAGGTTTGTTCAGGACATCACACAGTATAAAGTATTCTGCTTATACACAGTGTTATGACTGTAAAAAGCTGAGCTCAGCCTTAGTCCTCTGTCCCAGCAGGGCTCACTTTGAGCTTGCAAAGCAGCCACAGGGCCAGCTCATCACATTGGCACACTGAACACTGAATTTCATCCCCCGACCCCAGACCCTGTATAAATGGGAATGTTCAATACAAAGGGCTTGACTCTGCTCTCACTCTTCCCAGTGTGAATCAATAGTAATTTCATCAGAATATAATGAGCCATTAAAGACAGGATCAGGCTGGCAGGATACACACAAGAGAAATAAAACATAGCACAACTCTTGAAATTAAATATTGGCTACCATTTATAATTGCATGACAGCTCATCTTCTGATTGCTTGTTGAGCTCTGGGCACCCTAACCCGTGAAAACAAATATTTGCACATATTCCTAGAAAGCAAGTCAGAGCATTAGGTGTAAGCTTATAACAAAACGCAGCCATAACTTTAAAAAAGAGTGATAAAAATCTAACTTAGCCAAGAAACAGGTCCAAACAATGCCTGAATAGCTGTAAATTCTGAATAGCTTGAATGATGCAAGCCTGGTGACATCAACATTTACAAACCTATCCTGTAGAAATAGATCAGATGACCTGTCCTCCAGGATAATTTGCTGCCTGTGCATCACAGTTTCACAGAACAACTTGGTGACTAAACTGCAGCTATTGCTGTCACAAGTGGATACTAACTGCCACACAAGCCAGAGTGGCCAACCATCAGCGACTATCACAAATCAAAACTCAATTTTTCTTCCGCAGCTGCTAAAGGAATAAACTGATAGAAGCTTAGAAACATAATATTATTGCTACACAAGAAGAAAAGACCTCCTTGTTCACAGCTTGCTTAAGAAAATACATATTTACATCACTTGTTTAACTTTTTGTTAAAGAGGAAGGCTCTGGAGGAGGGGGTTTAGTCATTTCACCAATACATAAAGTTATCAGACTTTATGATTTTTGCTATTCGCATCCCAGAGTACGTATTTTCCAGCCCTGGGCCTCAGAAACATCTCATACTTCAGAGAAACAGATACATTCGTGCAATCATATAATCACTTTGGTTGGAAGAGACCTTTAAGCTTATCAAGTCCAATCATTCAAAGGTCCTTTCCCAAAAGGTACCACAATGCCCAGCTACTTGATCACCAGAACAAGCTCTGGGCCAAGCATCTACTTCTTGCTGACAAAGTGAGGTGGGACAGAGACATCGCAGTGGTGGGCCAGCAGCCCGACAGAAAAGACACTTTATGCAAGCAGAGTCAAGCTCTAGAGAGCCAAGACAACCTTACCAAGGATGCAGAGACATACGGCAACGCTCTGGGGATTAGCGGGTGCCCTTACCTTAGGAGAAGGCTGGACGTAGCCATGGCGTGGGGCAGAGCCATTCCCAGGGAGACATAAGCACAGGGGTCACAGCACAGAGGTTGAAGGGACGCCCAGGAAAGAGATGACCTTGCTGGTAGAAGAAGACCAACAGCCATAAGCCATGGCAGGTCACACCTCTTCCTCACTTGGCCTTTCCTTCATTTTCCCAAAGGCAACGTAACTTCTTCAGGCAGGTGGAGATGCTCCACACACACTGCCTCATCCTCCTCAGGGCAGAGAACATGTGCATACATACATCCACCACAGACAGGTCAGGTCAGGGCAGCTCAGCTCCCCTACAAGGCAGTCACACCAGAGAGACACTCCCAAGGAGGCACCAGCTGCAGCACTTTTGCAAGTGCCTCATCACACAACTCCATCCACCTGCTCAGGGTTACAGCCAAACGCCCCCAGGGAGGGGCATACAATCACCCAACTGCAATTCTGCTGGAGCACCTCAGCCTCAAAGTCCTGCTTTGGGCATCTTATAGTCATTTGGGATGTGAAATATCAAATAATTGGGGTTACCTTAATGTTGGATGGACCATGAGCTCTACTAACTCTTAGTTATCCTAGAATTACAGCAATTACTGTGACAGTTATAATAATATATTGCAACAAAATTTAAAATAACTTTTATTCATTCTTTTTTTTTTTAATAAGAAAGCAGTGAAGAATTTCTGAATAATAAATGAAGTAAAAGAGTAGATTTCTCTACTGCTTTCTGGCATTTCAAATTTGTCTTCCAGGACAAGAGTAAAGTATCAGCAAAGCAACCCAGAAAAATGAAAGACTCCTTAACACCTAAATATTCCTGATTTCACAATAGACAATACTAAAGATACTATTAACAAGCATTCATTCTCAAAGCCACATCATTTTGCCTTCAGCAAACACTTTTGGTATTTAGGTTGCTCTGGAGCAGCATGCTGGGCAGGTGTTTCTCATTCAACTAATTGTAATTAGGGTAGCAACAGCTTTAGAATGGGAAAGACATAGGCAAACAGGAGAAAAAAATCTAATAATGAGGTGAAATAAAGGGGTGTGGCAAGGACTAACAGTGTCTTAAAGCTCATATGGGGATTATTGTAGATTACAACATGGCAGCCATGATGCCTCAATATAGAGATTGCTTCTGGGGGCATTGGCTCAGGCTGGCACTGGGGCCTGATGATACCACCTGGAAGACATCAGTAGATGGGCAGTCATGGGCTTCTTTTTACTTGTTTCCCCCCCCCTATTTAGCCACTTCCAGGAAGGGCATCAACACAATTTTACTCATGGGATTGTGGATGCAAAAATGACTTTACACACAGTCCAGCATCAGTAGGTGTTGAACTGTTTCTCAGAACCCTGTGCTTTTAAAAGCTAGTCTAAAAATGACTCTGAAAACAACAACCTCACCTCCTCTGAACTATTGCACAATGTACAGCCTCCTGCTAGGCTGAGTTCCAATAGCAAAATGTTAGAGTGGATTTTTAAATCCATCATGCTCAAGAGTATATTCAAAACCATGAAGAAAAGGTTTGCTTATTAATTGATATCTTCACAGCACATGAAAATCTTGAACGCTAAATACATGATGTGTATTACAAGACAGCTTTTTTTAATGGCAAAATTATTTTGTAATCAAATGGCCATAACCAGAAACCATGACAATAACTTAATGATGAAGGAGCTTTCAATTGGCACAAAATAAAGTACAGCTCACAAACCCAGGCTGCGTAAATTGATGCAACTTCCTCAGTTATTCATTTATGTTATTTTATTCATTTATACTTGCCAATGCTCTCATTTACTTTGGTAATTCAGAAACCTAATTTAAGATTTAATATGAACTCAGGAAAGAATCCATAACCCTCAAACATCTGCAGCAATAGTCAACTGATCAGTACAACGATGGCATTCACGTGAATTTCAGCAGAGTAAAACTGAGGGCTAGTGCTTAGCTCTGGGATATGTATAATAAAATATTTTTTTTAAATCACTCTCTTCTGAAATGTAAACCTTATCTAACAGTTTGGTATCCTGGCTACTCCAGGAGGATAAAGGAAAACATTTACTAGACAGCAATTGGGAATCTCAGCTTTCAGCCTTATGAAGTTGGCTGTTCTTGAAACTCATATTTGTCTGTTGGCTTATATGCTTATTTAGAAGTCAAATGAACTCCCTGATTGCTCAAATGAATGTTCAACATAATAAGTATTTGACAGAGTTAACTTCTGTGAATGCGAAGACTCCATGAACAGATTCAACCTGTTCCAATGTTCTCATTATTAAAATTGCACCAGGATTTCTTTTCTTATATTTCTTTATTTCCCTTCTTTTATCAGTTGTTCATAGAGCTGATAAACACTCTGTGCTAAATCCATTTTACCTGATACTGAGCTGTAAATACCCAGCTTCTCTCCCACTCCCCTCTCCCCAGCCATATTTTCCAGCCACTGCTGCCACTTTGTTCTGTTAGATGTTTACTCCTGTACTCAAGACAACCTGGGGGACAAACCCTCAACACAGCCTGAACCCAAGCACACAAAGATCATCTACAATAACAGAAACTTTCTTCATTGGCAGCACAACTGCTGTAGAGCCCATTTTCCACTCGCACACCGTGACCTGACATCTCCTTCTCCTTTGGTACCACCTGCTGATATAATAATGGATGGGGCTGTTCTCTGGGAGGGATGTAACCTTCAGCAAAAGGCAGGAACAAGTATACTTTCCTATACTTTTATTCCCACAAAATTAGTGTTCTGCTATGCTTTCAAGGCAAAAATGATCATCATTAATACCTCCCTCGTTATCACTTCAGCGGCTGTTGCAAACATCCAGAAGTGCCGCAACTACTTTTTGGAGAGTTGAGCAAGTGCCTGCGATGCAAACGTGGCAAGTGCAAAACTAAACTTCTGCCGAAGCAAATGATTTTAAAGGTTGTTTTAATACATGGTCAGAGACGGTAAGACCACAGTGCTCTTAGCATGTGAGCTCCAAAGAAAGGGGAACAAGGCCAAAGTGAATTCAGCTCAAAATCCAAATAAATATTCACAGAATACTTTGGCAAATATTCACCAGGTTTAGTCTGCATCAAATTTTTTAATCTTTGGCCATTTCACATTGCCAAACTGATGAGAGACTCCTGCTGTCTACAGTGTTGGCCATAAAGGCATCTTCAAAACACAGAATTTGGAAGGTGATTAAGCAAACAAAAAACCCCAACTAGAATTAGTTAGCTGCTAAAAAGTGATTGGTTTATGTTTGCTATGGACCTTCTCCTCCTCAGGACAACTTTGGCTCCAGCACTGTTTGCATCAGCATGGAGGTGGATCCAGAATTGTGGAATATGCTGGAGGTTATGCTGAAGGTGCTCCTGTACCCAAGGAGATACCTGGTCCGTGGCCCTGTGCCTCAATGTTGTATGGCATGGAGTAGCCAAGGCCCCTAAAAACCCTTTCCCACAGGCCACCTCCACCTCATTTAAACAGAAGCCCTGGTTCTAGTGTATAAGCACATGGTTTACACTCAGTGGTAATAAGGGATGTGCATGGGGCAAGTATTGAAGCAGTTTGTTGAATTAATGCCAGGGTTTTACAGCCATGCTGTAAGAGAGAGGGAACCTCTCCGTGTAGGAGTTTCAGAGGGAGCCCATTTACATGAACACGACAGATACCTCTCCAGTCACATCTCCCAAGTTTTATTCCCATAAAGTCTATTAGGAAAAAGTGAAGACTGTGCTTCTGACTGCACTGATGAGTTTCAGCCTTATCTGCAGGCATACAGTGTCCATGTACTGAATCAAACACTTGATGAAGGAATTAAAAAGCCAGCAAAAATTAGTTTTGTCTTAAATACTTGAATCACAAAACAAGTTGCTTATAGCCACTGAAAAAATGCTGCCGAGAAAGAATAAGCAAAATATGTATATGGAGCATATTTTATCCTCTAGTAAATGATTTACAGTATGGTCATGGTGGAGTGACTGTGAGTAACAGGAGATAATCGTTCCCTTTCTGCATCAAAACATTCTTACTCCCTCTCTCATTCTCACAGCTGTGATTACCTTAGGAAAATCAGATTGTTCAGTAGGAGTTAAAACAAGGACAACTCCTTCAAGCGGGAAGTCTGGTTTATATCCTTAGCCATTTAGTTTTGCAGCTACACTGGGCTGTTATTGCCTCATGATCTTGGTTTACATGCTGGGTTATCAAAAAAAAAAAAAATAAAACAAAACAAAAAGCTGGTCAGTATTGTTAAGATCACAGTCATGTGCTAAATCCCTTTGGATGCCTTTTTAAACTTCCAAAAGCCCTCACCTGAGTTCTTGTATTCCTGCTGACAGAGAGTGGGATGCCTCATCCTGGTGAGTGCCCTGGCTCCTTTTACACTTCTGAGGTTGCTGACTTTCTCGTTGCATTATGTGCCAAGTTTAGCATTATATCTGTAATTCTAAAAAATGTTTTAGGCATCCAGATATCCTGCTGGTCATAAGTGTAATTTGAAAGTAAACGTCCAATAAGAAGAATTTGTCTAAAGGCTGCTCCAACAAGTTTACATTAATCTAGGGGGTTTGGGACAGTCTTACAGTCCCAATGTCAAAATTACTTTTTTTTACAAATTCTTTTTCCTCTTTATCTGAAGTAAAATGTTCTACACAGATCAAACTGAAGAGCCAGTCTTTTCAGATACAAACAGGAAGCTGCTATGCTGTGTGTGAAGATTACCTCTGCCCTGAGAAGCCAATTTCTCCAGGCAATTAATTCCAGTCTTATCAATTAGCTCTCGTAATGGAAGGAATTTTATCTAGTAGAAATTGGACAGAGAACTGGTCTGAAAATTTACAACATTTTGCCATCTGAACTCGTAGTAGGGACAGTTCTGTGCATATCCAAGGTCGCAAACTGTTTGAATCCTAACAACTTCTCTGATGAAGTATAAATAAAACACAACAAAAATTATCTGGCAAGTTCATGAATGCCGTATTAGTTTAATTAGAACTCTGGGTTTGGACAAGTTAAGAGCCAGACTCAGTACAGATAAAGGAGTAAGCCCCCATCCAGTCATCCAAAATCTTTCTTTACAGCATATTTTTCAGTAGGTCTCATTAGAGGAGCTGAGAAGAAATTAATTTCTCTACTAGAGCAAGTGATTATTCAGATACGGCAGGAATGGCAATGATGTTTTGGCAACACATGGAGCTCCTCAGAGCCCTTCGTAAAATGTAGGAACGAACAGAGCAGGTTTTGTGCTCTCTGGTTATCTGGAAAGCTGAACGAGGGATGTATCAGCAGCACACGGCGTTGGTCAGAGAAGGCTCAACTCAAATGGGTCCTTTTCATTGCCTGCCAAAATACAGCAGCCTTGAAACGTTCCTGGAGGAAGAGGCCGATTTAGAAGTGTCTCTCTGAATCCCGCTGTTCCAGCTGCTTCTCAGGCTTCTGACTTCAAACTACAATCCAGCTGCTGGTATTTTCATTCCAATTAAGTTCTGAGTGTTTTTTAAACAAAATATTTTCATAGAGCGACTATTAAGAGATTTCATCATGATCTGATTTCAAACAACAAATGCTGACTGAATTGCAGAGACCGAGTCCGAGAGATGAAGAAACGTGTGTTTGGAGATTATAAAAATGCTAAAAGGATTTAACTTGGCAAGCAGAAGCCTAAGAGCTCAATTTGACTCAAGGGATGCCAAAGTATTGAGGGCTGTGGTAAACAGTAACCCAGACCTCCTCTGTAAGCTGTCCATTAATAAGGGGCCTGAGGGACACATTATAAAATTAACAATTGGAAAATTTAAAACAAATCCAAAATCCAGCAGAGTGCGTGCAGTGTCCAGGCTATATGGTCAATACAGTAGCTGTCTTTATCATACTGCAGAGGCACTGGAAGTGGTTATTTGCTCTAAAAGAAAATGGAGAATCATTTTTTAGGAGGTGAAGTGGCGGCCAGTAAGTCCAGGATGAAAGCTCCTGCAGACAGTAGTGTTGATGTGGGTCAGGCACACCTGACTTGGGGAGCTCTAACAAGGATGAGGAGTCCTTTTTGGGAGAAAAAGTGAATGTGGAAGAAGACACTTTTATCCCCATCAGCCGCTTCTTCCCCTGATACTGCCACTGTAGGTAGAGAAGCTGTGGGTGGTGCACCAGGGAGTAGAGAAGGTGTTCCCCGAGAGATGAACCTTACAAGCAATGTTCCTCTAAAGGACTTGGTTTTGGAGTTACAGCGTCTTTCTCCAAAGCTCCCAGCAGCCCTTCTGGTGGAGACAGCAAACAGCAGCAAACAGTTCTAGGCACTGAACACCCATAACAGCAAGCTGTCAGACGTGATGGTCCAATAATCTGATCCAGAGTTGCAACCAGTAAACCTCCTATAACAGCAAGTTTGGGATACAGCATATGCAAATGTTTACCATATCATACCAGTCACAAGATTCCAGAGAAACCAACATTTTTCCATTAATTATGGGAAATCAAAATTCCTGCAGGGGGGCAGGTCCCTTCTGTCTCCTGACTGCCTGATTGCGAGGGAAAATGTCTTCAAATTGGAAAAGGGGAGATTTGGATAGACTTCAGGAAGAAATTTTTCACTCTGAGAGTGGTGAGACACTGGCCCAGGTTGCCCAGAGAAGCTGTGGCTGCCCCATTCCTGGAGGTGTCCAAAGCCAGGCTAGATGGGGCTTTGAGCAATCTGGTCTGGTGGGAGGTGTCCCTGCCCAGGGCAGGGGGTTGGAACTGGATGATCTTTAAGGTCCCTTCCAAACCAAACCATTCTGTGATTCTGTGATCTTCTCGACAGTTGAGGCATCGTGTTTTGCGGGTATGACTTCATGTTTAAAGTGGTCAACATGTTCCTTTCATCTGGAACTTCTCTGTAATTACTTATTATCATGAAATGGCCAAGTACATGGGGGATAAACATACAGTGATAATGTCCTACAGACTCACAGTGCCAGCACTAGAAATGCTCACAGCTAACTAGATGTCCATGGCCATTCCACCATCAGAAGAAAGGTACTGGTGCACGAAGCTCATTTTTCAAAACAGTGTGCTAAAAGCCAAGTATCGCACCTTTCAAATATTCTTTGCCTTTCGAAGAACAGCAAAAAGGGGGGATTTAGAGATGGAGACAACTTCCTCACCACTTTGCTCTGGCAGCATAAAAAGGTTTGTCATGTGGCTACTGGCAAAAGGCCTACTTTTAATGGCGTCAGATGTACGTAGATTTTGCTGAGAGAGCGCCGTGTAACTTTTTTGTGGTGAGTCTTGGGTACTGGCTCCACAGCAGATTCAAAACAGAAGTTCAGATAAAGATGGGGTTGTAATGAAAAATAAATATACGAGAATGACTACTGGCCTTCCTTGACTATCAAACACAGAATTAGGTGCCAGAAACACCAAAAGATTTATTAAGTGACCTAACACATAGATAAAGTGAAAAGACAAAGGATTTTTTTTTTTAACTTTGTTTATTGCTGCAAAAGTTGAGTGCCATGTTCTTTCATTCTCAGAAAACTGTCAGATTTTTCCATTGGGTTAAAAGTTCTCTGGGACATCCTTTCCCCAGTGTGCATTGGAATATATTCTTGATCCCCTATATAAGAATCAACTGAATATGGGGACTGCATAAGGAGCACAGGCACTAATGTCTGAGTATCTTTCCCTTTTCATACTATATGAAGAGCATATACTAATTTACACGTGCTTCTAGTTGCAACGGATAGAACAACAATATTGACACTGCAGTTCTAATGTATGTAAACTCAAGAAATGCTTAGCATTTCTGCTCAAGGGATATACAATGAATGGAAAAATAAAATCTTAAAATGTTTTGGACTCGCTACATGAATATCGCAGCTGCTTTGAGGAAAAAGAATTGCATTCAATAGCAAATAAATACATAAATAAAATTAAGCTACTTCTGCTTGATGCTAGTTTTATGGAAATCAGTTGCTGGGGTATGGGCCTACATAGAAACATTGTGGAAATCAAGAACTCCAAGGCTATTTAATAAAGTGGTTAAAATCCAGCATGCAACTTCATATCATTGCTATTAATTAATGAAGTGGGAATGTTCCCCCCGACAGGGAACATACTGTTCATGACTGCTGTGCCACTCAGAGTGAAAGCAGACGTTGTGCCTGCAGAAACCATACAGACAGTGACTTACTACTTCATCATCTGATGCTCCTTTTACCCCCACTCCTGCCGCAGGACTAAAAGCAAACCCATAGATTCTTGTCTTCTCCTTGGTTCTTTATTTCATAAAAATACATTTAGACTTTTGGAGGTGTATGTTGAGAGACAGAAAATGCCCTGGAAAAATCACCATCTTTTCTTTGTTTTCACTCCATGCTTCTCAAAGCCCCAACTCTAATCACGTTTGAAAAGGATTTTGCGAGCAGTATCTGGAAACTTCAGCTCAACTGATTGATTGTTTTTAATTGCATTTTGGTTTCATCAAGGCAGTACCATAAATCTACCGCTTGTCAAACAGAGGGAGTTGATTAATGGAGCAACGGCTGTCTGTAGTCGAGTTACAAAGAAATCTCAACAAAATATGGAAGTCTTTGAGGATATATGTTTTTTAACTACTGATGTGGCGTGTGCTCTGGGCTGTGGGTGCCAGGGCAGGAGGTGGAGGAGGTTCCAGCAAGAAAGACAGTGAACGCGGCGCTACGAAAAGCAAAGGGACTGCTGCCTCTTCACTTCTCATCTGTCTGCAACAAGTGAAGCAAAGCCTAAAGAAAACCACAGCAGATTTTTTCCTCCTTGTTTATTGCAACATCAAGAATAAAGGGAGCTCAGCACACATACTACACAACTGTGAAGCCAACTTACATACGTGGAAAAATAGAGGCTACAAGATCCAAGTCTGCATCCAAGAGACATCCTTCATATTTAGGGCACTCGGTATCGGAAGAGAGACCAGGCATGAAATTCTGGGGTGATTTTAAGACTTGTTGGACCCACCCTGAATATAACTGTTATTTCCCAACTATTAAGCGAGATGAGGATCCACAGAGTATTTGTGAACAACCAAGCAAAAAGTCAAACGAGGAGCAAGCAAACCATTGCCAAACACTAAGGGGGAAAAAAACCACCCCACTATACTTAACTCACAACAAAAACATTTCTCCTTCAGAATTTTTATCTGGTTAGTAACATTTTTATTTACTTTTCCAGAACCCTGTCATGATTACGTTTGTTCCACGACTACTGAACATTTATATGGCATTAGCTTCATGATTTAGCAACTCATAGGGCTGGATATACAAAAATTCTTGTACAGATTTAGTCTATATATATAATTAGGAATGAATATACTATTTTTACTGAAAAATAAATTAAAAAAAAAGGGCTACTGAACATTTGAAAACAACCCAATGGATCATACTTCACTGACCAGCTGATAAATAAATATTACATCTCCTCTGACGTGAAAGAAGTCCTGGATTACATCAGCTGAAGAAGTCCACCATTTGTTATAACAGCTGTCAGGGACTTGGAAATTTTAAATGAGAGGGAAAATATGAATTTGGAAGAATATATAGGCAAATTTTTAATACTTACAATTGCCTAGTAGAATCCCTTGGTTGTGTTTGGGTTTTTTTACCAATCTGTGACCTGAAAAATGCAAATACTTTATAAAAAAAAACCCCTCATTTATAAGTAAATGAAACATAGCCAAGAAAACTGGTAAGAAAAGGGAGTATTCATGAAAGAAAATGCTTCAGAAAAGTTGGATGTGCCAGGCAAGTTGTGTGCTGGCAGTTTCATTTCAACCCCATTGGCAGCTCCACAGGAGACGAGCACACAGGCATTTGAGTTGGCGGCTTCCTGGAGCTGATGAGGAGAAAATGACCAGTTTCATAAGGAAACACTTTGAATTAAGAGCCAGTGCCAACTGCACAAGTTTTCTTCTCTCACCTCTTTTCTCGCAGCGTATTGCTCACTTGTGGCCGACCATCGCTCTGCCTTCAGCTGAAAGCCTCTGCATGCATCTTCTGCACCACCTTTCGAAGGTTACACTGTAAAGATCCCTCATCTCCAAGCTAATTTTGCACCAGCAGAAGATGCACACTGTGGGCTCTGCCCTATCCTCTCCAAAAACAACTGGTCGAGCAAAGAATGAAGGCCTCCTGCCACGGCGCTTAATTGCTCTCCTCAGAAAACCTCATCAGCCCAGCTGCAGGTACGCATGGTCAGAGTTTCCTCAGGAGCACTGGCACCAGCCTTTCATGGTGGCAAACTGTTCTCAACTGCTCTTGGCACTTAGGACTTATCACGTAATGCGTGAAATTCAGGCATGATGTAAGAAGATGCAACTCCATTTTCTCCAGTGGTGTCACACTCACTCCTTCCAGACTTGGATGTAGCTTGCTCTTCTGGATAGCCAAACCATCATTCCCATGGCAGATCCTTCACTTACTGAATTTAACAATACATCAGTATTCAGCTGTCAGTTTGTGCACCTCTGTGACAACAAACTTTTGGAAAATAAAGCACTGTATGCTGCTGAATAGCCCTAAAAAAAATTACAGTTCTGCCAGGGAAACAGGCCTAGACAAAATATTGCACCTTGGCTACCTTCTCTGAGATGTCTTTAAAACAGTCCTTGGCAGTATTGATCTTTTTTCCAAAATTGTAACTCACTTTGGTTCCAGTATAATGGGCCATAGATTTCTCCAAACAGGAGTGACACTGCGGCTTTGGTTGCTGTCCTATTTCTCTGCTCTCTCCTTATTGCCTCAGACAATTCAAAGGCATGATGCCACAGCAGAAGAGATGAGTTGCTCCTCTGCCACAAGGAAATATTAGTCCTCCCTGGAAATCCCTTGAGGCTTTGGAAAAGCTTTCCCAATAATTCACTACTTCAGAGGAGGCAACCTGGTGGAAACGGTACCAGGCTCCCCACAAACCCTCCTGAGATATACTGGCTCCTGACCTCGCTCACAGAGGTCTGGTTGTAGGGACCAATAGCTGGTGCATCAGGAAAAAGCCTGACAAAGTATCGATATGTGCTCTGAGCAATACAAACATCATTGATACTTAGAAATGTATTCCTCAAGAAATTCTCGTCCTTGAAGGAAAACTCAGCAGCTGCCTGAAGTGGAAACAAGGCATTTTAGAAGTGCAGTTATTTGCAGTACACGAGTGTCACTTTGAGTTAGTCGAACCATTCTGTTTTGGCAAAATCCAAGTACTCAATTCTTACTTTGACTTTATACATTATTGTCTACCACTAAATAGTTGCAACATAAAATGACTTCATTTCCTTCTGACAAGATGACTCGGATAGGGTCATGTCATTCTGATAAGGTCAAAATACTTTATCTTCTGCAAGACTCTCGTACTTCAGAAAGCTTCTGACGAAAGAGTGTTTTCCACTGCATAGGAATTCAATCAGAAAATTTTTGGCCGGCTGTGATAATCAACTGCCAGCCAGGACCTGACTTTTAAAATCCAAATGCCTTAATAGAGAGGGATCTCTCTCTTGTTAAATGCATCACTAAATTGATTTTACTGAACAATACATCCCACTGACAACCTCAACACGAGCCAGTGCAGCTTTCCAGAACTCCTCTGCAGACCTGGGTTACCTTTGGCCAATAATGCAGATTTGCAAAATCACAAAAACCCTTCAGCTGGAAGGGACCGAGCAGATCACCTCGGCCAACCTCGTGCTGAAAGCAGGGCCTGAGATTAGGTTATCCATGGCCCCCGTCAAGCCAAGTCTTGAATATCTATGGCCAGGAAGATTTCGCTGCTTCTCTGGGCATCTTAGCCCAGTGTCCAAGTGGTCTCACAGTGAAGAAATTGTTTCTAAAATCCAGACAGAAATACCCTGAAGCAACTGGTGCCTCTTGCCCCTTTTTTCTGTCTTTGTGCATTCTTGTGAAGAGAATGACTGCTTCCATCTTCTCTCCCCTTTAGGACTTTTATGGAAAATCTGGTTAACAGGAGTTTTACCTAGGCAAAAGGGGATAAAAAAGATAACTCGCTCCACAGAATCTATTGCATTCAAGCTGCTTGCAACATTCAGGACTCGTGGTGACAGAAGCTCAGAAGTGCACAGACGTATTTACAGGTGTAAAAGGACTGACAGTGTTTCCGTCCACACAAATTGTTGGAAGTAACTTATGCTTCATCAAAACAAACTTATTATATTTACTGTGGAAAAATCAATGAAATATTTTTCTAATAATTAGATCAAATTATGGAGATGCAGAACTTCCTGATTACAGAATAGACAGATGACCTTTCAAAAACAGGTGTTGCTTGGCTTTTCTTTTCTCCCTTTCTATGTCTTTTTTCTCTTCTGCTAATAGCAAGCTTTTTGCCTCAATTTTTCCCTTAAGTACATTAGGCTACTTAAAAAAATCCCAATGAAACTAAAGTATATGAAGGTTTCGGCTAAAGGACTTCTAACGGTTCTTAACCTTCCATTAACAATAACCATCAGACACTGATCCGAGCAGCCACTCTCTGCACATACTTGAAATTTCAGAAAGTCTCCACAACTTGTTCTTCAGTATCTGCATGACACAAGCTTTCCCATCACAGATGCTGAGGACACAAGGAAACATTACCACCGGCTCGCTCGACTGCTCATTGCTGAGCCACAGGAGATCATGTTTGCTCCAACTGAGGAAGGTCAATGGCACTCATCATTATGCTGCTCCTACTACTGATTACTTCCACCACCCGAAAGGCATGGTTTTCCACCTAGCCAACATGGGTCTTGCTCCATCTTTCAGGCACTGATCTGGAGCTTTTACGGCAGAGACCTTTATTACTAAAAAGTATTTTACTCTAAGAGCAGTTTATATACCCTGATCAAGACAACTCTCAACCTTTCCTGGATTAATTAATTGCATTGAGATCACTGAATCTTTCACTAAAAAGGTTGTTTCCAGACTGCAGGGCTTTTTTAGTGCTTTTTTTCAACGCCCTTTCAATGGACAGACATGAAAATTCCTAGATTTTCTACAAAGATTTGCTCATTTTACTTCCAGAGATAAAACCATACTTACTTGCCTTCTAACAAATTTGAAACTCAGAACACAGTTCAACTCTTGCTTTTGTAAAAGCAAAACAAAGCAGATACTGAATGATATCAAACCAACAGGCACAGTGACAGAATAGATCTCTCCGCTTCTCTGATGTATATAGCACACGCTACTTGTTACATTACAGTAAAAAAGTGAAACGAAACCAAAACAGACAACGTTAACTTCTTTATGGACTTAAGCCATAATAAATTTGGGTTCTATATCCATGTTTTCTCATATATTACACAGAGCCGATTTGAATCAATACTTAAACAAGAGACAAGAACAATTAGATGCTGCAGGAAACTGATTATAAACAGAACTTAATCCTCATTATCCACATCAATATAAATTCATTTCCTGACATAATGCTACTCTTCATTATTGCTCCTGTTATTAATGGCAACATTATTTTTAGATGAGATAGCAATCCAAATTCCTAACCCCTTCTTCTCATGAAAGAGCCAAAGGTAGGCAGGGCAATAAAGAATATGTCCCCTTCAGACAAATTTCAATGCTGGGGTTTATTTTCTACTGTCTAATTTCCTCTTGCAACTCCACACGCAGAGGATGGTCTGTCTCTCCCCAGAAACTGAGCTTGTGAAATTGCGGTCTAATCTCCAAAGTGTAAATCTAAATCCTTGAGAACTCAAATAAAAATGAACAAAGGAAAAGCAAATAAACTATTTAAAACAAAAAGTTAACCAAATAAGTTTACATATTTAGTAGCTTTCCATCACGTTTCTGATCGTTTATGTACTTTGATTTTAAAAAGGTATCAAAGTAGATGCTTTTAGTTCATTTCAATACAAGCTGAGCAAGGTTCAAGATCTTCCGATACCCCTTAAGAGAATCTAAAAACCAGACATGTGTAATTAAGAATATTGTGGTTTCTGTCAGACAGTAGCTACCATTCCTGCTAATAGGAATAGATGCCGTGGGGAAAGGGAATTGCTATTTTTCAGTATAGCCAGTGGGAATTTTTCAAACAGATAATTCTTAGTTGGAAAACACAGTTTTTAACCGGCAATTTTTTAGAAAGTTTCTGGGGATTGGTACAGGATTTCTGGTCAAAGTAGAAAGAGATGAAAAGAAACCAAAGAATAGTTTGGTGCCTGCAGCATTTTCACAGCATTTGGTGAAGACCGGATTCAAGAATCCTTTTCTGGCTGACCTGCAACAGTAACACGACCATAAAGTTCCCATTTTGTCTCAAGAACTAGCTGTTTTGGTGTGTCTTCCTTCAGTATTCACGTTAAAAAAACAAAAAAACAAAAAAACAAAAAAAAAAAAGACTTTTATTCCCTTTCCATGTTGACTCTCTTTTCATCTGTTATGATTTTTTTAAAATCTCCTATACAAATGGTTCTCCAACTTCCCCAGTATGAATGAGAAACCTCACTAATTAAAGGATACAGCCTCCCTAAATAAAAAAAGAATATATTTTATGTCTACACTGTGAACTTTTCAAACCATTTTCCAGCAAATAGTGTCCCACTCTGCAAACACCAAAGATTGCATGTACGTTTACTCAAATGACCCATGTTATTCATAAGCAGACATTTTATAAGATAGAGGTATAATTCCTGAAAGAATTGCTTTGTAATATAGGATCTATGATAAGGTCAAAAGGAAGCATTTCTGGACATGTTCCATCACTTCATGTTCAGGAAACCATTTTGTATGACACAAAGGATTAGGAAAAATAAGCTGCATTACATTTATTTTGTAATTTTAACATTAATATCTGTAGAAACATTTTATTGTCAGTACAAAAGTTAACAGATCTCAATACTTCTTTTACCCAATTAAAAAACAAAAAAAAAAAAACAAAACACCACCACATAAAACAGTGTAATTTGCATTCATATTGCATGGCCGTATCAGTGTGAGTGTCCTGAAAGTAAAAACACAAGACTTCTGTAAAAAGATACAAACAACAGTGATATTTTAGCAGAGGCCAGTGCTATACCTACTGTTATGGAATGGATTAGAAGGAAATACTGGAGTCAGCATGAATTAATCCTTTAAAAAGATGCTGATATTCCTATGGCAAATTGTCATTATAAACAACTTCTCTCTTTTTAACTTAAGTTACAATAGAGGAATAGTCTAAAAGGCAAAAGATCTAGGCCAAAAGATCTGGAATCTATTATCCAGCCCAGGGAAGAGAATTGTACTTAATTTGATGCATGTGCAACTCAGGGTAGAAGCTCAGCTCCTCTTAGAGCAGTACGTTCTGCTATGGTTATAGACAAAGTAATGTCTTTCCTTACTTTAGGAATCTTCTTTAATATATTTTTTTTCTTTTTTTTTTTTTTTTGCCCTTTCTCTTTTTGTAAATGGAATGATTCTGCTTTTTGGCCATGGGAAACACTGCTGAAGAGTTAAATTGTTAAAGTGACAGCTATTGAGAATAAAAGACTTTCTTGTTAAAGGATTCGGTTTTGATAAGAATAATCATCTGACACTGCAGTTTTTAACACAAATAAATCAAAAGTTTAATTCCCCCAAATTAGTTATATACTGTAAATATTTCTTCTTTTTAAAGATCTGAAAACTAGTAAAGTCTGAGCAATATATCTACTAGTTCTCTGTGCTGCCTGCATAGAAATGCCATTTAAATTACAAAAACACAACAACCCTATAAACGATTAACTGTTTTGTACATTACCAATTAGTTAATAAATTAATGATATACCATTTTCCCTGAAAGCAAAGTATTTTCCACCTTTGGATGGTGAAAATTAAGAAATTCTGTGTAAGAACAGCATTTAGCAAATAGCTGTTAAAAAAGAGACTAATTTGCTAGGTGGACTGGGACATCCATTTTTAAATCAATACAAAAAATAATTCATTGTAAATATATATAATATATATTTATACATATTTTGAATATATTTACATACATCCAGCACCTATATACCGCACTTGTGCTCCGTAAGTGTGTGCCAACATATATTTTCTCCAAATATTACAAAATAAACAAGAAAGGCAGACCCAGAGTTTGCCTCAAGTCCAACTGGTCCATTGTACAAACAAAGTCTGTTGCAGCTCACAGGAAGCCAGAAGATTGATCGCGATGGGTATCTAGACGCAGCTCATAAACATTCTTCTTTGTTGGGAATACTTAGAAATTGCAAATTATGAGATTCTTGATGACTGCTTTCCTCCAAGTTTTCTTTTTTTTTTTTTCCTTTTTCTTTTTATTTCCTCCGTATTTCATATGTACAAGCAGAAACATTAAGGTCCTGGAGAAAAGATTTTGTTTTGTATATGGTAGGTAGCTTGATATTCTTGTTTCTTTATCCATCTGCATGATTTCTTTTCATGTCTTAACACTTCCATTCATGTGTTGGTACTTGGGAAGACAAGGTTCATAAGGCATTGGATCGGGAGAAAAAACAGAGTCATCACCTGAAGAACACGAACTCCTGGTGTCAGGGTAACTGGGTGAATACTGTTCCAGAGGTCCACTGAGGTCCAGATACTCCTATGAAAAAGGAAATAAATTGCATTTTTAGACAGTGAGTAAAACTGACAATAACACCTTACCACTGCTCTGATTTGGCTTGATTATATCATGGGTAAAAGAACATTTTAAAAATGACACTCATTCCTGTAACGCAATTGCACTAAAACCTGCCTGTTGTGTAAACAGCTCATAAAACAAGAAGCTTGAATAGAGAAAGAAAAACCAAACCAATAACACGGTACTTTTCTGACATCCAACATCACCAGCATTCGCCGCGTCAGTGGAAATAAACATGCCAACCACATCAAAAGAGGACTTTTCACTCGCAATGATAAAAATGAAATTTCATCCTAAATAGAACCATTTTTCTTTAGCACATGGTAATGATTTGGAGAGGGAAAGATACTTCCAACTTTATATTCCTTTGGTCACTTTGAATATCTGTTTTATATTCTGTGATATTAAGATTGTGTTTAAACATACTGAAAGGAAAACAAAATGAGATTCACTAGATTTGGGTTTTTACACTACATATTCGTGTGTGTGTGTGTCTGTGTGTCCCAGAGTAGCCATGACCAAAGCAGTCATTAAAAAAGGAAATAATATCTGCTGAATCCAAGTTTTGGGTTAAGGCTCTTTTGCTAGAAACAACAGTTTTGGCAGGAGAATAAAGTTATTTTTCCCCTTGAAATGTTCCTTCTCTTTCAACTTCTAAAGGCAGCTGCATTCATTTAAATGCAATCTCTTCATTTGCTAAACCACAAGTTATGATCGTACTGACGAGACAAGTCTTCCACCTCAGTCAGTATTTTATGCTGCTGTGCTTAGGTTTGGGGCAATTTAGTTCTTTGGTTAACATATTTTTTTTTAAGTCAGAAATTCAATCATTACCCATTACCATATTATAGTTAAAAAACGGTCACCATTTTAAAAGAGGCAGGGGGGAATGTGAGTTTTAAAATGCCAACAAATACAGTAGGCAGCAGGAGAAGGCAGTTTGGATCTATGATGACTGCCTGTCTCGCTGCCTGGGCTTTTAAGAGATCCAGGAGGACAATCTTCACCCTTATTTATATATAAGCAAACTAGTACTTTGTGACCAAAAATAATCAACCACTTTCTAGGCAGCAGAAGAAGAAAACAGTCCAGTATTTGAAGAAATAGGGCTTTCTCATGGGGTATCAGACACGGCTCATCATATCAAAAGGCTTGATACAATTGAGTTCTGAATTCCTTAATGAAGGTGGGATCCTTATCCCTTCTCCAGCCTCCTGATCCCATCTCAAGGGCCAGAGACACAGAAAGAGGCATAAGAAGTTTCCAGTGTCAGGATGGTTCCTGATATAACAACACGGAGATGAGGCTGACTCTTGGTGACTTCTGCTCACGTGGATCAGGGAAACATTGTATGTTGCTCTGGGAAACCGGGGAAATAGGGTCTTTGGGGGGGAAAAAAACCACAAAAAAAACCCTCAAAATGCAAAACACCACTAAAAAAATCCCCAACAGGTGATGATTCAGCATGGAGAGGAGCAAGACACAACCATTTAACCAGAAATAATTACTTGCACAATGGCAGAAGATGATATTATTGGCGGCCCTAGCAATTTTTTGAGTTGTTGGGTAAATCAGGCTGAGCCTGTATCAGTCTCATTCTGGGGGGAAAGGGAAAGGGCCACTGTGGAAAGGATAAGCAGAAGTATTGACACACTGATGCCTGAAGGGCCTGCGCTGTGGGGAAAACCAGGCAGATTGCACAAAATCAGAGGTCTCCAAATCTATGGAGGAAAATGGAGTTCTCAGCAGACACTGAGCGAGAACATGAGGAGTTTTCAGGAACATAAAATGTGCCGCAAAGACAAGTGAAATAATTTCCTTTCTTTGTCCAGGGTAAATAGAACAAAAACATTATCTTATGTTGAAAGATTAGAGAGATTAGGGAAAACTTTCCAGAAGTAGGGCTAATGAAACAAAGCAATGGACTGTCAAGGGACGATGCAGAAACACAGCAGTGGAGATCTTTAAGGACAAGTTACACAAACATGTGTCAGGAATGACAAACATATAGTGGATCCTGCCACGGGCCGATCAGACGGACTGGATGCGTTCCTGAGCTTTTGCCAGCCGTTTTTCCTATGATTCTAGTCTAAAGTAATTTACATAACCTTAAAGGCCTTTTCAGGTTACCTTTGAGATCATTCCAGGTCCATGAGCAGTAGAGAATGGGGAAGGCAAGATGGTTAAACACACACACACATAAGAAAGCAATATCCTTTCCCAGGCTCAGAATTACAGCCCAGAACACCTCCCTCTTGAGTTTGCAAAGGCGTATCCAGTCCAAGCCACCCGGCACTCCGCAGTGGCAGCCAGCCCACCTCCAACCACTCTTGTGAAATCATGTATAAATTAGGCAGGAAAAGGTGCAGTCAGGGCTGGATGAGGGGAAAACGGTGTGCAGAGCTGCGATATCGACTCCATACGGAGCACAAGTTCCTGCCACATCTCCGAAGGTACCATTTTTTGAGAGTAAACCTTACAACCAGAATCCAGATAAATTTATAGTTGCTGCTGAAGCCAAAGAATCTTTTTCAACTGGCTCTACTGATAATGATCACAAAAAATGGCAATTCTTTATTCAGGTTCTCCTGTCTCTTCTATTGCATGCAGCCTTTCCTAATGCTGCTTAATAATCCATTTTTTATTTCTCCAACAATTCTGAAAAATTAGAAAGTAATGTTGAGCACCAATATAAAGCAATCCAAATCTTTTTTTTCTACCTCTCCTCCCCATATCAAGAAGTGCTATACTTATACAAAATCTGAAAAAATTATTTTTAAATGGTCGAAACAAGTTGTTGCAACTTTCCTAAGGGTTTTGTTCTTTTTTTTTTTCCCCTCCCATTTTACATGTAATTTCTCAGAAATTACAGGAACTTGTAAAGTGTTTCTGTGACACCAAGCATTTTCTCTCAAAAGAAGTTTCCACCAAAAGAATCAACATTTCCACCACCTGTGATCTTCATCAGAGGTGCATGTGATTCAGTGATAAGAGAACCGATCCCTGTGTGAATACCCTAATCAGTGAGTTCCTTGCTGAAACTAATAATATCTCAGGCCTCTAAAAGAATGCACTTCAAATAAAACCTTTTGCATTCATATATCCCAACCTGAAGCAGTGTTAGGCAGGACCTTTGGATAATTGGATGGCTGTTTGCATGTTCCCCGTGGGTCCTCGTTCCCTCCACAGAGAGCTATTTCACTGAACCTAATTCACTCTCAGACATATATTCTGGAATCTACCATTGACGATTTCTCCTCTTCTGACCTAGATATCATGGCTGGGAATCAAACCAAGTTCATAAATGAAAAACACCATGAATCTCTCCTTCACATGAAACTCGTGTTGAAACATAAACACTGCTTCTCAACCTGCCACGTGTGCTCGATACTGCTACGCTAAAAACATCAAAAGATGCAATGAGAAATAAACAAAAACACTTTAAAGATGTGTTTCTGTTTAGTTACATAAATGGCAAGAAACCAAGGATTTCATAGGATACATAGTTTAGCTGCGTGTAACCTCAGAGGACAACGACAAACAGAACAAGAAGAGAACTTGAGCAGGATTTCATAATTGAATAAATTCCATCTGTCTCCTGAACCAGTTGTCCAGATCAGCAGCTTATGGAGGGTAACAATTTACCTACCTCATTAGTTGTGAGAGTGAGAATCCGATCCAAGTCTTCTACCAACTGTTTAAAAGTCGGTCTCTGTGAAGGCACAGCATGCCAGCAATCTCTCATCATCATATAGCTGTAAGAAATGCACATTTTCTTGGCTTAATTAAAATCACAAGTCTTTTTCATACATACTCAATGTTCTTCATCACAAGGAAAGCAGCGAGCACCCACAGCTCTGCACGTGCACCACTGACTTTACCCAAATTGTGCAATACTACCCTCAAAGGTGCATTTCTACTCCTGCATCTCTCTTGCTCAACGTCTAAATTACCTTTCAGTGGACCCAATTCCGTAGCCTTCTGTCCCAGAAGGTATTAAAAATATCATAAAATACTAAATATTTTTGCATGTTATGGATTGCAGTCTTTGTGAAGAAATTAAAATGGGGAAAAATTTAAAAATAATTAAGAATTAAACAGAAATATCAGAAGGGGAAAACACTCTCCCCTCATCACCAGGAGATAGTGCTGTGCTAATGCAGAAGTTCCCAGACGTATTTTATTGTGTACAAAACCAGCCTGACGTATCATACACATGATTAGTGGTGTGTCTGCCATTTAGGAATTTTCATGTTAATGAAATTAAGCAAATATGGGTGTAAAAACTCTGATGAAGACTGGCTTGTAGATGATCTTTACTTTTTTCAATGGGATCACACCAGGGTGTGTAAAGAAGTACCCTCTGTCAAACATTTCCTGAAGATGTTTTCACACCCTTTCTTTACATATCTATATGCGCGCACTTATGCAAAATTTTTAGAGTCAAGCAATTCTGAAAATGTTTGATTCTCTCAGGGGAAGCATTATCCACATGAATGCAGTACAGTTAGTTCCCTTCCACCCTGGTACAACAAGTAAGGGTCCTTACAGCTCATTGGTGCAGTTGGCAGGTTTATCCATTCGGTGCCCTTCTTTAAGCAGCTTAAAAAGTTCCTCCACTGGGATTCCTGGGTAAGGTGATCCTCCTAACGTGAAGATCTCCCACATTAAGACACCAAATGACCAACTACAAATCAAAGAGAAAACTCCGTTAGAAGATCTGTCTTATTGCCAAAAAAAAGAGATGTGTCTGCAGCAATGGTGGCAAATCCATCTGAAGGGGGTCTACAGGAAAGATGGAGAGGGACCATTTATCAGGGAGTAGAGTGATAGCACAAGGGGTAATGGTTTTAAAATGAAAGAAGGGAGATTTAGATTAGATATCAGGAAGAAATTCTTTCCTGTGAGGGTGGTGAGACACTGGAACAGGTTGCCCAGAGA
>JAOXNO010000002.1:34645057-34664644 GCA_028565335.1 Limnodromus scolopaceus
CCCTGCCCAGGGCAGGGGGGTTGGAACTGGATGATCTTTAAGGTCCCTTCCAACCCAAACCATTCTATGATTCTGTGATCTTAGGAGATGCTTAAACCAGCATCTGCCCAACTCCAACCGTCCCGAGTGGGACATCAATCTGTAAAGTACATCAGATGCACGAGCAGCATATAGAATAGAGACTGACCTCAGCACGTTCTGAAACACACTCTTGGACTTTGTCTGGGGTGCTGCGAGCACCCAAGTTTCCAGGGCTACTGCAAAGAACTGCATCTTCACAGCTTAATTATTTACAGAACACTCACAGCCAAGCTGATTGCAATTATGTGGCGGAATATTTTGGAAAAAACAGACTGTTCAAAACAAAAATATTTTGCATCATTCTGCTCTTCTTCTTTTTTTATTTTTTTATTAATTTTTGCTACTAAATGAAGGAGGATAGTTTTAAGCCAGCTTTCCTGCCTGCTTGCCACCTCCTCCAGAGCCTGCCTCATCACGCCTTGTTGGCAACCCAGGGCTCTTTGGCAGGCGGCTTTGCCAGGTGAGCAACAGCACACAGCTTGCCCTGGCTCCCGAGCCTCTCTGCAGCTCCCCTGGCCGTGCAGCAGTGCGTTTTAGTAAACTGTATGCACAAACTTACAATAATATTATCTTTAGCCATCTCCAAAGCCACCACGGGGCCAAGGGCCTCCAAGGTCCAGCACTGAAACCCTCGTTGGTCCGTAGCCGCTGAGGAGTTTGGCCTGACTTCCAGTCCCGAACCACTGGAGTAGTTTACTTCACGTTCACTTAAATATTTTGCCAAGATGTTATTTTAAAATAAAAATTTGATCCACCCTTAACCTGTGTATATAGCTTCCTTTGTAAATAATGTAAAGATTGCAGAAAAAGCCTCAGTAAATGCTTCTCTTAAGGAGAGAGCAGCTCAGGAAGCACACTCAAGTTAGAGAATGAGACACCTCTTATTTTCTCCACCCTGCCCTTTTTCTTTTTAACCCTGCACTGACAAGTATAACCTTTTACACCTGCACTGGGAAGCATCCAGCCCTTTACAGTTAACAGCTTCTCTTGGAGAAATAAAAACCATAAGCTATTCATCTGCACTGCATAAAAAATACATGTCTACTTCAAGCAGAACGCACGCGAGTACCGTAGATGGGTCTAGGAAACTGTAATAGGAAGCAGAATAAATCCTGAGCGGTTGCATCAGCCAGCAACTTTGTGCACACATTAAAAGATTTTGAAGTGTCAGAGTCCAATGATTTCCTACTACATGTGAAGCGCTGCTGGGAAGCAACAACGCTTCTAAAAATCAGAGAAAACTTTTCCAGTATACCCAGTCTATGCTTTATCATACCTAATCCGAGCACAAATTTTTAAAAGCAGTTTTCAGGCACTTTCTTTTCTTTCTCTTTTCTCTTTCCCTTTCTTTTTCTTTTTTTTTTTAAAAAAAAAAAACTTGAAGGAAGTCCAGAGTATGTCAAAAGCCAAGCAAATTAGATAGACTCTTTGTAGCTGCACATCCGTAAATAAGTTCAAGGGGGGAAACTTCCGCACTGACAGAAGGAGGTTAGCATTTTCCACCTTTCATGTGCTTTGAAGCTGGGCAGATTAGTAACAGAGCACTGGTTAGCAGTCTACCATAAAATCCTCACTTTCTAAGGGCAAGTCCTGTTCCATCTATTAATACGTGAAACAAAATGAAAACACTTAGAGGCAAAGAACAACAGAAAAACACATTTAAAATATCCCAAACTTTAACAAATACAAACTAAAACAACCTTCATTCCCACCTCCCAAAAATACCCGTTCAAATAAGGCCACTTACACATCACTTTGGTGCGTGTAAACTCTGTCAAACAGAGCTTCTGGAGCCATCCACTTTACTGGAAGCCGTCCCTGTAATTTTGGAGGGGAAGTAAAGGAAAATTAAAATGGTAGCAATTTACAGGAAGATTTCAACACCAATGCTTTTAAAAATACTAAATGATTCTCAGAAAACAGTCTGCTAATGTAAACCAGCACAAAATCTACCTTTAAAAGTTTTGGGAAAAAAAATAATAAAATGAGCCAAAGTAGGGAAACCATTAAGAGAAATGGATAAAAACATTGAAGATAAAATTAAACGCATTGATGGCCCCCAAAAAGTTCCCAGACTGCTTGTGAAGAGAATGATAAGATAAGCAAATCAAAATCAAAAAGATCATTCCACTATAGCTCTTCAAAGACAAAAAAACTCCAATCAATAATCACCTGAAAAATAGACCTGCATGCAAAAATAAGTTGATAGCTAAACCCAAGAATTTTGTTTTCCTGTTCCACCTTTCGCAGTGACCCAAAGCTCACAGTCACAACTGCTTGTTGCTTTGCACACAACGTCTGAAGTGCTGAGAGCCCAAGAATGGCAGAACATTTGATGGGCAGAAGGTTCCATTCCCTCCAGTACTGATGGACCTGTAACTGGCTACTCCGTCTTCTGTGATATTTCCATTAAAATGCCATCAATCACTTAGTGCTTTATTTTCCTAGATAAGCCACTTAACATGATTGTTATTAATAATTAATATTTACACAAAATATTAAAGTCTGCAGAACGGAATAAGTTCTGCAAAGTTCCCATCGAAACCCAAGTGTAGTTCATCAGGATCTGAAGAGATACCCCAAGGAGGAGGTCTAAGTGTAAGCTGTTCAAGCCAGGCATCAATGGCTACATCTGAAACGTTTTATCTTCTTGATTTGGTGCAGGTTAAACAGAAACACGGTGACAGAGCGGGGAGTAAAAATCCATTTTCTCAACCTTTAGCCCCGCTTTGATACTACCGCCATACCTTGCCCATAACAAGCCAAGTACAGGCACAAGGCACAGAGCTGTATGTGGCGTTACCACACACAACCAGGATTTTTACTGTGGTTATTGCTAGCTCTGTTTATACAGTGTTTTTCAAGATCCTAGGCCTGGAATCAACAGGAATATTTCCACTATTTCCAGTGATTGGAGTCAGGGACACACAAAACCCAATTCTTGTATTTTAGCATTTCTAGTAAATCAGAAAATATACAGCCTCTTTGGTTATCTTTTTAACTAACTGTCACTGTAAGAGGGGACAGAAATGCCTATGTCCTTTATCCCTGTTTTCTCTCTGCAATGAAATGTGAGGCTGCTGTACAAGGAACCCATTAAGTTTAACTCCATAGTTTTGAAGTGAATCATTACAAGAAATACTTGTTTTCAGAGAAAAGAAAACCATCCACTTACATTAGTAGTCTTTTTATAATAATCTATATTGTTGATGTCTCTGGCTAAACCAAAGTCTGCTATTTTCATGACATTATTTTCAGTTACCAAAACATTTCTTGCAGCCAAGTCTCGATGGATACACTGGAAGGAAAAGAAAAGAAAAGGAAAAAAAAAAAGGAACACTGAAATAAACGGCTGTAAAAGCGAAATTACTTCTACACCATAACTCTCCTTTACAAATTTTAACCTAAATCACAAGGTGGGAGAGCTACACATTTACTACAAGCCTGTGAAATATGATTGTCTTAATTACTGCTACCCATCCCCTCAGCTGGTGTTTCCAAGGTGAACAACAGCCCTAAGAAGCCTTTTAGAAAAGCCTGGTTTATTTAAGACTTATATTTTGCTAAGGCTGAAAGTTTGGGTGGTGACCCGAACTGTGCCACGCTGTTTGTGATTCACTCTCCGTTACACGTGCCCAGGTACATCTATTGCAGCACTTTCTTTGCCAATACTCTTAATGAGCATTTAATTAAGTTGCTTCTCTTAAATTGCATCACCTCGGCAGAGCTAAAACCTGACAGTCTGGATCAGTGCAACCATTTTTAATATAAAAGATCTTAATATGAGATATATTGACAGTATTTAATTTTAAACTAGATGTCTAGGGTGTCTGTATTTACTTCAACTGTGAGAGTATAACAAATTTAATTTAAAAAAATAAAACAAAAAGACACCAAAGCAAACCAACACAATCTGGGCTGGGCTGTTTGCTTCTTAAACATTTTTAGTCTTGGTATCAAAGCTGTTATCTCCTCAGAGATTTTTACTTCATGTCAGCATTATCCTGAGAACTTGCAACTGATTCTTGACACTGAAAGGATGTTGTGATTGCTCTGGATATTATTCCTGAGTTTAAGCAGCCTTATGGGGTTTATGGCAGCAGGAGCATGGTAAGAAATACTACATTTGGAATCCGCCCAGGATAGTCTACTTCTTTTCAAGTTAAATACCTTTTTTTCCCCCCCTTCTTAATTTTGGGTTACTCTTTATGTTCTCCTCTTTATTTCAGCATGTGCATAGACATGCTGGACTGAACCACTACAAAAAAAACTGTACAACAGCCAATTTCTTTCTTGCATTATAACTTGCCCCAGCAATTTTCTGAGATCTCTTATCCTGCAAGGGCAAAATGAGCCTACAAAGCTTCTGCTCCTCACTGGGTTAGTCATGGGGAACTGCCAGGAAAAACCTGCTCCAGCAATGCCTTCACGTGCGCAGGACCAGACAACAGCACATGCTTTCAGCATCAAATCAGTCTTTTAATTCAGCATCAGCACAGCTATGGTAGCAGAAACACCACAGGCCAGCCTTCCTGCTTCCCTGTCCCTGTTCTCAAACCCTGCAAGAACATCCTCCGAGACACCAGGAACTCAATTTGGTTGCCCAAACGGAAGTACACATTGTCATCTGAGACGCGCTGTGATATCCTTGATGAAACTACCAGGGACAACGCAGGACCTACAGCAGACCCACGCCTTTCCAGAGCAGCAGGCTGGGGGTACCACAGAGCATCTCAAACGGCATGTAACACCTCTGGGTGAATACACCAAGTGACTCAAACCCTGGCACCTTCTGGCAGCACATTTCTGCTTTCTCATACCCTACAGTTTTACAACTGAGACTCTTCCCATCTTCAAAATGTTGCCATTACTGATTTCCCTGTCTGACAGGTTTCAGAGCCAGCCCTCTGGTCTCTTTGCAATGATCTGGGCCAGTCCTTGTATCTGCAGCTCCCCTGAGGTTCTTGCACAGAACTGGAACAATGGAGAGGACACGCCAACAGAATTTTTAAAAGCATTCATCCAACTTAGAAACAACATCCCATTTTCAATACACAGTTGCTTGTAAGGCAAAAACTTTATGTAAGGCAAAAAGTAGTTGCCCAAAAATATTCTTTACATAACATAATTCTTTTTTTCTTTTTTTTTTTTTCCCTTTTTTGAGGTCTCAGTGAGCCACATATTGGATGGAAATAACAAGAACACTGGCCTTCTCACAGTTCCTGCATGATGGAAATACCGTGAGAAGACCAGCTTTCTTATTATTCCAGCTCAATAAATGGATCCCTAAGGGGAAAAGTAGTAGTGAAATACAAACAGAAATGGTGGGATATCTGAAGAACCGGAATGCGCAGTTTTACTATGTGCTGCCTTTGTTTTCCCTCTGCCTTGTGCAATGCCTCACACTCCGTCAAGTCCAGCGCAGCGCTGACCGAGTGTTTTCGCAAAGGATCTGGATCACGGATGAAATGGTTCTGCCGTGGTGCGTGAGCTCACACACCTTCTTGGCAGTGTCCTGCAACAGCACTTCAGAGCTTCTCAGGCGGACGCTGGTTCTCAAGATTTGCCAATCAAAAGATTTCTTTTTTTTTTTTTTTTTCCCCCCTTTCACAACAGTTCTATTTTCTTGGGACACGGCTCCTTGCCAGGGAAATGTTTCATTAATCTTAGAAAGAGATATCCTAAGGTGCTTTACCTAATACAATACTCATGTGTACTCCATTAGGAAGATTTTGTCTTGGTGTCATGCATGTCACCCTGTCTACTCTACTATGGTAAGAATTACTGTTTCAAAACAAAAGAATAAAAGCAAAATTAGACCTCTATTCTCCCTCCCCCTAACCTCTAGAAGTGTAGAAAAGCTATAAAAAAAATCACGACTCCATGCAACAGGAGTGGAGGTTTACACTCAGTTCTGCTCTTTGGTTAAAAACAGCTCCATATTTGGGAGGGGACACGACTGGAAACCGGTATAAATCCCACGAACCACACCACACCTTGCAGGAAGTGCTTATCATCAATATCGGGTGCTCTGGTTTAGCCATCAGGGCCAAACACCACCCAGGGTGTTCATGATTCCTTGTCCACCAAGCCACAATGTGTTTACAGACTTAGTTATACAGGGCTATTTAAGGTTTCATAACTATAATTTAATCAAATTACTGGTTTAAAAAAAAATATTTGAAGAGAAGTTGAAGAAGTAAGTGTCCAGGGACAGGACAGGATAAATAAATTCTTTCAACAAGCTTGGTCTCCTGACAAACACCAGTTTTAAGTAAAGTGCATAATTTTACAGTGACTAATTCACTCCACTTACTTTTGCCTTTTCTGTTAGAAATTTTTGCCCTGGCATCTTGTGGTCTTCTCCACTCTGCCTGTTATCATTCTGTAAATCCTTTCACTAACTGAATTCATTTATTTCACGTCACTATGTGAGCAGATTTGGTCGATTGGACTGGAAACAGAAGGCAAACGGTGCCTGCTGTCTCATGGGTGGAGTAATGTGACTTGTGTAATCAAGAGACCACCTGTGCTTATGAATTCAAAGCGCAGATATGTACACAATATTTACTTTAAACGATCCATCCTGGGCCTCATTTTAGCAATGTCATTAAACAGCAATCAAAAACTTTATGAATTTTCCCACCGATATTCAAGAGTCCGGATTATGCAACTCGTGTGGGAAAGGTCCTTCTCCCAGCAAATTCTTGAAGGCAAACGAGATGAGAACAAAACTAACCCCAAAAAAAGAGCAAAACAAACAGGCAGCATGTGCTTTGTGCAGTATTTGCCGACTTCTACCTACTTTTTGTGAAGCCAGGTACTCCATGCCTCTTGCCAGCTGGTATGTGCATGACACCAAGTCCTTGAATGTCATCTGCTCTTCTGGCACCCTGTTAATATCAAACGAATACTCCATCCCCGGGGGGCGGCGTGCTCGCAGGTACTCACGCAGGTTTCCTTTGGAAGCATATTCTACTATCACGTACAACGGACCTTGGGATAAACAGAACCGTGTGAAAACTGGAATGAGGTCGAAAGGTAAAATGTTTTGATATAAAGGGGCTTTCAGTGTTCTATAATAAATGAACTGAATTAATAAATGTTTAACTGTGAAATCAGCAAGCACAACTTGAAAGAAAAGGAGGTCTGGACTTGGCAAAGTGACTGTCCCAAAGCTCCCCAGCAGGATAGTGGCAGAGCTACAATTAGTGGCTGAAAGCACCTAAACCCTGACCCAGTGCCTAAACCTTCTATGCCATTTACTGAGAAGCAAGCACTTTCCATCAAAAAATGCTGTAAGATCTCAAGCAAGGGCAAAGTGCTTCTTAAGATTTTTAATTTCCAGAGGTTTATGCCATTCTGCATCACTTTACATGACATAATTAGTTTTTAATAAAAACACTGTGGTCTTTAGAGGGTAAAGTGCTCATTTCAATTTCATGTGATACAAGTTCCTAAAGCAGGACTGACAATTCAGAACAACAGGCATGGGTAAAGCCCCTTTAAAATGTCTTTTTTTCCTCTACAGAAAGGGATTAGAGAGTCTTCATATGATATAGCACCCTTTCTCATATTAAAGCTGCAAGTATAATGAGAGACAGAAGTTAAAATATTGCTACTAAGCTAGGGAAATATCTAAAAATCCCATCACGGCATGACTGCTTCCTTAAAAACTCTTGAAAAAATTATGATTAATGAGACTTACGGAAAGTCCTGTTTATGTTCTTTTCTCTACTCACCATCCTGGGTACAGGCTCCAAGGAGATTGATGATATTTTTATGCTTCCCGATCATTTTCATCATCTCCATCTCTGACACCAGGTCGGATAGATCTTTTTCTGTAGCATCATCTGTACAAGACAGAAGTTCAGATCACATTTTCTAGCGTGCCAGCCCAAACTTCACTAAAATGTGCTTCAAAATGCAGAATACGGGATTTGCTTTCCACTATATACTGTAAGTTTATACAATGCCATATGTTATGTCCTAACAAAAACTAGTCTCCAACATCTTTGATAGACTGACCATCTCTTCAGTCTTATTTGTAAGAGGCAACACAGTAATATCAGACATAAAAATGCTGTCCTCAGCTATCAAGCCTCCAATAACTATGCCTTTCCTGCAAACTAGCCTTACAATTAAATTCAAAATAAATAGGCACCAACCACCTGGACTGAATGGGCTAGGATCTACACATGGACAGCCTCTGACATGAAGTAAACTAAAAGCAGAGAGACCCACACGATGCTAATACGTCTCCTGGCTCCTAAATACACAGGGCTCAAGATAAACAGGCTGTCAAGGGCACAGATTTACACCCCAAACTGCTGAAGGCTGAGGTCAGCTATGTGCTCTTTGACCCCTCCAACGATGACAGAGTTCAGATGCCACAAAAGAAACTTTTTGTGGATAAGAACTGCCGTATCGCCCATTCTGATCCCTGATCACCCAATTTTCTTACCTTTCAACATCTTCACCGCCACAGTCACCGCTTCTTTTGGCCTGTCTTTGTCAATCCCCACCGCTTCGGCCATGACGACTTGCCCAAAGCAGCCTTCTCCCAGGGGTTTACCCAGCGTCAGCCTGGAGGTGTAAACAGGAGATTAACACACAGCATCTGGTGAAGGGATGGATGTAACCAGTGAAATTCCAGGGCTAAATATTTAATTAAAAAAAAAAGCTTTCAACAACTTGCTGTAGCATGAAGCGTTTATCACATGGAACTAATGAGACTCTGGGCGTGCATCAGTTTTCACGCACGCTGCAGCGTGTTTTCTTAGGGATGGTATAAGCGAGCATCAGAAGGGCAGATCTGCTGCTAAATCCAGCTTTTAAGCTCTCCACCTCCTTGTAACAAGAGGCCATACTCGACAGGTAGAGGTGAGACCCAGCCTGGAGGGGCAGAGCTTTCCAAAAGCGTCCGAGCGCGGCTGAAATTCGGGAGCAGCCAGCAAGACACAAGCTTCTCCTGTCACTGTAACACGGATGGTCATCATCTTCTCCACCTTGACTGCGAGGGGATGAAAGAAAAGTTTCTTTGTGTGTGCTGCCATGTGGTCGCTTTCAAGCAGCCGATAATTCGAGTGGTACTAAGAGCAGGGGGATGTTTTAAATGTCATTAACTCCTGTGATATAATGGCACAGAAAGGCAAATCGAATGTGCTCTCCGGCAGCTTAATTGTAGCTCAAAATTCATATTCTTGCTTTCTGTTTGGGGCTGTGAACATTTGCCTAATGTTCTCTTGTGCCGAAGGGATTAGACAGGACAGAGCCGGCGAGTCAGTAGACACCATGTTTGGGTGCAGCTGTGGGTAATTATCACACCCATTTCTCTTTTTGCATGGCTGATGAGGTGGCCAGACAGCCGCCTTCTTGGGGGGAGAGAAGGGGAAGGGAAAAGAGGGTTTACTGCTGCGGGAGCCCGGGTGAAGGCACCGGGGATGCTTAGGCGGCCAGAATGGTGGCCAGGAGCCACCACGGCCACCAGCCCCACACTTCCGCTGCCTGTCCCGATGTGGCTCAGCCGAGGTGACGCTCGACCAGCGGCAGCACAAAGGCAGCACCCCCATGGGACACGGCAGTTGGCAGGGCTCAGCATCCCCTACCAGCAACCTTCTTCCACGGCCTCATTCTTCTGACATCCCCGCACATTCCTCGGCGCTTTGATCCTTCAAGGGGCGAGACGGGATGCCTTATTTACCCCCAGCTGGGTCTAGCACAGATGCTGATTCTTGGCTACAGGCTCTTTGCTGCCACAAGTGTCATGTGTGAGGGTCACAGCAGATGCCTCCTGTCTGCAGCACCCGGGCTCTGCTCAGAGAGTGGGGGGAAACTAAAACTCCATTATAATAACAGCATCAAGGTAAGAAGCCTTTTAAAAAGATTATACGCAAAGCACATTTTGTGGAGCAAGCACCTGGTTGCAAAACTGCTCAGCTATAACACACGGACACAGAGATGTCTATCTCAACTTTAGGAGGATAAAGAGGGAAAATAAAAAAGAAACTTCAAAGCCTGTGAGCAAAATCTTTCTGGTTCCAGCCTCAGTGCGCTTCAGGGCCAGATTCGGGCTCCTTTACTGGCAGAGAATATAATCTAATGTCCAGAAGCAGTGCCATGAAAGAAACCAGGGAGGGTTTTCAGCCACTTTGATGCTGCTAATGTTACCCAATGTAGGGGCCAGATTCAGACAAGCATTTTCATAAGTGAGTCTCAGCTTTCCATGGTCAAAAAGCAGGATTCACAGATACGATATACATAGGGACTTGTTCTTCAAAGCGCGGACTTGTGTCTTCCAGCGTGAAATACAGGGAGAGGTTGTCATATCATCCAGACAAGAGTGTCAGCCCAGGGTTAAGGGGTTTGAAAACCACGCTTGTCTGCTCAGGCACAAGCCAGAAGCGAGAGGTGGCTCCTCCCGAGGGCAGCCCATAGAGTCCTTGTCAAACGCGGTCTTTGCCTGGGTGAGAATTCCTCGAGCTGTTTGGGATTGGTTTCTAAAGCAAACGCGAGCTTAAAAAGGTGCAAAGACTGAAGGGCAGCGTATGCTACGCTGAGGTCATCCTGCATTTTCTCCAGAACTAAAATTGAATTTAGGATCTTGGCAGAGAACAAACATTTGCATTGGAAACTGGTTAATTTATGTGCTATTGCCCTGCTAGGACTAAAGTAACAAACCCCTCATTGTGTGCCTCCTGCCCCCCAACCTAATAAACCGCCTCTAAATAGCCTCCTTTCATTGCAAATCTGCTCCACCTACATTTGTGCTGAATGCTGGGTTTAAATGTTTAGCGCACTAAAATTTTCCGCGTTTAGTGTATGCCCCCAGGGTACGGGCTGACAGAAGTACATATACAGGCCCCCACTGTTGACTAGAATACTGCAGGTGGCAATTACAGCATTTTGCACTAGTTTTCAGCTACATCATTAAAATAATTTCCAGAACAGTTGTCAGAAGGTTCAAAATTACAGCTCTTCTATCCAAAAGTTACAACGCTGAACTTTGAAAGAACTGTTCATGATAAAAGGTGTTATTTTCTCAAGGCCACCTGAAGACTTCTTAGAGTTAGCACTAACTTTAATATATATAATCATGGTTCTACCTGTGTTAGTATTCTCTGTCTTTTACATGTCCTTTTATATTAAGAAATATGGTTGCAGCTTTAATTAGACTATTCAGCAGCTCATTTTGCACGTTAGTCAACAGACTTTGAAGAAAATATTATGTAGCCATATGAATTTGCATATATCAAGATTCAGTACACTCTGCTTGAAATCTAATACTTTTAAGCCACACAAGTTGGGATTGTACATGTGTACATATGTGTACACAATATGCAAAATGTACCACTAAATCAAACTCCATAATCTCCATTAATACAGGCTACTACAAAACCAACATAAAATCCTACCCAGAAGGTTCTGACAGAAAGAGGAGATTGTCTAATACAATATTCTAGACTTTCTCTATCTTCTACATGATATTTTATTACCTATTTTATAAATATTAAACAATTAAGTTTAATATTTCAACTAAGAAACATGGTTTAATGTTCAGAGATATTGCTTGGGGAAATCTCAAATGCCCCTCAACAATATTTGTATGTGAGCATCTTTCCCAGGCTAAATCATATATATTTTGAAATAACATTTCAGATTCACTCCTTCCATTATGGAGGAGTTACTTTTCAGCAGGGTGTCTGAAAATATACCAGAAATCTGAAAAAAAACCCCAAGAGTGACAGGCAGAGAAAAGTCAGCTTCCATTTAAAAAAAGATCGATTTCAGATAATTGAATTGGATCTCGATCTTCAGAGGTTCACATAACTCAGGTTTTCTTTTAACTAAAGAAACTCTGGGAGACACTGGGAAAGATGTTTTCTCTCATACTACGTCATGTTTTTCAGATACAGGTAGATAGTGTTAAGGGAAACAGGATACATACTTATCTCTTGGAAATTCCCATTTTGGGTCTTCTGGCAATTCGTACTCTGAGACTCCAGCCAGCATGGGGGCATCGGCGGTGGAGGAGAGGCGAGTAGTTATCCTCACCAGCGGCGTGTTGGAGTTCATGGAGGAGCTCGAGTCGGCTGACACCTGTT
The DNA here is from genome assembly GCA_028565335.1 of Limnodromus scolopaceus. Lineage (NCBI taxonomy): Eukaryota > Metazoa > Chordata > Aves > Charadriiformes > Scolopacidae > Limnodromus > Limnodromus scolopaceus. Next base: position 34,657,243 of record JAOXNO010000002.1, read on the forward strand.
TTGGCAATGCAAGATGCAGAAAAGGAAAGAAAAAAAAAAAAAAAAGGCAGAGATGTAATCTTGACCCAATAACTGAAAAACAGCAGGACCTGATAACCAAGCCAGCTCAGAACAGTGGTATTAGGAAAAAATGGGTCCTGTTTCTAGTGCACTATTCTCACACAGTTACCCTCCCTTTAAACACAACACTGGCTCTAATTGCTGCCAAGGCTGTAAGTCTGTCCCATGGGTGAAAAACCATTTAAGTTTTAAAGCACCTTCACTCAGAAGATAAATTAAATAAACTTTCCCCTCTTTTTCTTTATAAAAGTAATATATTTTTTAAATCAACTGAGAGTATATATATCACCATGTTCAGATACATTAGTGGGCAGCTTATACCATGAGAGAGGTTACCAATAAGCTCTCTTCTTCCACTTACTTCTAGTTGTCCATGTTACCATTTCTTTCCCCAAACCAGTAGGCAATTTACTATTTTTTGGTGCTACTATTAAATTGAAATTTTTAATTGAAAAATGTTAATTTTTCAATAGCTTACATACTTTTCATCATCATCAATGATCAAGATCACATGCCTATTACTGTGTAGGAAATGCTGGATTTTCTCACCAATTTTCTAAGCATTCCATATTGAAAGCATCAAAGAGCTGTGACAATAATTGGGAGATGTTTAGGTTTTCAGTTAACTACATCCTTAATTAAAGATTCCGCAGGCAATGTGGAGAAGAGCTCATAAAAATAATTCCATGTCCAATGCTTTGAAATGTAATTCACTTTGGAGTATGATTTCTCATCAGCCTCAACAACAAAACATACTCCATCCACGTTACAAAACTTGTCTTGGTGTGAATGGTGCATCTTCCATAAGGCTCTTTCCTCAAGCCTGCAAGCAGCAGCCTGCTTGTCTGCTGACCTCGGAGTTTTAAGTGAATAGCAACACAAAACAAAACCCCTTCTATTGCCACTCTGTCCCCTCATTTAAGTGTGAATCCTCTTCTCTTCAGGCTGTCACAGTGCTGGCCAAACCCAAATCTGGTGGCCAAGGTGGGATGGAGGTGGTTTCACGATGCCATCGCTGGTACCTGTCCTCACATCAGGTGGCAGGAGGTGCTTCTTGGCCAGCATTGTTCGGACCATCCCGAAGCTGAAAGCCTAGAGCATCTGAGTAACTGCCACTCTTGGCCTTCGTCCTCATCACCTGGAGTTTACTTTGACACCAAGTTTGCTTAAGTAAAGTGCCACCAGGGTACACTTTTGTTCCAGACTTTTTACAACTAGATAAAAAAAGCAATTAAAAGCAAATATATCCTAATAGCATTAGAGTGCAAATCAGCAACATGCCGGGATATGAAGACAAAATCCTCTTGTCCCTAGGACACCTGATAAGTGCAACTTCATGCTTCCTTATTTCAAGTCCAATTAACAATTACAGTGTCCCAGCCCTTGGAATTACTTAAGCTCCTCAGAATGGGGCTGAAAGGCTTTTTCAGCCACATCATGCTCTTACACAACGTATTTTGACAAGACAACACTAAGGTGCTCAAATGAATTTCTCATCATGATTCTGACAACCTGTTTTGTTTGAGAGGTCTTTTTGCAGGTCGGCATCCTTAAACCCATCTCATCAAATGGGGTTGGCTTCTCAACACATTTTTCTAGGACCAGAGATTAAGACTGGAAAGAGATTTCATAAGGAAGAAAACGTTAAGGACTACTATCAAAAAATTAACCTTGGTAATTGGTTTTGGAGCTGAATAACAGACCTTTTCCAGTATCAGAAGCTCCAGCTTCTGCATTGAAGGTGTAGTATCTGTGGAACAAGAGAGTATAACTGCACAAATAGGGCTACTTGTTCAAATAAGAGAAAGAGACTGTTTTCCCCCTTGTCCATCCAACCGTTGTTAATGTTTATATTTACTTTCAGCACATATAAGTACCTGGCACATTCCTCTAGCCTAATAAATATGGTGACCACTTGGGATATAAACAGAAAACTACTATTAAGACATACAACAGAGCTCTCACTACAAGAAAGATGTTGAGGTGCTGGAGCGAGTCCAGAGGAGGGTAACAAATTTGGTGAGGGGTCTGGAGCACAAGTCTTATGAGAAGTGGCTGAGGGAGCTGGGGGTGTTCAGCCTGGAGAAAAGGAGGCTGAGGGGAGACCTTCTCACTCCCTACAACTCCCCGAAAGGAGGGTGCAGCGAGGTGGGGTCGGTCTCTTCTCCCAAGTAACAAGCGATAGGACAAGAGGAAATGGCCTCAAGTTGTGCCAGGGGAGGTTTAGGATGGATACTAGGAAAAAATTTTCACCAAAAGGGTTGACAAGCCTTGGAACAGGCTGCCCAGTGAAGTGGTGGAGTCACCGTCCCTGGTGGTATTTAGAAGACATGTAGGCATGGTGCTTAAGGACATGGTTTAGTGGTGGACTTGGCAATGCTAGGTTGACAGCTGGACTCAATGATCTTAAAGGTCTTTTCCAAAATCCACCCACCAACCATACCACCAAGACCTTTATTCAAGTCCTGATTTATTTATCAATTTAGTTATTAATGTTGCCTTTACTTTCTCACTTTTCTATGTCTTTATAGCCATTGTTTTCATGGAATAGCAGGAAGCCATAGAAGTGAAGCTGCAAAATTCAGGTAGACCCCAGAACATTTTGGGCTATTTCTGAAACATAAGGGATTTCCCCGCCTCCCTCCCAATACAATATTTGCATTAGATACTGTTCAGATCTCTGCCAGAGTTTCATCTTCTCACTAGCTCTTACACTCACAATTCAGCAGTCTTAGGATGGTTAAAACCTATAAATGTAAACTCGCAATAAACTGAAATACCCTGGTGATGCATTTCAAGCACAGAAGTTAAATAGTAATAACGCACATAAAGAGCAGATGAAAGACTCTGCCAATTTCCCTTTTAACACAATTGCACATGTTTACTTCACACGATAACTGGATGATTGGCCAGAGATGCCACAGGTAACCAGAGTGCATTAACGGGGATAGGAATGATGAGAAATCCAGAGGAGCTACTCAGTGTCTTGGAGAAGAAAAATGGACTGTACTCCCAGGGAATATTCTTCTGATTGATTAACTGGAGCAGTACAAGGAGTTACAGGAGCTCAAGGGCTATAAAAATCTGGTCCAGAAAAGATGAAGCCAACCCAGGCTGGCCCGTCGTTGGGGGAGAATTTCTGTTTCAAAATGGCCTTTCACCTTTTTTGCAATAGTAAAGAATTAACCTTTGAACTCATCCCTTAAGCATCTTTTTTTATTGCCTTAGAGTGCACTATAAAACAATGAGGAAAACCCTACCTACTCCAAGGTCAGTAGGCATGGTCAACTTCAATCTACATGTATACATTTAAGTAACAGCATATAGAAAGCCTTTTTCCAGCTTGCTACTTGCAGCCTTGCTCTCTCCAACCCGTTACCATGCAGGTTCAAGAACCAGTGACACTCCTGCCATGGACCCCACATTTCAGCACGTGGAGCTGCTTTCAAGTATGTGGGTGCTCTTTTTGCTTTCAGTTATGCAAAGATTCAAGGTACACAGGACACAGGCATAACAGAGGCCATACTGAGTTTTTGCACAAAGCTTGTAAGTGCACGTGGCCAATATACAGAATCCAGGGCCACTTTTGGGTCTACCAGGTGCCAAGAAGCCACAGCTGGACATCTTGTCAAAATACATGAACTTCTTGGGCACTCACCCAACTCACCAACACGGGCTTCTCAGAGATAAAGGAACAAAACAGAGCTAGGGCAGAGACGCAAGGAAGGGCACCTGACGTAGGTGAATTGTACCTCTTCAAGGTCTACTTACTGTGTTGGTGATGCCTGTTTTCAATGATGACATTACACTAAGGAAGCATTCTGAGTGTTTAATTAAAGCAAGGGAGGCAGAAGTCAGCTTGACTTGAGCAGAAGACGGAAAGGACTATTGCGATATATTTTAACCTCAACAGGAAGGTAGATCCCCACCATAAAATATATTTTTTGTGCTTCCTTTCTGCTTTTAGGAGGCCATAACCAAGGAAAAGTACCAGCCTCAGGCAGATCTTTAGCTTCATATTTGCACTTCAGAAGGAGAAAAGCCCACTGTGTCCAAATCTCACGCAACAATGCATTATGATATCCCCATTTTAACAACAGGTTTTTCCTTTGGCCAACACACTGTATTTAATCAGCTCTGAGATAATGCTTTACAAGCATTTCTAAGCAGTGGAGCATTTAAAACAAACAAATCTTTGCTGGAATCTTTAAATGCCACGTGGTAGAATCAGCTGCAGAGCAGTGTGTAATTGTCTGTAATTGATTATGAAGGGTGTTTTCCTCCACTGATGATTTATACCATATCCCAAAGCCTAGATCTGTCAGTTCTGGCACTCATGCTGTGAGATTTTAGCAGCCATGCAGTGATTTGTCAGTCTTTTTGAAGACTCTGCTATAAAAGTTAATTTGAAGTCATATGCATATATGTATATAAATAGAATAAGTAAGTAATGCTATTAGCTGTTGATAGACATGGTCCGTCTGAGTGACTGGATCTAGGAAAATATGAGGTTAGATGCATGAAACATTGTTAAATACATGAAACTGGGGACTCCTAATGTAAGTACCGGCGTTTAAAACACAGGCACAACTCTCTTCAACAAAAGTGCTCCTTTTGAAACACTTATACAATGAAATAGCAAATGAGTCCTACTAGGCAAGTCAACAGATTCCACCTACATAAAATCACGGATAACACAAGAAACTAAAATATGTATTAAAGTAAATGCCTTGCAATACATCCTACTGCAAGTTGTGTATTAATCTTTGTATTTCGGAGTCTACTCCTTAAAATCAATGATATTTTTCACAGCTCGATACTACAGGAGATACTGTTACATTCCTTGTTCCAGATTGCTTTTTTTCCCAGGTTCCAGCTCCCATCATCCTTTTCAATTAGCTCTTTTGCTCGCTGAGCTTAAGTCTTACTTTAAACCAATCAGTCTTTGCTCATCACTATATGAAGGGTTAGAATCAACAACCACAGCAGATATAAATTAATGAGAATGTATTTAAAACAGTAACCATAAGAAATCAGCCCTCCCTTATTTAAAACACATATATACATCCAAGTTGAGGGGGTCCAAATTCGGTACATTAACTGTGGTAGCGCTAATGAAATGCACTAGTGATGACAGAAACTTGTACTCGACTTTGACTGGACAAGTCACAAGAGATGAGACCTCCTATAATCACTAGAGCTGCGCTGTCTTTTTGTCTGTTTTAATTATAATTTACTCATTAAAAGAAAAACAAAGGTTCTACAAAAGAGACGTAATATCCTATCGAAGGCTACGCTTTACCTTTTGGTTCAGAGAACCTGTCACCTAAAGCCTATGCTGCAAATTGGCTTGTGATGGTCAATCCTACGAATACTTCTTTCTTCCCCCTCCCTTGCGAGCTGGGGCTGCTACACAGATCACGGCTAATGCCAACAGAGCACTGCAGAGCTCTGCTTTTATGTAAAGAAGGGGAGCTGTTTGCTGGATTTCCCTGTAAGCAGTTTCCATTTCCAAAACCTGGTACCGGATCCTAGTGAGGCCGAGGATTGCAGGGGGAGGGAACTGATAACTCCTGACTTCGTCATGACCCTTCCTACGAATGTGAAAAGAACCGCATTTTGGCAGGAAAAAAACGCCTGCATGTGGGGAATGATAAAATCCTGTAGTAGCCCAGACTAAATAGTGTAGGAGGATCCAGGCCTGCAAACCAAACCATATGTTACTCAGCAAGACTCTTATCCTGCTCAGACAAGATGGCATCACAGTCATGCGAATGCCTCTTCGTGAACCAGGATTATTTTCATCTCCAGATCCTTAGGGAGCTTGACCCAACAGCAGAGAGCTTCGAAAACAGTATCAAGAATTCCCCAATCTATGGCCTCATTTCTCTGGAATTCCAACAAATCCCACCACCTAGCCCCAGATCCCTGCCTGGCTCTCACAGTTTATACCTGCCACAAGCATCTCCCCTGCCCTCTCTCACCCATCCTCTCCACAACTCGGCCACTGCCTTTATTCCTCACCCACACAGCACAAAGGCAAGGGAGAACCTTCATTCAACAGATAAATAAAGGTTTAGTGACAAAACCCCACCAGGCTTTAAATACAATCCCCTGACCTACAAATAAACTGAAACACAAAGGTAAGCCAGTGCCAGAACAAAACAAACTGAGTTGAATAATCCAGAAACACACACCCATTAAATAAAACACCTCCTGACTTATATTTTTAATTATTGATTTGCGACAATGTTTCTGAAATCCAAAACCAGCCTTAAAAGCTGCAGAAACTAAACTGCTGCAGCCTTAAATACCAAGGAGATGCCAACTGAAAAATTAAGGAATCTTCACCATTGAAGAGCAAGTCTTCAGGAACTACTCGTCTCATCCTGCCTTGCAAGCTACTACAAACAATTAGTGAAATGACCAGTGAAGTCATCAAAACAGAAATACAAATTTCTTTTAACTCTTATAGTTATTATATTCTCTTCTATGAAGATATGAAAGTAGGGAGCCCTTCAAAGAGAAACTCCTGTTAATAAAAAAGCACTTGAGAGAACTGACAGTAGTGGAACTTTTGCTTTGGGGTTGAAATAGGATTCACACTTTTAAACATATGCTGTTTTTCAAAAAATTATTTCCCACTTTTAAAAGCAAAATGTCATTTTCACTAAGAACATCTAGGGTATAAAACCAAAATAAACTGATAAAACCCAATCTGACAAGCATGTTATAAGACAGAGATTTTTTTTTCCTCTGTGAAAACAATAGCTTTGGAGAAGGTCCATATTGCATCATTTAATGATAAATAACTGAAGCAAGGGCAGTGGTTGGCACTGCTGTCACACGCAATGAAATAACACTGTCCCCCCGAGGAGCCATTTCCAACTGACACAACTGAGCTCACACCAAACCTTAGGTATTTTTTATGCCGTCAACTTATCTCTGAGTCATTAAGATGTTTTTATATTCAGGCAGAAATCTAATAAATGTCTTTTATCTAAGCAGCTGATCTGTATCTCTCTCTGGTTTAGTACACAACACTTGAAAAGCATTTTCTTTGTCCAGAAAGCTGCACAGAATTTTAGCCAGAGATGTGTAAATTGAACTGAGGGCTTCTCATCAGTCTTCCTCATATACTCAGAGACAAAAGTCCCTCTCCTTCCCAGTGATCCTCAAGCAAATGAACAAAATCATAAAATTACAACATCCCCTCCCCCGCCCCCCCAAATTAGCCAAATCAGACAAAATAAGAATTAACATTTTTGTTCATAAAACAAACTGAGTATTTTTCAGATCAAAGTTCACGCCCCCCCGCCCCCCCCCTCAAGATTTTGTAAAA
>JAOXNO010000002.1:34664744-34697877 GCA_028565335.1 Limnodromus scolopaceus
AAATACTGCACTTTAGAGGAAGATGGCTAAAACATTACTAGGGGGATTTCTCTGTAGCATTTCTAACCAAGGAGATTCAGAAACCCTGAAAAAAGGGTTCAGAAAGGAAGTAATAATGCCCAAAATACCAAGACCAAGCTCTACCCTAACTCTGGCCGATTGCGCCTCTAAAATTTCACTTACACTGAAGAACTATTTTTAAGCTACCTGTATTACTGGTAGTTGTAATATTCGGGACAGGTTGTGGAAACAACCTGCAGAAGTTCTGTGCAACCTGTTCACGGTGCAGATGGACCTGAGCTAAACCCTCAGATGCAAACCCCTGGATCCAACCCCTGCAGATGGTCCCAATTGTGAATAACAAGGTGAACCAAAGCCTCAGATGCCAACAGCCCTCCACCTCCCAGGGCTGAAACCTCGGGGGGGGGGGGATTTGATGGATTTAGAGGTCTACCCTGAAGACCTACTGCAAGGAGGAAAGAAAAAAATAAAATCACAACCTGTTAAACTCCGGCTTCAAAAGAAACAAGTCTTTCAGGAGAGGGTAGTATGTGGGAATGGAGGCTGTTTTGGCAAGCGATGGCCTCTGACAAAGCCAAAGGCCTGTTACTTGTTCAACTGGTTTGCTGCTCGTGGTATTGCCCTCTCCAGAAACACCCGTTGCCAGCCACAAGCAATTGTAAAATATATTTTATGTGATGCTGTTGTGTGCATTCTAAATCTGACATTTGTTTTTGTTCCTCACTCAAAAGCATCAGCATCTTAATCAAACTGTCTGAGATCTGATATAGTACCTCCCCTATTTTTACTTTATTATAGTCTTTTTTCTATTTTGGGGCAGTTTCAGGATGCTTGGCTATGAAATTCCCTCCCCTCAGTCTTCAGAATTCTTCCTGGAAAATACCTCTCTGTATCTGGTACCTAGTTACTGCAATAATAGTCACCTTAGAAACATTATAAATACGTAATTAAATAGGATTCTGTTCCAAAGTCCATTAAGTCAGTAAAAATTTTTCCATTGACTTCAACGAGCTGTGGGATCAGGCCCCAGAATACTTCAAGTACATTTTTTTTTTCCCCCCCCACCTATACAGACCACATTCCATTTTTCACATTTCTCCTCTGAAATCCCTGCCCTAATTTCCTTGCCTTGAGACACACACTGCTGTGTCAAGATGCACTTTCTTCCCACGCCAGTCTCCCAGGTGCCGGATTAAATCCCACCCCTACTGCAATTTGGTTTAAGGCTTATTTATTCCCCTTCCCAAAGCAGTCAGCGGAAGGACGGGCTGGCTTGGCGGTTTGGTAAAAGGTTTTTTAAACTCTTTATCTACTTTCTGTTACCTGTCTGCGCAGAGGGATTCGTTTTGTCAGCTTATGGACAGCGGGCTGGCTGCTGAAATCCGGCTTCTTGGTGGTGTTCTTCATGCGACACAGGATGACGGTCAGCACCATGCAGATAATTAAGAAGACCCCTATGCAGTAAATTGCTATTTCCACGTAGTCTGGAGACGTCGGGTATTCTTTTTCTTTTTCGGGAGCTGGATTGGAAGTTTTTAGGAGGGAACAATCATGCCACAGAGTTAGCACAAGGTACAAGCATAGCTCGGTACAGTGATTGGAACAACATAAAAATGGTAAAATATCCACAATTCTCCCAGTGACTGCGTGACACACAGAATATTGTGGGGGTTTAGGCCATCTTGCAATCTGAGAGTAATTCCTCTCTCTAGATCACTGCTTTGACTTCTCAGTTTGCCACTGAGTGAGAGCTCGTGCATGGATGTATACATATACAGACATATACATGTGCCTGTCTCGATAGGTAGATACATATACCCTGAAATATTGGATGATCAAGCATAACTTGAGGGGAAAAGGAAAATCTGAGGTGTTCAAACTAGGCTCAGGTTCATTTTGTTGCTCAAGTCAAACTTCAAAAACACTGTAATTCTTTTTAACCACATAAAGACATATCTAAAGATAAAATATTGAATTAGCTAGCCTAAAAGAAAAGTGTCTAAATTTGCAAATAGAGGTTTGGGCTTGAGTCTGCATTGCCTGTTTATCCAAAATTTTCACTGGGATCTCACAATACCGAGGGAGGGCAGGAGGAACTGGTCCCTCATCACGTTTCTAAATTCAGGGTAGGGATTTCAAGCGTTTTGAGGACCCGGGTGCTCTAACTCGCTGTGGTTCCTGCCGGGTGCCCAACTCCCCTGAGGTCCTTTGAAGAGCCCAGTGTCAGATTAAAAAGTGTAAGGCAAGTGAAAGTTGAATGGCTAGCATTACATTAATTAATGAGTCCTCTTCCGTGAGGACTGCCTATTTCAAGTAACCCCATCAGCGGTTACCAGTCTATGAGGTTAGATTTTAGCGGGGGTGGTTCTCCATAGCTGCTGCTCTGATTGAAACCATTTTGAAGTTATCTTCAAGACGGTTATATGTGCAAACACTGTCCCTAATCCCTTATCTGGGACTCAACCCCCCAGGGATAAACAGCATTCCACAGCAATCAGCGGTCACTCCGCAAGCAATGCACGTTCAAGCCAAAATTTTCTTGTGCTTCATTCTAGGCTTGTAAAAATCTTTCATTCAAGAAAATTGGTTAAAAATAAAAAATAATGCTGTTCAAGCACTTGCAAAATGCAACCACTGCTAGCAGAAGCAAGCTCTACACAAGCACCGTTTTGCCCGCTCGGTGACAGAGCAGGCAGGCTCGGTGTTCACGTGAGAGGGGGATGTAATAAAGTTGCCTCGTTCAGCATTTTTAAATAAAGGGTAAGAGATTATCTGCAGAAAGTGGGAACATTTCACTCCCACAATATGAACCTCAGCAATATGCACATGCAGGTTTTGTACCTTTTACTTAGGATTAACAATTAATAAATGGTAAGCACAAGATGACCCAGCAAACCTCAGGTGGTTCACGTTTTTTTCAAAGGAACTCCTAAGGCAGCTGCCAACAGTTATAAATGAGAAAATTTGACTAGTGTCAAAACCAACTACAGTTACATCTTCTAACAGCTGATAACAATTTTCAGGCAATAAAGCGCATTGATGTTTGTTTCTTTTAAGGACAGAAACATCATCAACCCCAGAACAGCAAGACATGCTTTGCAGTAAAAGCAAACGACTACCTGTTTTCTTAGAGCATGCAATGTTTAAAGATGCACGGAGCCGATTCCCAAGATATGGAAGGCACTGCTTCTGTACACGATCCGTTGGCATTACAATTAGAATTTCCAGGAGAGATTTGGACGCTAGGTAAATGTGAATTTAAGCACACTAAATAGCTCAGGGATTCTGATGAGCCAGTACGTGATTGTGGCCAAATTAGTCCCAAAGCTTCATACGAAACTTTGAATTTCCTCCTCTTGAAAAAGTTTACAATGATTATTGTGCTGATTTCTCACTGAAGTGCTAAGGAAATGCAGCTCCTTAGCATTTCTGGTGAACGTTTAACAGATGTAAAAATATTTCAGTTGAGTGCAATAGGCATTCCCCCCACCTTTTTTTGTTGTTAGGTTTTTGGAGTTGCAAATACATGACAAGACAATTCACTGGCTTGAGACAACCGTGTTTAAAGTAAATCATTGTAAAAATCCTTTTCTGAGACAGAAGCCGTGCTAATTCTGCAGCAATCAACAAGGGGAAAATAAAAAGAGGAAAAACCACAGAAAGAGAGCAGTGTATACCTGGCAGAACTGTCAACCATGCAGTGTGAAAGGATATCCCAATAGAATTACCCGCCAAGCATGTATACTCCCCAGCATCCTCAAAAGTTACATTCCGTATATAGAGAACCTCAATTTCTTTGTCCGTGGTGTTAACACCGGCAGCCTAGAAAAAAACAAAAGAGGGAAGCAAGAGAAAAAGCTAGACATTGAGAGAATTCTTGTGGATAGGGAGATGGAGCCACAGGGCTTTGCACTTTGTAAAGGCAGAGGTGTAGAGATGCAAAGCTCCTTCCCCATCCACAATCCCTCATCCAAAAGGCGTTTACCAACAGGTCCCAGCTCACCTCAGAAAGTAATCAACACCCTTCACCAGACCTAAACTCACCACGTAAACATGCATGCAATCAAATGACATGGAAAAATTAACCCACAAGGCTTTTTTTTTTTTTTTCCTTCTCCTTTTTTAATAAAAGCAAGTTGAAAGAAAAACAAAGAGAAAACAAAGTAGGACAGAATGCAGGCTCCTTCACATGTAGTTACCTGTTTCAGAGGGAAGAATTTACTATGAAAATATGCTCTCAAAGTTTAAAAAAGAAAAAGGGGCAAATTCTGCTCCAAAAGACACAACTTGGTAGCTGTCTTAAGCAGTGTATGGTCCTTGCATCCTTCACTGCACTATAGTTAAATATTGTACATTGGGCAGTGTTGCCAAACCTCAGTTTAATCTGAAGTCTGGTAATATTTGGTGCCTTGCTTAGAAGCACAGTGGAGAGAGTAGGATGGTAGCTCAGGACTTGTTCAAGTGGCTCAGAGATGCAGAGAAAAACTGGACCCCAAGGGTTCAAAAACCAGGACATGAAAATAAAATACATTTTTCTAAATCGAGAGTTAAAAAAAATTAGTAATCTGGAAGGTTTTTTTTTCTGTTGTCCTTCCAGACCTGCTAAATCTCTGGCTTGACAAGTTGTTATGCACCAAACCAATCAGCATATCAGTGGTTATCTAAACTCATACAAACAGAGTAAATCTTAGAGCTGGAACTTTCCAGCTGTCCCAAGATGTGTGCAGCGGGGCACCAGCGTCAAGGTCTTGATGACCGAGATTTAGAGAAATCATCATTTGTTGCTTTTTGTCTCTTTTCTATTCAAAAATGTTACTTTGAAATACACGATGAAGGAATAAACACATTTTTTACTGGGTCATTTTACAGTAACTTTAGTTGTGAGCTGTAGTCACAATGTTGCCAGTCTTTATTGCTATTGATGGGTTATTACCAGTTAATAACGGGTGAACAACAACAGAAAACCCTCCCACCCTGCACAGTCACAGGTGATGAGGGAAGTTATAAAAGACTAAACTGACCTGACTTGTGCTTCAGTGGGTACTTATTTGAGCATTTCGTGTATATATATAAATATACACTAATTAGGTCGTAATTGCATTATTCAATGCGTACCCTATATGTGAACTGCGAAGTATGCAGAGTTAACAACAAAACTAGACGTAAACACACAGGCACAAAGACATCAAACACGAGAGAAAATAAAGATGAGCATCAGAAATCAGTGCTTATGGTACACAGGGAATACTGTGGGAATTTTTCCATGGCTGCTGGTGTAATACCAGTTGCATCACCGAAGGAGGATTACACATATACCACAAGGCCAAAGAGTTATCCTACAAGCTGCCTGCAGTCTCCCAAAGCACCATTTTTTCCAGCTTCTACATCCAGCTTGCTTTAAAAAACATTGTTACCTTGTTTACTTGGCAGAACAGAGAGCCAGGCAGACTGGTTGGCCTCCCCTATATAATTGGAGACCTTACAAATATATTCTCCAGCGTCCGCCTCTGTCACATTGTACAGTGTCAGCACTTCAGCATTGGAACTATTTATCCCCGAATGCTAGAATAGAGACCAATAACACAGGAGAACAACGTCACTGCTGCCCAAAACGGACACCAATCTGTCTACGGTCCCACCACCAACACGACATAAGAATATTCCTTCCACTTCATACAGGTATCAGCGTCAAAACATTGAGGGTTTGGGGGTTGTTTGGGATCTTTGTTGGGTTTTAGGGTGTTGGTTTTTTTTTTTTAAAGCCGAAGCATCACACGATGAGTTAGAAAACAGCATCATCAGGGGAAAAAAAAAAAAAAAAAGCACCTGGGCTGGTACACCAGCTGCGTGGAACATGATGGTATAAAGCTGCCTGCCAACACACTGAGCTTGGAAAATTTTGGAGTTTCCTTGGTCAGGCTTGGTCGAAATGCCTGCCAGTGGGAATGACACCACCCATACGCCACCACACGCCAGCAAAAAAAATGGACATCTCTGCAGGCTCAGCATCCAGCAAACCCAACCCTGCCAACAGGCTTTTGGCAGCAGGTGCCATGTTACTTTGAAATAAAGAAATGTGAAAGAAATGGAGTAGATTCTCCCAGGTATGTTTTGGACGCACCCTACCAAAATGTAAATGTCAGTGTTGTTCTTTGAGAGGGTTTTCATTTTTTCTGAAAAAGTCACGCCTGAAACATTTAGAGATAAATGACTTCACTGAAGTAAAAAAAAAGAGCAAAAGTGTTTACAAGCTGCACAATTAGCATTAGAGTATCAAATGTTTATCTAACTCATTATTTCATTTGTAACATAAACACTTCCATTCTCAAAAGAAGTTCAGATCTCAAAGTTCTTGGATTTACATCAAATAAATTCAAGGCTTTAAAGAAGTCATCACCATCGCCGGCATCTGTAAAGCCTCACCTTTAAAACCTGGAGATAGGGCAGTCCATCTGGTCCATATTTACTGCCATTCTTCTCTACATGTTTTATCCACTGGATGTGAGGCTGAGCATCACTGTAGACTTTGCAGACAAACTCGACGTCACCTCCAACAACTGCAGAGGCGTTTGCTGGGAGGCCAGCCTGGAGGATGGGTCTGTGCGGCGATCGCTCTGGTCGGGTGGGGAGCGGGAGCGAGAAGGAGCACGAGAGAGAGAGAGAGAGAGAGAAAGAGGAATAAAGATGCATAAATAAGCAAAGCTGCCAAGAAAACTGTAAGTGAACTCCAGCCAAAAAGCCCTGTAAGCCTGTTGGCTGACTCCTCCGAAATAACACTGCAGCCAAAACGTATAACAAAAACTGCAGTTCAAAGGAGTTGACTTGAGCACTACACTTGTAATATAAAGAATCCCTATTTGGGGGGAGGGGAGCTTAAACCTTGCTTGAAAACTTTAAGCATTTTTCATAGTCAGTAGCAAGAATTAAGTAAAATCTTTTTTTTTTTTTTTTTTTCCCAAAAAAATTAAGCTATTGTAATAAACACCTCTGAGATTTGAAACATTCTGACTGGACTAAACCTCCACAAAATAGGAAGAAAGACTATTGATTAATTTTTAAAATTGATTAACATATTAAAGTAAACCCAAAGGAATTTTTCAAAACTAGCAGCAGAAGCCTCAGCAGTGAAACACCGTATGCAGGATGCCCATACCAGAGGGCTTGACATTTCAAAGCACTCTGTCCGGTGCTACCATGATAGATTCTCTCTACTTCACCCAGACACAGCAGCAGAAATACTAGTTCTTTCTTATTCTGAGCAAGACACAGGAAATAGAGAGTTCTCTAGAAAACTGCAAAATATTTAATGTGATCCAATGGACTTGCTTCAGCACTTATCAAATGTTCTTGGCCAAACTTAAATCACTAGAAATACTGACTGCACCCTGTACCCTCTGGGTACCCAGAAAGCCAGATTTTCTGGGTTCCCAGCCCCATTTTGTGGCTGCAGTACGCAGAGCCTTTGGGCAGAGCACCAATGGGGGCCTTGCCTTCGGAAATGATGGCAGGGTGGCCTTCCACCACCCTCACTAAGCCTGATCTAAAAGCTGTTGACATCTTCTGAGTGGTGGGCAGGGCATGAGCCCAGTTCCCCAGCCTCCCGGGCCACCAACAGCCTTTTTTTTTTTTTTTTTGCTGAAAAAGGCAAGTGGGCAAAGCATACAAACTTTTCATTCAAACATCACAAAAGAGAAAGTCCTCAAAATGACAACCCTGGTTACCAAATTTCTTTATTATCCAGTGAGCGGGGTGGACAATACCACCCTCCCCAGAAAACCTTCCAAGAGCTGCAGTTTCATCAGCCTGGCTGGGAACTCACCGCCCTCCTCGTGCCAACTTAACCCTGCCCCTTTCTTTTTATAAGAATGTAAAGTTAATACTGACCTACATATACTTTCAACATATGAATTAGAAGTGAAAAAGCCCATTGCCCATCCCCAGCCCAAGCTGTCCATTCTCCCCTGCTCCAGGAATTCTTTTGAAGATAAGTCAAAAACCAGCAGACCTAAATATTTATTTTTAGAGGCTGTACGCTGTAAAAGCTTTGACGTTATGAGCCAAATCAACTGAATTTCAAATCAAGCGTTCCTTCTTAAACATACTAGTTTCCAATAAATTGTTTCACAAGCAAACATTGCGAGTGTAATAGCAAATAATGCTGCCCATGGAACAATGGGATCTTTATACAGTCCAATATATTTGGCATGCGGCAAACATCTACTGGGAATTTATTCGCTGAGGCTACGCTGGCAGCATACTACAAAGCAGCAGTCTTATTTTACTTGTGGCAAAAGTGCGTTTGTGTTGCAGTTATTAAATTATTCCATGGCTACGTGTGTCATTTTCAAAGATCTAGGAACAGTTTAATATTTTTTAATTTGTAAATTACAGTAGAACATATAAATTACTATTTTACAGTTCTGGAGAGAACCTTTAGTTTCTCACCTTATGCTAAATAAGCTCTAATTCCATCTCCCTCCCTCCTTCATTTGGGTACAAAAACAGCAAGCAAAAATCTCTCTTTAATAGAAACCTTACACCATCTTCCAAAACTTATTACAGCTGCCTTCAGTATAAAATGAAACCTTAGCGAATGTTATTTAAAATGGTTTTTAGAAGTCAGTAGGCCTCATGTTTCATTTCTCCACATCAGGGTTTGATTTCCTTTGTGACCTTATTCTCTGCCCTTAAACAAACCAGAGAATGAGGCCTGAAACATCTTGGAAAAGTTCCTACTATGCCAGCATCAACACACAAAATGTGTTTAGTTTATCCCGATAGCCATCAATGATTTAATCTTTTATTGATGACTGTCAAACGTTTCCTCTGCCAAAAAAGAGTAGGCAGAGCAAAGAAGTAAAAGCAAAGTTATTACATTCTTGGTCGCAAATTCCTTTAGAAAAAATTAAATAAAGTGCATGCATATGTATAGGTGTATATGTATAGCCATTTGTGAAATTTCTTCTCTAAGAGCAAATGTGTTAAAAAACAAACTTCAGTTGCCCTCCAGCATATGGAGATATGATTAGTGTTCGTCAGCTCTCCGACTCCAGCAGAAGGGATGCCCGGGCAGGCAAACAAGCACTGAGCAACATAACCGTCACGATGCAAATTCACTGGGGCTTCATGACAATTCTGGAGTCCAAGGACCACAACAAATATACTCATTATTGGCGAAAACAACTAAAAAGGAGAAACTTCCACTAATTACAAGTGACCAAGTATAATTCTGCACAGTATCATTTCTTGGAAATAGTCATTTCAGGATGTTATCCTGTCTATCCCTGCAAACCACACCTAAGAACTCCACTTAAGTATAAGGTACTGTCAAAATCATGTTCATAAATCTCACGTCACTATTTAGCATTTAAAATATAAGCCGTATATTTGTAAGCAGAAATCATCGCTCAAACAACTGGCTACACTAATATTAGATGGAAATGGTGTGTTCTTTTTTACTAAAGACTAGCAAAAGTCAAAAGCTACCTTTAAAAAAGAATCTTAAAGGCTGGTGAAACTAATTTTATCGTTAGCCTTAGGTAACCTAATAATCAGGATCATCACTAAACTATAGTGACCACATACATCTCTAGTTATTTAGCTCAGACAAACAAAATTTTCATACAAAACAAGTTGGTAACCAATCTCATAGCTCCATAGACTTACTGATTTCAATATTCCCATTGCTCATTAATATTGAATTGAATCAGAACCTCAAGAAATAAATCTTTATTATTTGGCCACTGAAATGTTAGTGTTTCACTTTCATCCCTAACACAATTCAAAAACAAGTCAACAGCATATGCTATAATACAGAAAATCACCCCATAGATTAGGTGTCTTCAAGCGTACCAAACACTACATAATAAGGACCATAAAAAGTAGTAGATACTAATTTTATTACCATAAATATTAGTTACTCAGTGAACTACATACAGATCTACAAGGTTTTTCATAGATATGCCCTGCTTACTTTAACAGACCTTCCTTGGTCAACTGAAGCGTAATAGGTGTTTAAAAGCAAACATAATGGATGTTTAAAAAATTTTAAAATTTTTTCTGTATATTGATCTGAAAGTAATTGAGCCAAACTGATAATTACATGTAAGTCCCCACCTGTTATCTTTCATTTTTATTCTGGTTCTTCCCAAAGTCTAACTTTCTAATACTTTTTGAAGACAAAGCACATTTAATGCTGGATCCCACCGTGACAGACAGACACCAGCTTTCTTTCTCCGACTTGCAGTTTAGATACAAACCCAACATCAACCCCATTTGAGGAGTCAATTATCTACAAAAGGCAGAGTGAAAATGATTGCTCATGTGAGGAATATCATACTCAAGGCTACAAACATCTAAATTTTACACCACCATAAAAGTGCCCAGGGCTTGAGCATTTTGCTTGAGCAGAATTGAGAATTGCTTGAGCAATTCTGCTTCCTTATCTATAGACAAACAGACTCACTATCTGAAGATGACTGACAAAGAAACCTGTCCAATGGTTTAGAAGAAACTGTCATTTAGCCTGTTAATGTTAAAACTTCAGAATACCTTTCTCCAAGAGAGAAAATTGCAAAGAATCCAGGAAAGCTGGAAAATTCCACGCTTCTGAAAAACTGGCACAATGGAAGGAGCTGCCCAGGAAGCTCCCAGCCCTGGAGGACACCTAGAGATGGGTGGGGGCCCATCCTGCCACAGATGATGGAGGGAGAAGAGACTGGAAGAACTGTTCTGGAAATGACTACTGAGTCCGTGCACTTCACAAGGGTCCTGAGACTCCTCTTTTGGAAGTTTAAGTCCCTGGACAGGTAGTTCCTACAAAAGGGCCTCATGGGTTTCATCCCTCTCCCATCCCTGGCTTTATCTCCTCCAAGCTTTTTTTTTGTTGAGCAGCTGCAGCCAAAACAGAGGGAACTCAGAGACGAGAGAAGCAGGCAAGTCATTACGCCAATGCATAAGGTGAAGATGTGGTCGACAGGGACTAAAAAAGCAAGCCAACAGAACCCAGAAAACACAATCCCACCACTTGGGTCCTAGGGCAGGGGGTGCAGGGATGGAAAAACTGCGGGAAGAGAGGACTGCTCGCCAAGAACAGGGAAGATGTAGGGCAGGATTTGCTGCTGCCAGAGGCCAAAGTAGAGAGTATTGTGACGGAAAGAGTGGCTCTGCCACTACTGGAGTGCCTTGGCAGGGAGAAGAGACAATAACCCCGGAAGGGGTGAACTTGGGGGCCCATCCCGAGGCCAAGTCTCCTTAGCAACCTGGCTGTGCCAGGGGCCGAGAAGAGCTCTGGTAATTGTCTATCCAAGCCTCCTTGTCACCCCAGCACAGACAGTTCAGGACCTTTCATGGGAGCTAAAAGCCAGAACCAAAGCCCATTGAAGTCAGGGGGGAAACTCACATGGAATTCAATGGGCTTTGGATAAGGCATTCGATTCATTTCAAAAAAAATGAAAACTACTCTTATTTTCTCCTTTTGAATGTGCTTGTTTCCTCTCCTTGCAAATGTATGATTCAAGTGCAGCCTAGGAAAATAAAAGCTGAATAGCAAATGCAGGACCAAACACAAGGTCTGGGGACAACAGGGAGAGATGCTCAATGAAGGGGGGGAGAGGAGGAGAGGGAAGAAAAAAAGTTACCTAATTCTTTTCCACAATTTTTAATTAGACACATTTATCAGAGTCTTTAATACCAGTTTTGAAATGTTACTGGAATCGTCTTGATGGCTGCCACTGTGAAGCTACAGAGGGGTCCTTCAACCAATGCCTCTCAGGGCACCAGTAACCGTTCTGGATCAATAGTCCCTGGTAGAGGTTCTGTGTATTCAGTCATCACTGAATAAAAAATGAAGCAGCTCCAGCTGTCTCTCCGCTTAACTGAAAACACAGACCTGCCATGCTTTCTTTGCTTGCCCTGGTCAGCACAGCACGTTCAGCTCTAGTTGCTTATTTTGCCTGACTCCGAGCGTGGGAAGCCTTCAGCAGCAAGCTGGACCCCGTTGGGTGAAAACACTGCCCATTCCCAACCACCTTCCTTCCAATCGTGCAACATCTGTTGCTTTGGCAAATGCTGATTATCCTGTAAATTATGGGTCTCAAAAGCATCCTACAGCGTTTTAGGCCAGACTGTAATCACAGGCTCTTGCCTTGTCTTTGGCTTAACGTCCCAAACTTGCAAGACTGACTCTCATCAATCACAGCCTTTTCATCATACACTTGGAATGAAATATTTCTCCCCGTGTTTCAGTAGACAGGGCTCTCCCACCATTTCTACTGAGCTACGTGCCTAACACAGGAGGTCTCTGAAGGCCACCAAGCTGAGAGAGCGGCACTGCTGATGGAAGAACATGTTTCTACGTGGCTCTGTCCCCAAATTAACTGCATGTGTCCTATCTAACATGTCACGTCTGGGAATATCCCTGGCAGGTACTTTTCAGACAGATGCATGTCTGCCCAACACATCCCTCACACCACCAACAGACCCACGGGCAAGTCTTGTGTGGTGTCACCCATCTCTGGGACACCCAGAGCCCTCTCACTCCTCAGACCCTCTTTAATGGAATTACCAAAACTGCTCCAACAGAAAATGTGGTAGCTTCTCAGGTGACTTAACCACTGCCTGGAGGAGACAGGAAGGTGAAAAATGTCAGGTACAGCTCCAGCTTCCCACAGGGCCCAGCACACCCCATGCAACCTCAAAGCTGAAATACAGTTTCTTCTCAGAAGTGGTGCTGATGGCCATTCCACCCACAGCCTGAGGAAATAACTCTACCTGTGCAAGCCACTCTGTCTCTGCACTCAATTTTTGGCATCCCTGTTGAGACTGTACACATACATACGATTATTGCTGGCTCTGATGGTGTTTTTTGGTGGTATGGATACCTACCACTAGGTGAAGGCATTTACTAAAGCCACTGGGCCAACCACAGGATATCAATCTCTGATCACTACCTATTTGGGCTAAATATCAACCATGAAAAGAAAGATTAAATCCTTATCAATCTCTCACCCTCCAGTGAGTGATGGCCTTTCAAGTTTCTATCCTGCTCTAGCTGACAGCAAAGGAAGCCGTTTGGAAGGAGAAACACAAGGATCACTGTCCTTCATGAAAGATCCCACCTACACGAGCTGCAAATCTGGCCTCAGTTCACGAGCACTCAGAGGCTGGATTAATTATTGCTCTCTGAATTAGAGAGCTCTTTTGAGGAGAGTTCCAGGAGCAGCCAGGCCATGAGGAATTGCAACTCAGGTTTCCCTATAAATCCAGCATTATCCAAGTTCATACAAAGGACTCAATTTGAAACTATGCTTGCTCTCCATACCCCTAGGTGGAGTGGCGTAGGAGGGGTCTAACCAAACAGATGTCAGAGTCCCCACAGGAATTTCCTCCTTCAAGGTAGCTTTCTACACACGGGCCAAGCCAAACCTTCACTTCCTTTCTCCAGCAATAAGCAATTGCTTTTGGGGGCCTGTGCTCCATGAAATGCTGGAAGGAAAACACTGCTAATTCCATGATTTTCTCCATGGCGTGGAGGAGTAAGGGTTGAGTGCTGGCTGCTCTTTCAAAAGATCAGAAACAACTGAGCAGGTGTAGGCAAAACGCCTCTACTAATTAATGTCATACACTATATATACGTGAGCCAGGAGCTGAGCAGCCTCTACCAGCTGCACGTCAGTTTGGTTTCCTTTCTGCATAATATGAAGCACTGCATGTTGTTTATAGCCAATTCAGAAGTGCTGCTGAACTGTCATGTTCCATTTATACGTACATACGTACACACCCCTCAAATCATCGCTGGTTAGATAATTTATACACGCCAAGGTAGCACCTGCAGCAAGTTAGGGACAATGCCCTCATCCCAAACTCTGCAAAATGAGAAAACGTTTTAAGGCTACAAGGATCACTTCATTAAACACTAAGAGATAAAGACCATCCCTGGCAAGAACGCTTGATAAAGAACAGGAGCCTTTCAGGCAGAGTAGCAAAATAGCTTATGGACCAGACCAGCATTACCGGTGCTGATGAACTCATGCCTTACAAATTTTGGCATCTTTTATCAGTAGGCATTAGCCAACAAACCTTCATACTATTCAATGCTCCCGTACAGCAGGAGTCTCCATGTATAGCATTTCCTATTGGCCCAATGCTACTTGAAGAAGTCATCTTGGTGGCCAAGAGCTCAAAGGGCAGCTGGAGCTCCTGGCCCTCACAAGTGAACACAGTCCACAGTGATCTGCTCATGCAGACAGAAGTGAGGGACTAACCTCCACAGCCACTTTCTAAACTCCCTCCATCCTCAAATTTAGAAGCCTTTTATATAAACTTGAGGCATTTCTTTCTGCTACTGTGTCACACGCTTCATCACTGCAAACTAATGGGCCCAAACGTCCATCTCTGCTTTGGTTTGTGGACCAGTATCAGCAACCAGCATAAAGTGAGACAGCAGGGAACCAGACTCCATATGTTCCCTGCTGTCACTGAATGCTTTCTCATAAAATTAAACATTTTCATACTGGTTATTCACGAATTTCAGTTCTAAAGGTTGAAACTTTGACACAGACACCAGAATCAGGCAGCCTCCTACCCACAGCAAAGTCTTTGCCACCCAAGCCCTCCTACTTGCCAAGACCAGCCGAGTAAAAGGCAACGTCTTTTTAAAATCTTTACAGAAACTAATCAGGTCTATTTCAAACTCTTTGTCCTTGGCTTCACCACCTTCACCTCTGATTTGAAGTAATGGCACGGTTTCTCCAGCAGGCAAAGCTCCCACTGATGTTATCCCATCTGTTTCTTTGGATAGCTCTACAGCGTAGCTTCAGCTTGCTGTCCTATCTGCATTTTAGCTAAAATTCATCTTCGCATAACACCTCTACAGTGTAAGCTCATCTGCACACTCCTTCCTCATATGGCAGCAAGCCGGGGAAAAGAAAGCAAGCAACACTGACTTATTTGGCTTGATAAAAAGCCTACTGATATCGGTGAAAACAGTAGGGGGAAAAAAACCCGATCAACAACCAGAACCACTTAAAATCTATCCTTTCAAATCACACTTCTATCAGAGGGTTAAAAGAGACAGGAACATCCAGCGAGCCCAGGGCTAAGGCAGGCAACATGAACGCTCTTGTTTTAAAACATGAAATTATCAACAGGGCTTTAAGACCAGTCTGTCTTTAAAGCAAAGCCTGTTGTCAGGCTGACACAGCGTGGGTTTCATCAGCCCCACGGAGCAGAAAAAGTCAGAGCAGCCAGAGTTGTACAACATCAATCTTGGATTTCGCTTGCAGTATTCCTCACACGGTGCATGCGTAAGCAAAAGCTTCATGCATGTCTGAACAAAGAGGGGAGAGGCCTTCTTTCGGTTCGAAAAACACACCGGGAAACAGAACAACGAGGAGCTGAAATTTTTGCTGAAATTCTTTTCGGCGTGCCCTAAAAGAACGACGCTCCAAGCGTATGTGAAAAACAACTTGAGACTTCTCACAGACAAGTGGTAAATTTTTTATTGTTCTGGCCATTTCCAGAGGCAGCATCAATTTTCACGCAGAGATGCATCACCCATTGCACTGTGCACAGCTCCCAGCACTCGGCTGCTTCACAATAACCAGAGACAATGCCGGGGTCCAGCACCGTTGGCCTGGGCTCTCCAGTAAGCAGGCTCTGCCAAGGGTTTCCCGTACGCCTGGCAGAAAGCACCTCTCCCACGGGCATGACATCCTCTCCCAGCTGAAGTGGCTTTAACTCCCCAGCGCACCCAGCGATGCCATAAAGCACACAGTGGGAGTTATTACTGCTGTTGTTATTGTGACCTGACTGCATATCTTTCATCCTCCAAATTTCCTCTCCCGAAAACAGCTCTGCCTTTAAAGTAAAATGGAAAAGATTATGTAAACCTTTAAAAACCCTCTTACCTTTCTACGCTTCTCCCCCCTTTTCTTACACAGCGCGCTCGCTCTGCTGAGGAACGCAGGTGTGGAATTATTGGAAGGACCGTGGCGTTCTGCCTCCCCTGCTAGACCCGGCTGACTGCCCGTACCTGTGCACATGCTCTCAGGGTAGCAGAGAGGCTCCAGCTCCCAGAGTTTCAATGCTCTGTGCTGGACCATCAGCCTCAGGCCACATCTATGTTGGACCTCACTCAGTCTTCTGGCCTGCCTCGCCCAGTGATGGAGTTTGCCATCACATGTGGTCCCATGCCAGGAGGGGAGATGTCCCTCCATCGGGATCATGCTCATTGCTGCGACACAGAATCCATTGGATATTGTCTGTTCATTCTGTTTGAAAGTCAAAGTTTGGATCAGGAAGAATTACTGTCATAACCCCCTTGTAAATAAACGAAACATCAACCAACACATGCATATTCACTTGTAAAGGCAGAATACAACTTAAAAGCAACTATTGTGATCACCCGATTTATGACAGTGGTTAACAATCCCCAAAAGTATATAATGTTTTACTTTCAGAAGCATCTTGTCAAAATGGTAACGACTAACATTATTCCAACTAATACTGTCATGTCGAGTTCTTCACTCAGCTCAAGTTCTGACAGTATCAGTGTTTTTCTTTCGTGAACAGTTAAATATTTCAACAAATCCACGCAGCCTTTTAAAGAGCAACCTGAAAAAACAATCCTAATATTTTATATTTACAGAGCAGTTCAGTATTCAAGAGCTCAACAAACTATGATTTTTAATGTGGCTTTTAAATTATAATTAAATTAGATTTCACTTTATTTTCATGTTTAAATGAAGCAACTGCTGTTGAAGCTGCACCATGGGAACGGTAATCCAATGATGATCTAATGACTTACAATCCTGAAAACCTGTAAAATACAGCCACCACTGGATTTCAAGTCACAAAGTGGTTTGCAGGGCAGTGAGAGGAGAGGACACCAACACGAAAGTCATCAGTGCAACCTTTTCTCTAATAGACACAGAATTTCATGTGTTATTGATTTATCCACACTTCGGTACTGCCAAGACCTCACACCTCCTCACCTGTCTCACCCCCGTACACATCCCATGAGGTTTTTTTTCTCCTGCATTATAAACCATGATGGGAAGACCATCACACACCTTTTCACTCTTTCATCTTCCCAGTGCCATCAACCCCAGCCTGGGCCCATTACAGTCATGCACACCCCTGATGCCTATTGCAGAGTGCCATCTCCATCCACTTCCACCTCTGCTACCTCTCTTTTGATGTCAGTTTAATTCCAAAATCACTTGTGTGGTGGTCTCAGTTCAGATCCGTCTCACCTGTCACAGGCAGCTATCCCATGGGGTTGTCCCACCTCTATGTTTCCTCCCACACTTGGGGACAACATGAAGAAGTGCAGGTGTAAACTCCTCTGGAGTCTATTCATCCAGTTTGTATCATGGTTCATTTACAATTTTCCTGTATTTGTAATAACTCAAGCTTTTCTTTTTCCTCTTTTATTTTGTTTATAAGAGGATGTAACTTTACCAATTTACTGTCAAATGCACGGCCAAATTTTTCAGTAACAAAATTGTTGAGAAAAGACCAGCCCAGGTGAAAAAGCCCCTCTGATTAGGCACAGACACTGCTTTCGACACATGCCAATTGCACATTTAACAAGGCAACAGTCTTGTTAGCATCTTCAGACAACTCAGGCAAATTCCTACTTGTATTTCCATGAGTAGGATTCAGCACGAATTAGAAGGCACAATTAAAAATGATAATAACAGAGCTGAAACAATATCCTGTTCATCATTCATCAAAAGAAAGAGAAATACCTGCCTTGGGGCTGTAATAAGACAGAAAGTGGGACAGGGAGACCAGTCCTCCCCCAGCAGACTCTGCAGGAAGCATTCCAAACATGACAAATTCACTGTTCACCCAGCAGATGAAGTAATGACACTAGTATTTGTCCATAAAAATGTAATTTAGCCAGACTACACCAATGAAATCAGAAGCTTTAACGCTATAAAACTAGGGGGTTGGAATATTTTTACCTTATTAAGAAGGGGGATAAAAAACCCATAAGTTTTCATTTTCCCCTTAGCTGAACCGTCACACTGTGGTCTTTGTTTTCAGGAGTGAAGCTCACAGCCTCCAGCACCAAACAATTTGTGTAATTTCTTCTCAGATGCACACGCCTTGCCCAAAGCCTAGTGCCAGGTGTAAAGTCCACACTTGGGCTTATCAGTACATTAAATAAAATCTTCTTCCCTCTCAGCCTAACCAAACACCTGAGGGCAAGCATCAGTGTGGATTCCTTCATGCTTCTTCCAGCCCCTGTCTCATCATGTCCCATGCCGCGAGCGCTTGGGTGAAGACGTCAAGCCAAAGCTTGTCCATGTAAAGAGCCCGTCAACAACTACGAGCACATCTGCCAGCAAGGCAAGTTTGGGCTTGGTTGTAATACCTACACTTAGCTCCTGCCAGACATTAGTGATGCAACGTCCAAGGCATGTATTTAGCCTGTGTCAGTTCCTTTTTCGTATGTAACCCGAATCCTAAAAACAATTCTTTGGAAATTAAGGAAAGTACTACAGTTAAGTCAAACTAATTCTGAACTTTATGTCGACAAAACAAACCTTGGCAAGAAGCAAATAACAATGCATATGTTTTTGTGAATGCGGGAATGACAAAATGGAAACATGTCTTTAAAAAAAATATATATGTGTGTCCATGCCATGTTCACAGCTAGAGACTCTGAGAGCACACGAAGATCCAAAAATAAAACTGACTAGAAACAAAGGCAAAGTTTTTTCCTCTGCCTAAACTACGGGAAATATAAATAGTGAAGTACCAATAGCAAAAAGTTGATTCCATTTTAATCAGGCATTTTTTAATAATGTGCTGTAAAAAGCAAGAGTAAAATTCATCTTCAAGCCCTCTAAAACCTCCAAGAGTTCAGAATAAAAGCGCTTTTCTGCACACCCATCAGTAAAACCACTCATACACGAGATTTCTGGGGCACAAGCTTTAAACCGAGACATTTAAAATGCTTCCTGGATGAGAAGTTATTCTCACACTGTTTTCATAAGAAAATAGGAATTACTGTTAAGGGGCAACAGCGTGGTACTCTCCCACCTCTGGAGTTCACTCCTCAGTAATGAGAGCCAAAGGCATGGCTATTAGGCAAATTAGAAACTGGTCAAAGCACATCTAAACTGGCTGCAAAAGGGCTGTTTAAAAAAAATAAACTATTCGTGACAAGTTATGTTCATTTTTATAGTAAACAGCAGGGTCCTCTTACACATTCTTGGAAGATGTGTCGTGCTATAGCAACTGCTTATAAAACCCAGTAAACGAGGTAATGTGCCGAACTTCAACTGAAATCAAACCATCTTTTGTTTCCCTGGATGATGACATTAAATAGGACAGACATGGCTACCTGCACTAGAAGTGTTCAAAGACTAACCTTTTTTTGCCATTAAAACATAAATTCAATTAGTTACTTCCATGCTTAAACAGAACTGCTGCTGCTGAAATTGTACTCTAGCGATAATTGCAATCCAAGAGTGATCTAATTATATACAAGTCTCAGTGGCTGCATTCCCACGTTGCTTCCTACAACCCGGATTCACTACAATACAACTCATAAGTGAAAACCACATCGTTTTCATTCATTCTCCCTTAAGACTGCATGACTTTACATATGTTTAATGAGAACGGAGTTAGTCTATTAGTAAGCTTACTATAAAAATGCGAGTTTCTACCTACTGTTAAATACAAAAGAACAGAAAGGCACTTCAACTGCATGTAAAAAACCAGCTGATGGGCTAAACTGTACAAGGGAAAGAACTTTCTTTTAATTAAGGTACTGGATTAGGATTCAAGTACCAGCTTTACTTTTTGGCTCTGCCACCGGCTTCCTGTGTGACCCAGGGCAAGAAATTTCATCGCTCCACAGCTCGGGTTTTCATCTATAAAATGGACAGTGACATTTCCTTCTCCCGGTCGCTCCGCATTTCGGTTGTAAGCAATTACTGTGCGCTGGCATGTTGCCTCGGACAATAAGTATCCGATATTAATTGAAGCCTCTGGGTAGTACTCCAATAAAAAGCGAAAACCACCTTGTCTCTTTTCACGGGGTCTTAACGGAGTTTCGAATCGCCACCATTTGCCGCTACTGCAATCCAACACGTTTGTATCCCCGAGCAAAGCCCTGCACACAGCCTAAGTCCTTGTTTTGAAATGGAGGAAAGAGGAAAAAGCAGTCGATTGGGGTATCCCAAACATTTAAAGAATAACGTTGTCCAACCCAGAATATCCTTGGCCAACTCAACTGGATGAATCTCCCCTCTCACTGTCAATGTGCACAAGTCTCCTGTGCGATACAGAGGGGCTGCCAACGACTTGCTGTTTTATGCTTCAGTATTTTCTACTCCCGTTGTAAAAAAATTAAAAAAAAAAATAAAAAATAAAAAATAAAAAATCAGTGCAACAGTTTTGCCAGGTTTGTAAATTTGAATGAGACCATCTGAGCTGAGTTGACTATTTTAAGAGGGTTCTTGCAAGTAATTACAAGGTAAAAACGAGAATACTTCACACCTACATTCTGACTGAAAACTACTCAGCCTTGCTGGCTCCAGGCTTTTAATTGTCAAAAGAGTTCAAGGTTTGGAAAGTTATTGGCATCAAGTAATACTGGATATTCCTAACTAGCATTGTGTCATTACTTGGCATGATTTTTGCTGGGATACCTCCCAAATCTGTGACATAATCAGAGGGTTCTCTACATTACACCATATAGTCAGATGCTCATGTTAGTGTAATATGTTACCATGTTTAATACCATTTGCTATTACTTACACTTAATCAACTCTGGAACCAGTTAAACCATATAAGAAAAGCAATTTCAGAGGCTTTCAACTGACAGTTTTCCACACACAACTTGATCTAAAATTACAACCTGAAGTTTCTAAGATGCGGTCTACAAACACAATTGCCCCTAAACAAACATCCATAACTCCACAACCCTGTGGGAACTGAAAATTCATATGAAAACAGGGGGGAAAAGAGGCACAAAATTAACTTCTGTAAGACTGTTTTAACTAGAAAAACTGTCAGACTTTCCCCTTCTGGCTGGCCTTAATTTACTGCTTCAGCAATTTTATGCCCAGCCTCCAGAATTATTACAAGCTTTCGGCAACACAGAAATGGCTGAGCTCTCTAACATCAATCCCCTCTTTGGGTTAAGGTCCCAATGCAGCATCTCTTGAGAGAATCACACTAAATTCCACACAGGTATCTTAAGGTGAGTGTTCCCACCCATACGTTTTCCAAGTAAACTAGCAATTGCGCCCTTTAACTTGTCAAATTAAAAGAAATAAAATGATTAAGTATGCAGAAATCCAAGATGCAGTCTGGGATTTGCAGAAGTAATTTTTGGACTTCTGGTTTGCTATCCTCATCGGGTTTGAGCATAAGAAAATGTTGACTATTCACCCAGGGAAAATCTGAGCTCCTATGGGTGCCACCAGCTGGGTACCCAACACCCCAAATCCCTACTCGCTTTTGAAAAACCTCATTATTTACTTTTCCGCCTCTCTATAGGAAAGGAATAGACATTTAAATAAATGACATAATCCTTATTACCATTCCATTCATTCATGCAGGTCACTAGAATTTACTGCCAGGAAAAATAAACTTCTGCATAATATTCCTCAATGTAAGACATTCAAAAGGCTCAAAGGGGGAGAGGAGGCGAGGCGGTTTCTGACAAATATTTGCTCAAGTGACCGCATCATCCATGAACACATTTGCCAGAAAAAATGGGTGAAGAAATTTATGATCAACATGAAACATGCCAGATTGGGACTGGGGTGGTAAGGAGGAAAAGGAGCAGGGGACAGAGAAGGGAAGGGGAATTTTTAGCCATTTTTTTTTCAGCAAGAAAAACTGCCAGTATCGCAAAAGTAGCTTTTCCCTCCCATGTAGCCTATGAAAACACAGTTCTGAGCAAAACCAAAGATGAATCAGTCTAGGCTCCCTAGAGGATTAAGAAGAAAAAAATGTATCAAAATCAAATAAACTCCAAAAAAGCCACAACTCATCAATCCCTTACATTCTTCCTGAGCCAAGCTCTGTAAGCCGAGCCTCATCCCTGGTGATGCCCATGCGAGCAGCCCGTGCCCTCTGGCAAGATGGTCACCAGAGGACCACGGCGTGCAGAACACAATTTACTACCATCTCCAGCAACCGTTGCTGCTGCACCCACCATAAAATTTGTTTAACCAAGTGTTCAAACAAAAATGGCTT
Source organism: Limnodromus scolopaceus (assembly GCA_028565335.1). NCBI lineage: Eukaryota > Metazoa > Chordata > Aves > Charadriiformes > Scolopacidae > Limnodromus > Limnodromus scolopaceus. The sequence continues at coordinate 34,686,996 of JAOXNO010000002.1, forward strand.
TGACAGTCGCTCGGTTCACCTCAACAATACCCGTAGCTCGCTCTACCGAGGATGACAAAAATATCACCAAGGCTATAAAAGTCCTCACCGCTTTCAGTGTTGGCTACTTAAAACCAACTAGAGGTGAGCTGGTGGTTCACAGACTAGCTTTGAAAACTTAGACGTATGGGGGCTGGTGGCTGGTCTTCAGTCTGATGGCATCCCCAGCACAAAATCCTTCTCTTGTCCTCTGCTCCACGAAGAATGGCTCCCACTGGCATTTTCATGGGGAAAGTTTTCATTTCTTGCTGCCTGAGAAGCACTTGGATCTGGGAGCTTCCACGGATTTAAGTGGTCCCAGACAAAATAAGACACTACTTTTAAAGAGCCTCCAAAACAATGCGAGAGATGCATTTTTATTCATGTTAAAACCAATCAAGAAATAGGGAAATGAAAATTTTGTCGCTGTTCTGATCATATAAACCCAAACTCGCAGCAAGGTTCTCCATCGAAGGTAAGTTGGGCTGTCTGACAAAAATAGCTTACAACAATCAAATTCATTTTTGCTTTAGATTGATTGATCAGAAGTTTTTACTCAAAGAGCTTGTCACGCTCAGGTCACCTCACAAGCCTGGAGAGAGCAAAGCCCACTCAAGACATACTTCAGAAACTGCAGCTCAGATCCACAAAGATACTACCAGCAGGTCTTACTGTATCAGCCAAACACCAATGGGACACCAATGCCTTCAGAGTCAATAAAACTGCTCACGCCCATCCAGGCTAATCAGCAAGATTAGAGGGTGAAAGGAATTAGTTTCTGAGATTTCAAGCCCTAATTTAGCTAAGCACTTAAATATGTGTAAGCCTTATTAAAGTCAACTGGATTTTGGTATTATTAAGTTGGTATTATTAAGTTAACATTAAGCATGTGCTTAATAGTCCCGCTGAATCACAGCTTTGCTACTACTATGAATCCACACACAGTTTAGTATTTGTCCTCAGGTAAAACACTTCTTCACAATTTTTGTCATCTGTGTTTCAGGGACTGCTCAGAGCCCACACAACAGGCTACAGTCAGATCTCTGTTATACTGCTGTGAATGCAAAGCACCTTTCCTGAAGCTCCAGATCTCCACTAACTTCAAAGTCAATATCTTGCTTTGCATTAAAAAAAATAAAATTGTTTCCGCTATAATAACAGCAATCTAAAGGATCACTCAACAGTTTCCATAACTGAAGTTATTAAAATTTGCGTTAGCACAACTGTACAAGTAATAATTAAATTGTAATACTAATGATTAAAATTGCATCAGTATTTCTCATTTGTTCTGCACGGTACGCTTGCAGGTGTATCACAGCAACACAAACTCACTTGCACACATGAATACTACATCTTTGCCAAGGCACGGGTAGATTAGTCCTACAGGCACGAGTCAGACAGATGAATACATAAAGTTATGTAGCAATTGGTTACATAGTCAAATCTTATCTTCAGACTACTGTGAAATCATCTTCAAAATTAATGCAAAATGCATCGGCTTAGTTCTGAATGTTTCAATGGAGAACCTCATTCATTAAAAACGTAGTCTTACATGTGACCGAGTTTTACTTACCAACAACGTCGAGATGGTACGTGTGATTGATGGATCCATACTGGTTTTCCACTATGCACGTATAATTTCCTTTGTCAGACGGGACCACGCTCTCCATGATGAGACTCCAGTGCTGGTTGCGGACCTGGAAGGTTGTAAGCAGAGAGGTTGGGAACTTGCCTAGCACAGCTTCACCCCCTCTTCCTCCAAAGAACTGTTTTCTGAAGAGTTAACCTTTTGTAACCCATGTTTAAAAGCCTCTTCTGTGCTTGTTTGACAGCCCTGAACACTGAAGTACTTTATTTATGCCTGATGCAGAACATCAATGGCTGCAGCAGTGAAAGCTTTCAGACATCCTGTTATAAATTTACCTCATCCCCAACCTGAGCACTGCAGATGTTGATGCATGCTCAGTCCTATCATGCCCACAAGGATGGCACCAATTAGCAGCAGTTTGTCTTACCAGGCTTTACCTCTCAATCTAGTCTAAAGAGAATTCACACCCTCAGGATATTTCCCATCTGTCTCCAAACAACCATCCGATAACATTAACTACCCCATCAGCAATACTGGATGGATATGACCCCCTTAACATCTAAGTCTTTCTTTAATAGCTCAATCACACATTTTGGAAAAACAAAGTTCAGAAGGGCAATGGTTAGGATCCCTCCAACAGATAACACAGAGCGGCCACATCTCCTGCTGCTCTGGGGTACCACAAGACAGAAATGAAGATGCTGCCTGAGGAAAAATGCCTGAAAAAAATCCTCATGGAAACAGCACATAAGGATATACATTTATTTCCTACAATCCCAGTCGGACAGAATGTATTAAAGGTGCTGATTCTGTTCCCAGTTGAACTCAAAAGGCGCGTTGGCATTGGTCTTGCAGAAAATAGGATCCAGCCCAACACTGGAAGGATATAGAGTCATCCGGTACACATATATATTTCCTGCATCATAAGTTGGCTCCCAAAATGACCTTTTGCTGGCTATCCACTAATCCCTTGTTTTAGCATTACATTTTTGACAAAGCGCTCAAAGATCTTAACATTGTAATGTACAACTTTTAAACTGCAAAGTACGTATTTTAGCAAATGGAATAAAAAATACAATCTGGTACAGTCATTTTAATCAGCCAAATGGAAAGTGGTAATTCAGTGCAATACACCAGAAAAATTTATGGACCATTCGGTGACACTTCCAGTAACTATACATTCTTAAAAGACCATTACAACTACAGGTCTGAAATCCTGCTTCGTGCCTGATGATTGCGTAGGTCTTTATCCAGCAGGAAAAGGCTGTGCAAGGCTTTGGCCTCAGTGCCAAGAATTGGGCTCCCAACACTTGTTGGAGGTAAAAATGCCGTCAGTTCAAAATTTGGAAGAAGAGAGTCGTCTCTGAAAGGGGCTCCTTGCTTTCCTAGTCCCCCCAGCTAGTAATTAGCTCATTAGCCAGACATTACTATTATTGTAACGTCTGTTATGGGCTAATTATTGTTTTATATATAATATAAAATGTTATATTTTAGCCAACAAATGGCCATGAGGGCTTTGAAAAGCAAAGGAAATGTAGACAAGACTCCAGCAGCAGGTGAAGGGCATGGACGCTACCCAAGTGCTGCAGAAATATGTGACAACGTGACCTCAAAATCTCCAGCCCAAACTTACAGCTCCTCTTCCCAGCCCCCGCTTCTTGATGGTATATATCAAAACAATATAGAGATTTTTTTTTTTCCACGCTATGAAGAGCTAAGAAATAAGTTGATAAAGCTAGAAAGAGTTTATCAGGGTTATTTTATTGTCTCATCATTCTGCTAAGCAACCTTGAAAGTCAAAGTTTGGATCGGGAAGCATTACTGTAATAAACTGCTGGTAAATAACACATACAGCAGCATAACACATACAGAATATTCACATATTCTGAATATTTTACTTCTTTATGAGCTATTTTGTGGGAGACTTGGTCAAAGTGACCTGTCTTTTTGCCATTACAAGTTACATCACAATTCTGAGAATCAGAGCAAGCATTTTTAACCTATTTGACTGCAAAACAGGAAGAACAGATCATGGTTCTGCGGAAGTTAAAGCAAAATAAAAATTGGTAACAAGCTGTAAGTAATTAATTTGATAGGAAAACACAAGACATTGTTTAGCATTCAATAAGAAAACACAACTAACTCACAGCCACAAGTGGATGGCAATATTAAAAAGTATTTGCGCAATTTCCCTTTTTGTAACTCCAATGAGAAGAGATAATATCTTTATAATAAAACAACAGCTTAAGTCTCTTCAGTTCAAGCTAAACAACTGCTGCAGAGGCCCAAAGCATTTATGACACATCGTCACGCAACGGGATTTATGTCATGGATCTGGATTCAACTAGATTCGGCTTGTTGGCTTGGTGCTTTCTGGTTACAAGTGCAGCACTGCAAAGCCCAGAAAAGCTCCCCTTTGCTGGGGAATGACGGCATCTTCTGCCGAAGATTCCCAAATTGAACCTTTCATTCTCAGACACGTGATGGTCCTGCCACGTCCCCACAACCACGCAGCTTGCAACACCCTGGTTGGGCAGGCTTTGGTAACATGGTCTTTTTAAGTAACCTACCGTCACTCCCTAGTCCCAATACAGCTCTCCAAATATTCCCTAATAAATTTCGCCAACTGTGTCCCTTGAAGCTGTTAAATAGATGGTTCATCTGGCAGACAGAACATATTAGGGATCTCATGTGAACCAACCCACTATGAAAAAACACAAGGGCAGCAACAAGCGGGAGCATCCTCACCAGGCACATGGGGTCCAGCAAAGGACAAGTGTCCACAGCCAGAGATTTAACAGTTGTAGGAAACTCCTCCAACTCCCCAACCTGACTAGCTCCTTGACAGCTATTATCCTGTTATTTCAACTATTTCTACCCTGAAGCCTTACTTCATATTGAGTTCTTCCAAAATCCCAGAGAATACCCACACAATCCCACCCACTCCATCACCTGGTCTTCAGGGTACCCCTTCCAATTCGTCATTTCCTTTTCTTGACATAGGGAAATTCAGGGACAAAAACACATTCCAAATATCCTGATTTACAGCTTGACCCTTCAGACACTTTGTTGACAGAGTTTAAATGCTTTTGCCTTCCTTTTTTTTCTTTTTATTGCTTTGCAATACCTATTTTCATATTTTATCTGTCCTTCATACTCAAAACCGATACTTTATCAAGATAATAAATATAATCTTAACATGTTTTTTTTTCCTGACCAGGTATGGACACTTCTACCAAATTACTGGGGTAGTTTCTTCGGGAATCTTCTCCATTAAATTTTTAACTAATTCTTCCCAAAGAGTCTCTCAAAACAATTCAATTTTTAAATTAAATTATCAATATCAACTGCATACAACTGCACCCTTCAGATATAACTTGGAGGTGGGAAATCTAAACTGGAATCAAAATGCCAAGAAATATGGGTCAGAAATCTAGGAAAGGGCAAGTAGCATTTCACAGAAATGTTTTGCTTTTGGAGTATCATATAAAAAATCGTGGACAGTTCTGTTTAATTTTAAAATACACCTCTTCAGTGAACAGATATATCATGAAAAGTTGTCACTTAGCAAAAAAATTATTAAAAGGGGTCAATTTTAAATAAATTTCAAATGAAGGATGGATTCCCCACAAAAATCAACACCCTTCAGACATATACCGATACTGCTCAGCAGAGAACAAGTGCATGCACAAGAGAACATCCATGCAAAAGCCATAGGCTTTTGCAGCTCCTATAGAGTCAGAACTCTTTCTTTGCTCTGTATTCACCTGGCTGAATTTAAATGTGTTTAAGATGACCATAGTGATGAAGCTTATCAAAATGCATGTGAAAACACACGCCTGGTAAACAGTAACAACTGATAGAAATACATTTGCTTTCTGGGTGGCGTACAGAAAAGTAAATGCTCCTATGGTGTCTCATAGAGGATTTAGATTGTTCACTCAAAGAAATTATAAAATGCCTTTAAATGGACAAGAAAGAGCTATCATCACTTTAGAAATGGATAAATAAATAAATAAATAAATAAGACTAAACAGGGTTTAGCCATTCAGTAACTGATTCCTTTCTCCTCACTGTAGGAACTTTGGGTATACCTTGAAAAATCATCCAAGGTTCGATTTTGAAATTCGCCGCCCAGAATTAGTCATGGTGGAGGAATTTCACTCTGGAAGCTATCTTGGCCAGCATATACACCCTCCTGCTAGCCTGCCTGAGTGCAAATTGACTCAAGACATTCCCCAGGCAGCGGGACAAAGTGCTACAGGCCACTATCTGATTGCGATAAAGAGAATACAAAGAAGAGATTTCTTAGCTCAAGGCAGCAGGAGAGAGGTGGCTGGAAGATTATTGTAAAGCTTCACATTTTCCTTCCCTTTACTTTGTTCTTAAACTCTTCAAGGCATGATTGCCTCTTCCGAAAGAGACGGATGGGGTTACATCAACTGGTGATAGCAGGTACGGCCAAGTTTGGTTCCAGCAATTCTAGTCCCTCAAAGTATTATGAATATGAAGATCTCAGGCAGAAATGCTTTATGTATAGCAACATCCAGATTCAACACAAGCTGACATGCAACAATTACCATGACTTGCTGTGATATCTGGCTGAAGACAGACCAACAAGGAAAGACTTAGTTCTTTCTGAGGATTCCTTCGTTACAGGTTTGTCAGTATAGAGATGTCAAAAGAATACAATTCTCTCTTTATTACAGAATAATTTTGAACTAAGCCCACAGTGACCTCATCCTACCCCTCTAACAAGAAGAGGACACAGCCTCCAGAAGCTCTGGAGACCTTGATCTCTAACACCCATTCACCAAAAACAAGCTTTCCACCTTAAAAAGATGGTTACTCAAACCACCGGCAGAACCTGGACTATACAAGGGTTTGGTAAGCAGAATGACAATGATACATAAATGCTACCAGATCATTTACAATTTGCTGTATTTCTGAGCAACAACAAAGTCTAAAATCCATGTCTGTTCCCCCTTTCTTTTTCCTTTAGACTAAAGAGATGTACAAAGTTATGATCTAGAATTATAGGTATATACTTCACCTATTCAGTTGGCTTTAGAAACAAGCAACTGCGGTTTCTTCCCAGAGTACATACGTTCCTTGGAAATTGTATACGCTTAATACAAATAGCAAAAATGTAATTTGTGCCCCTTAATGGGCACAAGTCTAAATGAGCTCGCCCGGATGCCTAGCAGAGGCTAACAGTGGCAGCCCAGAGCTCCACACGGGCCGATTTCCCCCACTGAAGCTCACCCTTCCCAAACCAGAGACCAAGTACCTCCATCCTGCCTTGCAGGACACACATTTTCCTTCACTGTTTTCAAGAGTGATATCTGCATTTCTCCTTCAGGAAATGTAAAGTGTTCAAATAATGTCTCAGTTAGTATCGAAACAGTTACTTTTACTTTTCAAGTCAGGATTAGTTTGTGGGGTTTTTTTAATTGGCTTTTTTTTTGTTTTGTTTTTAAATAAGCACTGAGAAAGGTGAAAATCACTGAATTGTAGCCAATTCGTTAACACTCCACAGCGTTATGAAAGGCAGAAGGTGTTGCCAGGTGTACACTCATAAGCAACAGTAATTTATGGTGTAAGCAAACATAGATGGAAAAGTCTACTTAGATAATTAGCGCCCATGCGGGGAGATTTTCTGGGCTTCACTCTCTGCTAACACAAATGTTGGAAAATTTGACACTTTCTACAGTAAATCTAGCTAGAGAGGAAAGGAGACTACGGCTTGTCCTCCTCTGCACTGGAAAACATATTTTTTTGTATGAAGCAGGATCTGAGTCAACAGCCCATGAAGCAATATACACCCTGACTCCATCAGGGCATTGCAAAACACTGCACCCTGAAAATACTGGGGTAATTGCTGGGGTAAAGCAGCCCCCAGGACTCGCTCTTGAGCTTACTGTGCCGTCCGGAAAAGTCAGTTAACTTCTGCCTCAATTACCACTACAAATTGCTCTGAGCTCCTCAGCAGATGTTCTAGGCTGGGGCTTACAACCGTGACACAAGGTGACTAGCTGGGAAACTTCTCATCTTTGGATTGAAGTTGCTGGGTGTAGGGTGGGCGAGGAAGGAGGAAGCCACTGACAAAGGGTCCACAGAAGAGGTTGTGGTAACGCAGGATGGCAAAGGTAGTGCTTGAACAGCAATTTCCCATCAAAGTCAGGCACTGCCGTTCCCTGTGAGGAGCGGGATAAGATGACCGAACCCTGACTTCTGACCTGACCTAGGCAGATACCAGGAGGTTAAAGGTCTGTGCACTAACCCCCAGAGAAAACTGGCCTCCCTAAAACTCTCTCTTAATCAGTAACCACCAATTTAGAATGAACCATCTAATCTGAAGCTATTTAAAATTCAAACAAACCCTTGGAAGTAATTGCTGTTACTTTCCCTCAAATTCTGCTTCCCATTTCAGTTTCACAGACCATAAACTCCACAGAAAATAATAACTTTTGACTTCCAACCCTTCTTTTATTAAACTGTCTACAATCACCAGAGTGGATGACCGTGTTTTTAGCAACGCAGCTGAAAGTGAAAAGAGCAAAAGTCTAACTCTGCTTTGCAAAGCCAGTCTTTAGTTTTCCAAGTAAGTCTCTACAAATAATCCTTAGCTCCACTGCTACGCTACAAACTTGAATTTGAGGGGAAAAAAAAAAAATATAGAATTAGTGCTCAGTAACCACCAAAGAAACTACCCACCCTTCCCCAGAAGAAAACAATTATTATTATTTTTTTGCTTCTACATTTGATCCAAGGCCATTAAAAGGATTTCTGTTGACTTCAGCAAGTTGTTTTTTGGTTTGTTCTTTTCATAGCCCTGATCAAGAACAGAAATTGCAAAATCATATCATGAGAACATACCTTATATCCACCAATACGATGCTCTTGTTTAAACTCTTTCCCATTTTTCAGCCATCGCATGGTCGGTGTTGGGTTCCCCATTGCTGGACAACGAAACTTGACGGTGTTCGCCGCTGGCACTGCGTGTAGTCTCTTCTCCATTTTGTCTGTATGTGTCCAATAGGGTGCCCCTGTTTCAAAGAGATACATCCAGAAATATCAGTACTTGGAAACCAAGCTCCCTTTCCAGCCCCTTCCGAAGACACAAAGTGCTGCGTGTATCCGTTTTAGCAGAGACAGCATGGTTTAGAAAAAATACACAACTGGAAATCATGTGCCACAAGTGGTGACCAGAGTTTTTGCAAGTCTGTAGCCTTGAGTGGATAATTTATGACAAAATTCCAATAATGAACCACAGATATCCTTTGGTTTGTGTACGTCAAGTAAGACAGAGGGATTGAGTTTTCAACAGACTCAAAAGATCGGGCGCTTTAGACCTCAAGTTGAGTTACCATGCGCGCTCGGCAAGCTTTGCTTTCTTGAACCCCAGCTCTGAAGCCACACAGACCAAGCCAGAAGACCTGTTGGAAGCGTCAGCCTTAACCTTTCCCCATCTGTTAGAAAGGGGATAAACACACCTACCTGCCTGGGAGCGTGCTAAAACTACAGTGTACCAGGGCAATGGGAGCTGTGCCGCTACTGTCATAGAAACCGCTAAAACATATTTACAAATGGAGGATCAGCAAAACTCAGCTATAGCATTGATCATTTTGCAGGGATTTCCCACTCTTGTGAGCCTGCTGAAGGCCAAATGTTCACTGATGTCCAACACCGTGGCATAAAACAAGAGTGTCTCTCTGAGCCTGTGTTTACTGGAGCAACCACTTTTACTGGCTCCTGACAAGGTGTCACTCGCTCCTTCCCATGCCCACATGAGGAGCACATGGAAAACCCCTCTCTTGTCCAGGTTCTCAATCGTTTGTCACATACCAGTACAGCAAACACAGCAGAACGAAACCATACAACTACTCATTTGTTTTTACCCCCCAAGAAGTAAATTTGGAGAGACAGATCCACGCACAAGGTTGTCTCATGCTCTGGATCCACACAACACTTTGGCCACATCGCACAGTGTCTTCATGGCATCGCTTCAGTTGTCTCACCATAACAGTTTTTAAAAAGTTAAAGATTCAAGATCTGTTTAATAGTAGGAAACATTAATTTCTTTTACAATGGAGTTTTCCTGAAGCAAATCAGATTAGTGTGGAATTTTTAGGACTAGAGGGGTCCAGAAAAATAACTCTATTTCTCTCAGCCCTGTTTCATTTCCTTCATTAGCAGCCTAACACTCCACTACAAATAAACTCTTCCGTTCCTCAAATATTTATAGCAGTTCTTACAATCACTGCAAACTCAGAAATCCTGCCACCCTCCTCTCTAAATAAAAATACAGCTGGATAGAAAATATAGGAATAAATCCTTTAACAACGTCTCTCTCAGTATAAAGAAAACATTCCAAAAGCAAGCCTTATAATGATGCTAAGACCGATAAGTGATATTTTTTTTTGCCCGAAGTGGCAATTACTGTTAAAATTAATGAAGTAGAAAAGCAAAGCAAATTTGTGCATGTAATCAAAACAGAAAATCAGGTAACTATTGAAAATTTAACTGCACCACTATGAAATTGTTACATGGGCTAAAGTGAATTAGGGATGCAAGGAAAATCACTGTTAACATTATTTGCTAAAACCAGGATTGCATTAAAACAACAGAAGAGTTCAAACAAAGCCAACCAAAGGAATTAACTACTGCACGCAAAGACCAAATTACATTAGAATTATACCAGGCAAAGGCGGAATTACATGTTGGTACTGATGTTTCAAGAGGGTATTTTCTCTGGATCGCTAAACATCTTCCACAAGGTAATGTAAGGTGACCACTATTGGGCCCTACCCACAATTCCCACAAAGTCAAAGTAAACTGTGGCAGGTCAAAGCCAATCAACCATCTGAACCAGTTATATTGGTACCTCAAATGGAGCAGAGTGCTTAGATTTGGCCCTAAATGGGCAATGCCAACCCAGCAACTTTGCAGCCAACACGGTCGCTTCTCATCACGTCCACCACATGCACACTCCCACGCAGCCACCAACAAGCACAACTGCTGAACCACAGGCTCCTCAGCTTGCCCAGGCAAGCACAGGCTGGATGGACCCAGCTCTAGAGAAGCTCCCATCAGGGTGCAGCCCAGGACCAGGGTCAGGGTCAGGATCCAACCACCAAGTTCCCCAAACAAGGCTGCTTTGTGCAGCCAGGTTTCTACTGCATTATAGAATCACAGGATCTTCTAGGTTGGAAGGGACCTTCAAGATCATCTTGTCCAACCATCAACCTAACTCTGACAAAAATAAACACCCAC
>JAOXNO010000002.1:34697977-34725547 GCA_028565335.1 Limnodromus scolopaceus
ACCTAACTCTGACAAAAATAAACACCCACACAACAAACAAAATGCAACACCATCACTAAACCATGTCTCCCAGCGCCATGTCAATCTGTCTTTTGAACACCTCCAGGGATGGTGCCTCAACCACCACCCTGGGCAGCCCATTCCAATGTCTGATAAGCCTTTCAGTGAAAAAAAATTTCCTAATATCCAGCCTGAACCTTCCCTGGCGTAACTTGAGGCCGTTTCCTCTAGTCCTGTCGCCTGTGAGAAGAGACCGACCCCTGCCTCTGGTTTTCTTACATGGAACCCCCCCTCTTTCATCAACATACACCCTTTAAAAGAAAACAACTCTGCTCATGGAAAACAAGTGCTCTGATAAGCCTCATATACAACTAATGCACAGGGAGGAAAAACTTTGCTCTATGGAAGAGGCAGGGGCAGAGAAGAGGATGGAGAGGAATGAAGAGAACGAAACAAGAATGGAGAGAAGTGGCTCAGTTCTGTGCCATGGAGAGAAGGGGAAAGGAAACTCTCCAGGCTGGGGAAAAGGGCTCTGCTTGGAAAGCTTCCCCTCACACAACCCTCAGAGTAACCTGCAATGCTCCGGAATTACAGGGGAGCTTGGAGAAAAACATGCGGACATCACATGTTGAAAATGCTTCAAGACATCCCATCGTTTTTCACTAGGCAGTAGCAACGTGTATTGGCAGCTCCTGAGTATGTTTAAGGGAAAAGAGAGAAAGGCAGCAACATCTACAAACCGTAACACTCACCCTCATTTCGCGCTTTCGTACAGCGACTGATTCAATTAACGCACGGCATTTCTCTTTATCCATTAAATTGCCAAAACCTAAAAGCAGCTTTTACTGCTTCTGTTTGTCTTGAGAGGAAAACCATCCAGATTGACTAAAAGCAAGAATGAAAGCAGTTAAGAAGTATATACCACTAAGTGCCCACTCCTCTTCCAGACCGTGTCCGTGGCATCCCCTCTTTGCCAACAGGACAGGTGGAAGTAGGTAGCACCTCTGTTAAAAGATCACAGTAACAACAGGGCAGACTCCGGCCCGTGGCGGTAACGAGCAGCAGGGGAACGGGTGGGAATTCCTGATTGCTTTTTAGAGCTCTCATTAGTGAAGAAAATATCCTGCTGACCCACACTGCACTCCACTGCAAATACATTACATCTAATCAGGCAAATCTCCTGCATGTGAAATTGAAATTAGGCAGCCCAGGGGACCACTTCACTTCAGGACTCCTCAATTTTTATTTGGACTTATCTAATACAAAGAAATACAACTCCAAGCCTGCCTGACAAGCACCTCGAGCAGACAATAGCGCGACTGAAATGACCACATCAACACACCCCCTCCCAAGGTTTTCAGTACTATTGTATTTGACCTTTCATTAAAAAACACTTCTAGGCAACATCCAATTTTTGCTGCTCCCTTGAGTGGGTTTCCACTCTACAGGATTTGATGAATTTGAACCTTGTTTCATCCTTTCTGAAATTCTTCAAGGCATGAAAAGAACAGCATGTGGATTACATTTAGATACTTTTTGTTCTTGGTGCCAATTTACCATTGCTTGGCCCAGAAGAAATTGTTTAAAGGGTGATAAGGAAAAAAGCCATAAAGCTTCCAGTCACCTGACTAGAATTCAAGGCAGAATAGCAACATCTTCAGGGCTACCCAGGGGTCTCCAGACTAAATTACTGTTGGTGGACCTCAGTGCAACCATCACGACAGCTGCTGCCTTGCCAGCACCAAGCCAGGATTATAGAAATCCCTTAAATTAGGGCTACCTCTCAAAATCACCATGAGAACAAGGCAACAAGCACCAACAATGTATTTTTCACCACTGCCAGCAGGAACTGACCATGATCAGCCCTCAGCTTTGTAAAAGGAAGTCCCAGGTCAATGTCCTTGGAGGTGAGTCTCCAGAACGAAGCTGAAGCACCTCTTTAGGGCAACGAAGGGAAAAACTGAGCAGCCAACAAAGCCGTTTTGTGGAGAGAGAGGACTATTTTGCAGTGGAACCAATCCTGCACCTTCCTCACAAGCACTAATCCCTTCAACAAAAGCTGGAAGTAATAAAAAGCTATGCAGGATGCAGTCTGGAACAAATCTACCACAGTGTTTTTTCAGACAGTTAAAATATCTGTCAAGCTAGAAGGACACCAAACGCAGAGTGAAATCTGCTATGCATGCCTTTTACTTAAAAATACACACAGGGCAAATGGTCAAACGCACACGTGTACACACGAGTGCCCTCCTCTCCCAAGAGCAAGCTGCTCCTCGCAGCTACCGAGCCACTTACAGCCCCCGTTGTCTTCAAGTGCAGTTGTGTTTTCTGGGCAGCCTTGAAAATTAGGCTAGATTTCCTCAACAGCCTCTCTGCCTGCACTGGAAAACCTTGGCCTCTGAAAATATATTTGTAACAGAGGCAAAGAAAATAAAAAAAAGCTTAACAGAATACTTACCATTGTAAATAAAACAGCTCTAAAAGGTTTGCTTTAGTTTTAAATATGCAGGAATGAGAATGCCAAGGTTCAGTTTCCTGTGGAAGGCACTACAGCCATTTCCTGCCTCATCACATCATAATTAACATGCCAGGACAGCTGGACTTTATCAGAATTGTTTCATCAAAAAGCAACAACCTTTGAAGACTATGGCCTTTTGTTTCCATCAGTAATGGCATAACCAGGCCAATTTCCATTGCTTATCCTTAATGATCACAGCTGTAATTTGTATGTAAATTATCAGTTAAATTGTTTTAGATCTGCAAAGCTCAAACCATGATTCAGGAAACACTTAAAGACTTCTTCTCTTACAGAGCAGCAACCAGGGGCTCTTGTGAGAGCCTGGGCTTCCCCGGGCAGGAGAAGGCAGTAAAGGGCACTTGGCCACTACACGTCTGCCACATGGCAGGCTCAAGGACACTATTCCTCAACTCCTCATTCACTCTTCACTCTGTCTTGCAACAGTTTCTTAAACTAGATATAAAAATCTAGAAGGGAAATACCAAATAATACTGATGGGAAGGCTTAAGAGACACTAGATACGCAAGCTTCAGTCCCATCCCAACTTTCATGCAGCTCTGATCTTGCCAAATCACAACTCTCTTTCAGCAAAGTTGTATTAATCCAACCAAGTCACTGTGATGCAACTTCTCATTGAAAACAGATGGCTTGTAGGGATGCAGTGCCACCACCATTCCTCTGGTTCCAGTTCTTCCCGCCGAGCTCCCAGACACAAGAAGGATGACTGCGCTGCTCCCTGTGCTCCTCTGAAGCTTGCGAGAAGTTCCTGGGCACCTCGATGAGTGCAATCTCATGAGGACTTGTTTGTACAACGCTCCGCTTGGGAGCAATCTGTCTTCTTGCAGTTTCCTCCCCTCTGCACCGCAAGAGCCGGTGCTCTCCCCGCCGTCCGGGATGTTTGAACGTTCACGCTCTAGAGGAATCTTTCATTTTGAGCAGGGAAAGTGCGACTGACCCCTGCTAAAGCACACAGCCCGTCCCTGCCGGAAGGAAACCGTCAATGGCCTTTCAGCAGCTCCTGAATCAAGATTGATTAACAGTAGCTTAAAATGATAGCTCCCATTACAAGGGCATCACTCGTGTTACAGAGGACACCATGGGGCAGTTCTTCCCCGTTGTGTGGAAGGGCAGGGATCCTCACCACGATGTGACAGAGCACAGATGCCTTGAGATCAGGTCCTTTTCCTTTTTCGCTCGCTATAGGCACTTCCAAAATCCACTTGCGCTCACCTTGAATCTCCAAAGCCATCAGGATTAGACACGTGATTGTCTTCGCTAACACACCAAAAATACTGCAAGCCTTTTTTCTGACCAGCTCTGAAGCAATAACAGACATAGGGATGTTTCCTAAAAGGAACTTCTACCCATGAGTCCCTTTCAGGTGAAAACGCTAACGTTGCCCAGGTCGCTTGGTTTTGCCCAGAAAAGTTCTTTCAAAAGCAGTGTCCCTTTCCCAAACTCGCCAATTATCTTTGCCACCGCATTCCTTTGTCAGAGCAGCCTCCAGCTGCTTAATCTCAGCCACTTCGAGCTGCACCTGTGAATCAGGCCGGGCTAATCACACTAACAGATGGCAGGGGCCAAGCAGGCAGCTCAGAACTTATATCATTTTAAATAGCATCTAATGTTTCGCAGCTTCAGACCAGGGGCAGTCGTATACAACAGTAACTAACTAGGGGAGCTGAAAGGGCTCCTAACTTGATCATCTGAGCAAGTGTTCCGAGCGTACAGTAGAGCTGCTAATTACTAATCAGGCTGAGGAGAAAATATACTACCTGGCTACGGGGTTCGGCAACTGCCTGACACCTCGCATGAAGGGCTTCTGTGCTCTGCCTGTTATTGACTTTACGCAGCACGAGCGATAGCAAACTACCAGGCACCACAGGGATTTTGCAACAGTGCACAGGGGCATAAGGAACCAATATGAATTTTACATATTTTTTTTCTTAGCAACTGCTCTATTTAGAGCCTATTAATAGCTTTCCAAATTCTCTGAAGGGACCGAAGTTTAACATTCAGATAGGCTTAAGACTCTTTTAGCCCATTTTCATCATGCATAAGTAACATAAAATGTGGTTTTAGTGCTGGATTGCTTTCTTTGCGACAAAACCTTGAGGTCCTTTGCGGACAAAAGAACCTCATTGTCTCCAAATTCATTCTCTCTGGGGAGATTTCTGCCAAGATTAAGGATCGACGGATTTGCCTCTTTACAACCTAATTTTATTTTTAAGGTTTCCATACCACCTTTTAACAAAGTGAACTGGATCTTTGCTGCTCCTGTTAAATTTCAGCTCAGGTTCAGGGAAAGTTAGAGAGAGGCTAAACCAAAGACTGAACTTCAATTCAAGAAGAAAGGAAACCACAGAAAAGCCAGCAAGAAGGGAGAAAGAAAGTACAGACCAGTAAAGCGTGTTTAGAAGAATATTAGTTTATTTTTCTTTTTCTTTTCCAAGTTATGGACTATGTGAAACAGAAAACAGAGAAGGACAAAGATACGGCTATTTGACAGCCCATGCAGTTAACAATCAAGAAGCTCTGAAGGCAGGAGCGTGAGAGACGGGACATTATTTGCCACGTGGATCTTGCTACAGTGACTTCTGGCAGCTCGCTGTTACTTACTCATCTGGTTGCTGTCATTCACAAAGTCCTCGGACCCATCATTGTCGTCTTCATCATCCCCAGAGGAAAGAGCATCTGCACATTAAAAATAATCAAGTCTTTAAACCAGCCTATTTTTACAGGCAAATAAACCAATACGCTACATCTTTGATTATCTATCAGGGAGAACAGACGTTGTGTTAGTTGTGCAGAAGCTACAGAAGAAGAAAATCCAGCCACAAAATGTGTGTTACTCTTATAAAATGCTAACAAAACTAGCTAATAATCCCCAAATGCTACAAAGTTACCAAAGGGAGTTTGCTAACGCCAAAAAATCTCTTTCCACTTACAATTTTTATTTTTCTTCAAGACATTCAGTTGAGCAGAACTGAGTGTCTCCACAACAATTTATCTCGAAACTTAAAGGATGTAGGACACCCCTGTTCCTCTTCTGATGTGAGGTGAAAAAACTTGTGTTCATTTTACTGGCTTTATCATCATCACAGTGACTCTGTATAATTTAATCCTGTCACAGTGGCATAAAACAGAGGGCTCTTCAGCAGCTGTTAATCACTATAGATCCCGTGAAGTAAAAGGAATAGATACAGAGTCCCTTTCAGGGTCAGGACAAGGGGGAAAATACCTGAATTAACCGCAAAACTCAGCTCAACTTCCCTGTGCCCGAGTGGACTGTTTCACGTTAAATCAAAATGTGTCTTTATATCACATTTTACAGCTTCTACATGCAAAAAACCTATGTTTAACTCACTCACCTGTAACATTTACAATGAAGTACAGAGTATCACTGTCTAGGGTCCTAACAGCAGTGCAAGCATAGAGGCCCGAATCTCTGGGTGTAGCATCCTTAATTTGTAAGTACTCCCCAATAATCACTGTCCTATTGTCGGGCCCCAAAGGGACCCCATCCTTAGTCCAACTGATCATGACGGCGTCTTTCAATTGACAGCGCAACTCAAGCGGTTCTCCTGGAAGTGCTGAATATACATCTGGCTGAGAGATTTGGTATTTGGTTGGCGGCTCTGCGAAGGTGGAAGGAAAGGAGGAAAAAGAAGAAAGAGAAGGGAAAGGAGAGAATTTCCAACAAAAGTCAGTGAGGGCCCTTTTCATCCAGAGAAATCAAGTTACGTTCAATAAAAAAAGTTGCATCCAGATTAGCCCAGCAACCTGTCTCATAAAACTGAACCATATGCAGGTATGAGATAGGCTTTATTTTCAAGAAGTCCACCACAGAGAAAGCTCAGTCTCTTTTGACTGTGCCTTGTCCCAAGTGTCACGCAAAGGCACTACCCTTCTCGCTGGCCACAGCGAGCCAAGCCTGGGGAGGTGAGTGCTGCTGAACCCGAGGGCTTCAACGGATTTGGAGGTGCCAGGAGGAGTTCAAAAAGCAAATTCAGTTTTATATCTTAGCATTTGTGTCTATGATTTGAACAAACACTTATCTTTCCCCTTCCAATTTTTTAAAAGAAAAAAAAATTTTTAAAGAGAAAGAAAAGAGCTGCGTTAGAGAAAAATGATGGCCAAAACCCCCTTCACTAGCTAAGCTAATAAACATGATTTCCTAAACACAGCATATATTATACCCTTTTTTCTTCCCCTCCCTGCACCTTTCTCAACATCTCTATATTTGCCTTCTATACTGCCAACTCTGCTCCCAGTGATAGTCACTTTTTTCTTTAATTTTTTTTTTCTTCATTTCTTATTTCACAGCCTCTCCTGAGCAGAACACAGCAGAAACCCGGGAACACAAACAAAGCTTTCAAAGTCACAGCGTACACAGAAGTTCAAAACAAAATGGCTCATCCACCAGTTCCCTTTTGTAACTAAATAACGAGAAGAATGTCAAACCACAGCCTTTTTCCAAAAAAACATCCTTGGAAAACTACATCTGTCTATAGTTACTGGGGCTTCACCACCCCCTTCCAAGGCCAGCTCTGAGCAGGGAGAAGGGAACCGTGGCCCTGAGCACCCAGGATGGCTGGGCACAGGGTGGAGAGACTCCCCACACCACACCTATGCCACACTCAAGCTGTGCCCAGTATAGGGACTGCTTTTGCAACTGGTTTCTCCCTCCAACCACAATATCCCTCTCCCATGACTCCTGGCCTCGCCGATGCCGCCATGAAAAGTAAATAAGGGAGAGCAGCATGAAGGCATCTTCTGTTTGCTCAGGAGGAGGGTCACATCGCGCAGACAGCTGCTCCCCGGCACACATCCTTCCCCGCACAGGCACCAACTGTGCACCCCTCTGTGCATATATAAATAAAACACACGCCTCTTTCTGTTTGTTTGAGAGTCTGAGGGAATATTAAACCAGGCAACTCCTCCGCGTCCACCCTTGCTTCTAAGAATATTGAAACCCTGAAACCCGTGTTCCTTGTCCTTGGGCGCAGTGTTCTCATTGCTTGTGTCACACCTTCAACAGAGAATTCTGAAACAAGCATCACATCTGAGCTAGCCTGTGGACAGGAGTTTGGAAATGCTGAAGCTCTGCTTCAGCTTCAGGTGGTCCTGCAGAGAGCAGAGAGTTGAACTTAAGGATCATAGAATTGTTTGGGTTGGAAGCCACCTTAAAGATGATCTAGTTCCAGCCCCCTGCCCTGGGCAGGGACACCTCCCACGAGACCAGGTCGCTCAAATGCCCATCCAACCTGGCCTTGAACACCTCCAGGGATGGGGCACCCACAGCTTCTCAATTCTGTGACCTTTTCATGATCCTTACGAGTCCCTTTCAACTCAAGAACAGTCTATGATTCTATGAGCACCAGAAGTGGCCACCACAGGGGGACACTCGTGCATTTAAATATTGGGTTATATGGATGCACTTGAAATCAGCGCGCCCAGTTTCTCCTCCCACTCATCCTGGAATCATGTCATTTCAGGGAGTTCAGTGGGAGTTTGCTTGAAGCCAAGAGGGAACAGATCCAGGGATGTGCCCTTGCAAAGCTCCTCCTGGCTTCTTCCCTAGTGCAAATACAGTTTTTCAAACAACAGATTTGACACAGGCATCGCATCAAGAAGGTGGGCAGGACAAGTACATAAAGCCATTTAAACAAGACGAGTTATGGAGACTGTAAAGATTCTTGGATTTAGACTTTATAACAAGGTCTCTCAACTTTCTAGCATGCGAAGTTCCAGCTCAAAGTCTAGGGCAAGCTGCAATACAGCTTTATACTCCTTATAAACTAATTTAGTCTCACTGATCTGCACGATCTGCAATGCAGGTGTTTCACTGAGCACTACGCTATGCCGCTAATTTCCAGAAGCAGCGAGGGCTCCTTTCCACATATATTTTGTAACAGTAATGAGTATACATGAGTCTGCTGGAGATTTTTTTTAAATTAAGATTCCACTGCAAAATAATAAAAAAAGTAGCTGAAGCCAGCTAGCTAATTTACTTTGAAGTTTTTAAGACTTCTTTGTAATGCTCTACCTGCAAAGAAAATTTCTTTTACAGAGTTTACGCTGTGCCAACAATGTACAGGAGTCTTTAAAAATGTCTTTGTTTAAACTTTTTAAAAGCCACCGACGTTGAAGATAACCCAAACCTCCGTTAAGTGCATTAGTGGCTTTTGCTGAGGAGCCCCAGGAAACTCGCAGGATGGTCACAGCGTCCTCCTGGGCAGATTGGTTGCTCTCGTACAATTACAAGGGAAATAGTTTTCTACCTCCCATCCTGTCCTTTTAAACTATTACCTCCAAATTTACACTGAGTCTTTCAATACAAATCCAAATTCAAACTCCAGAACAGCAATTTATTTCAAAATTAGAAAAAAATTCCTTTTACAAGGAGAATTACTAGTATACTGAAGAAAAAGAACTTTCAGATAGATATTAGCATTTGGTAAATATTATCCTCCTCCATTTCTCTCTCTCTTGAGTATAAGCAAAGATACAGCACAAAGTGTTGTCATGAAATAATGAAGTCATGTTTGGAAATAGTGAGTTATTTCAGGTAAGCCTTTGTGTTGCCAAACTAGAATGTAGCAGCACTTAAGACTGTCACTTTTTATAATGTTTGCCTATAAACTTTTTCCAGTGTGGGTTTGAAATGGTGCCCAAAAGCAAACAGAGAACAGGTGGGATTCTGAGGCATGAGTCCGCCCAACAGCTTCGCTGCGAAAATCAACCAGTTTAAACTGTTAAAAAAAAATACCCGGCACCACATAAACAACCTATGCTGCAAAGTTACCTCTCTCTCCAGGACACCTCATGAGGATTTTTACACTGCTCTGAAATTTAGGGACAAGTGTTGAGCTCATGGGAATGCTGTACAATCATACCAATGGTTCCCCTGGGGCTGATATCAGGATTCTTTCCCTGTTTCCACGGCTTTTGAGCGTACCAGAGAAACAAGGCTGCAAAGTTTGCTCAGCCCTCACTCGTACCCATCCTCTGGTGTTTTCACCTGCATCCTCTTGAATTGTCCCTTAGTGCAAATACCTGGATGGGAAAAGGGGGCAATAGACCTCTTGAGCCTGAAGCACCAAGCAAAGCCTGATGATCTTGGCTTGACATGAGGAAGAACTTCTTCACTTTGAGGGTGGCAGAGCCCTGGAACAGCCTGCCCAGGGAGGTGGTGGAGTCTCCTCTGGAGACGTTCAAAACCCACCTGGACAAGTCCTGTGCTTGTCCAGGTGGACCTGCTTTGGCAGGGGGGTTGGACTAGATGATCTCCAAAGGTCCCTTCCAACCCCATGTGATTCTCAATTCTGTGATCTGGCATCACATCCGCGCTCCTCCAGCCCTCTCTGAAGCTCTGCCTTGAAACTCCATCCCTCAGCCATCCCCATCAGCCCGTACATCAGCCCTTTGCTGGGCGAGCTCTGCACGGCCACAGGAAGGTGGCACGAGACGCCTTTCTTAGCAGGTTCTCCTGCAAATCCTATAATTGTAGCATTAGTTCCTGCTGCAAAGGTGCATTACCTGATGTGAATAACACCCATCCATCACCTCTGAAAAAACAAACAAGCAACAAAGGCACGCATAAAATTCCTGGTGGTGTTCTTAAACACTGGGGGACAAGGGAGGGCACACTGCTGCTGCTATTGTCTGCTGCCAGCTACATCCTTATTTGTAATAGCGGCGCACACAATGTATTTTAACTTTATAGGTGGAGCTATTGAACAATACCGCCATGGAAAACCAAGCTGCTGTTAAATAAACAGACGTGAACTTTTTCCTTGCCTGCTCATACAGTCTCGCAGCATGGTTTATGCCATCCAGCCATCAAATGGAGTAAATACCGTTTGTACAAAAGCCATGGCCACAACAGAGGACTGGGGGCATTCTGAACGCTCTATTTCAGATTATTATGAGATATGCAATTATATTCCAAATCATGCTGCTGTTCAAGATTTGGTCACTGAAACGGGAGATTTACAGTTCCTTAGATTTTAAATTATTATTATTTGTCTCCATTTATTAGAATGTTAACAAAGAGCTGCTTATCTTAAGGCTCAAGGCATTTAGTTACTTAGTTACAGAGCCAAATAATTAAACAATCAGCTAATAGCTAACCCCAGCAAAGATTCTCACACAACTCTCCATAACACAAAAGCCTCAGACCCCATCAAGCCACTTTCCCTTCAAAAGGCTTTAGTAAATAACTAAACACTCACCATAGCGTGCCCAGAAGGGTCAACAGACCTGACCCTTCAAGAATCCAAGAGGTTCATAGCAAAACTGAATGTCTCCATGGGGAACACCAGGCTGCCAGCCACTACCACCGCTCCTGCTTCTCCTACCCCTTCTCCTGTTTGTCCTGCCATGGAGGAGGATCCAGCAGGACCACACTGGATGACCCACATGGAATGGGGATGTCGAGCTATGCCTGAAGCAGAATAGTCACGGGGCCCATGGCTTTGGGAGCAGAACCCACGGCTTTCTGTTTGCTCCAGGAAGCAGCCTCTGCAGGATCAGGATGCCCAGGGATCATCACTCAGGTCTGCAACCTTCCCTCCCACCTCCCAGCTACAAGCTGCTGGGCTTCTCCCTCAATTGAAGTTGGCAGGCTATTATTAACAGTAGCTCCATGTTCTTTTCTGGTGATGGATGATAAATTCAACCTACAAAAGAGACAGCCACTGCTTTAAACGTGCAAAGAGTCATTCCTGGCCACAGTGTCTCCCATTAGCCAACAGCAAACCAAAGCCACAGAGGCTGAGCACGTCTCCTTATACAAAAGGGGGACAGAATAGCATTTGCAATTCATCCATCTGTTTCTCCAAAGTCTCTGGATTCCTGCTGACTTATTTGTACTGTGTTTCCGTCCAGTAGCTGCCAGCTCTGCCCAGCTCTGCCTCCGCCAGGCATCACCAGGAAGTCTCTGTTCTGATAAAATACTTTCCAAGTTACTACAGTTCCTTCTATAATTTTAATATACAAAAAAAAAAAAATAAAAAAAAACCCAACCAAACAAAAAAACCCAAACCTTTGCCACTGAACAACACTCCAAGGAGCAGGAATAATTTCTCCCCTCTCTCCAATGTATAAAAACATTACGTGTCCAAATGCGACAAAAAAAAGATGAAGATCTTGTAGAAAAGTTTCATCAAACTCAAAGCATCAAAGAGATATCCCTGACAGATACAACCATAAATACGCGGCAGATTCTAAACCTTCACTTGTTCCTTTAAAACAAGCTCCTGGGCTGCTCTATTTGAAAGCAGTGACTTTCACAAAGTGCTAAGCAGCAGACTCTCTAAAATAAATCAAGGTATTTTTTCCTGGCATCTTCTTGAACCCTGTTATCCTTATTCTATAAGGACCTACTCATCTGATGGCTGGACAAGAGACAAAAATAGACTGAAATAAAAATAAAAATCCAAGGAGCAGGAAGAATCCTTTTACCCTGGAAGGGAAAACTTGCAAAACGAAGTGCTGCCACACAATACATGCCTGGTGCTCTAGCAAGCGTGTAGCTTCCAACCACACTGACTTGCTAAAGCGTGGACCTCCAGCATCACGTCAACTCTTATTGAGCGTTACATATACTAAGATCATAAAAAGAAACAAATCTCCTCCAATTGAAGCACTCGCCAATGTCATCATGGGTAGAGGAAAATATTACACTGCACTCCCTTGTTTTCCTAAGCTTTGAAGACTTAGAAAAATAAATAATTCTGGTGAGCAGCAAAGAGTTTCATCGCTTGTGGAAGCCCCTGGCCGAGAGAAAAGCTCTGCATATGCACCTCAAAGTTATCCCCACCGATCACATCTATCTGCCTTGTGTAACACTCTTTGGCAGAGGAGCAATTACAGAACTACCCCCAGGCTGCATTTAGCCCTGGCTACAGACACCCATCACACCCAGCAGAAGAGGGCAAACCTCATGAGGTCCCCTGCCTTGTTGGTGTGTTGGCCGACATGG
Source organism: Limnodromus scolopaceus (assembly GCA_028565335.1). Classification (NCBI taxonomy): domain Eukaryota; kingdom Metazoa; phylum Chordata; class Aves; order Charadriiformes; family Scolopacidae; genus Limnodromus; species Limnodromus scolopaceus. The sequence goes on from JAOXNO010000002.1 coordinate 34,710,484, forward strand.
GGTAAGGTGCACGAACTATTTCAGCATGGCTTTGATGGCTGCAAAGAAGTTGGGTTGATGTGTCTCGTCCTGTGGTTAAAAGACGATGACTCCTTCTCAAAAGAACTAAAAAAAAAAAAAAAAAAAGAAGTTGTACTTGTCTAGGCTTCATGCAGAGATTAAAAATCCCTGTAACTTGTAGCCTGCTTGCTCCTACCTGTCTTTATAGTTGTGATCGTTGAGTTATGGCTGCACGGCCACGCAACATGCATCAAAAATGCCAAGTATCACATGCTCATGGGCTTGGCTGTGTGCTTTATGCTTTTGGAAGCCAAGCCAGGGAAGACTCAGAGCATGCCAAGTTCAAAGTAAACAGCGGAGAGACCGGCGAGGCCACCTCCTGCTGCTGGGAACTGCCCTGCAATTTCTTCCTGTTTGTCCCCATTCTTCACGGTCTGCTCCTTGCAGGATGAAGACTTCTTTACACAACAGCCACCAGAGGATGTATCGGCAGGTACAGGACAGAGTAAGAAACAGCAAAGCATCAGTACGTCTTCTGCACAAAGACACGGTAACCAGGGAGGAAGAAAACACCCACAGCCTTGAGCAGCCACACCAAACCCCCCAAAACTATTGTGCTGCCTTTTATAATTTCATCAGTACGATGAGAAACTACAGGCCCCCTACAGGATTTGAACCTTTTGGTTCCAGGCATCAAATCTTGACCATTTCTGCTCAAGCCATAAGCTCCATCAGCTGCCTAAAGTAATCGAGTGATAGTCTCTGTGCTGAGTGTTCTGGGGAGTACAATACAAACCTCACACACATGTAACACAATCTCAAAAATAATTAACTACTCTTCAATCTCATTACAGAAAAGGCTTCTCATGTAATCTATTATACAATACAAAGGGGAAATGTATCACCTTTTGCCAGAACCTCAAATGAAAAGCTGGAAAAAAAAAAAATTAACCTTCTCTCTCTCAAAAGCAGAATCCAAGACTAGGATCATTTTCTCACTGTTTCTACTTTCAGCAACAGCAAAAATCAAATCTTCGTGACTGCACATAACCAAGTGGCAGAGCAATTTAATCAACTCCCATTGTTCAACTTCACATTAAAGTCTGCTTGGGAAAGGCCCCATATAAGACACACAGCCTTGGGAAAAAGTATGAGCATGTATGTTTAGTCGCAAAGGCTTTTTCTTGGTTTTTAATATTTCCTTGCATCTATTCCAACCTGTAGCTTTTTTCAGGTTCTTTATTTGCATTTCAAGAGCAACATGAAAACACAGCAGAATATAGCATAAATCAAAACATAAAAATACAACCTTTTTCTTCCAGGTTTGCCAAAGGCCATACTCTGGACTATTATTACTCAACAAGTGAAAGAAATAAATTAAAATTGTGAGGTTAAAAATTGCACAATTTCATGTTCGAGTGTTAGTTCTGGATGCAGAGAACATCTATTCAGATTCCCTATAAGCAAGTCAGCAGTTGTTTCTTTTGTACGCCGTCCCATTTTTACTTGACTATACAAATCCTCTTAATTTTAGCAGCTCATCTGGAAGTCTCATCTTGCCTGTTCCCTTGAAATTCATCTTCTCTCACTTCCTAAAGTGGGATTTGAAAAAAAGTCACTAGAAACAATATCCCCCAAAACATCCCCCCAGTACTTTTGAAAGTCCTATCCTCAACCAGTGGATGTTCTCCAAATACTTCAAAGCTTCAAGACATTCCAGACCAACTGAGAGCAACACCTAGTCAAAAGGCATCAGAGCTAATTTAACTCCAGCTCCACACCAAGAAGCGTCACCGGTGGTACCTGGGGACAAGGAAGGAGCGACGGAACAAGCCCTGGAGTTAAAAGCTAGGCTGGCTATCTGCACTTCCAGGTGGCCCACGACCATTTACATGGCAAGGGTTATTTTTAACTTGCTGACACCTCCGTCGCTCCTCACTGCGGCAGTGGCTGTGGGCACTTTGCCACGCTAATGGAAGATGGTTCAAACGCTTCTGAATTGTTCGGAGAAGGGCTATTACCCAGCAGTGGTGCGCTGCAGATTTATTACAGAGCCTCCGCGCTAATCCTGCACAGCTGAAATACCTGTGAGCAAACAATATCAGATAAATCTGAGCGTTTCAACTCTGTAATATCTAAACAGGATTATTTTTCGTGATTAAACTATGTTTAATAGAACCAAGCTCAAGAAATCGCTCAAAATTTAAACTGGGGTTGCAAAATGATTTTTAAGAACCGTTGGGTGGCTTTCAGAAGCATAAATCATAATGTTGCTTTCCTTGAAACAAATTAAACATTGCAACACGGGGACACTGAGCAGGGCACTTCACGAACTGGCAAAGCGAGTCCCACGAAAGCAGGCTCTGCCCTGCTGCCCAGCTCACCTGCTCCCTGCGCGCCCACAGCCCAGCCTGAAGAAAGAGGACCACCAACCTCACCTAGCTTTCCTACACCACAATGTTTTAATCATGTGCAAAACTAAGTGGCGGGGCGGTTGCTCTGGTCAAGCTCTGTTCCATCCAACCGCAATTTAACCTCCTACAGACCCATCCCGGGTCAGGCATGCCCAGCCCCAGCACCCAACTCCCAACCCTACTGAGAAACAGCCACCAGACCCCTGGGAGAAAGCCCAAGGTGGGAACTACCACAACACAAAACTCCTTTCAAAACAGAAACTCATGAAAAGCTAAGAGAAAAGAAAAAAATAAAATACAAAGAAAATATGATTTTTCTCCTCTCCAACCAGCTTCTCATCCTCTTTTTCCTCCCTTCCAGTCCCCAGCACATCGCCTTTCCCAGTAAACCCTCACAAACACGAGCCCGTTTCCTTGGTACAAAGGAATTTTCCCCTCCTCTCAGTTCTTGTGGCTTTGCTACCGTAAGGCCAAGCCTTGCGAGGCTGCTCGACGTCGGTTAACGTCCCAAACCGATGAGCCAGTTCTTTTGCGGGGGAGGAAAAGCAATAATTACACACAACTTGCAACGGCATGTGAGGAGGGGAATGAAAGTAGGTCAGATCTCACAACTCCTCGGCTTCGCTGAGGTTCACCAAACGCTTTCATTTACAGTCATTTTAAAAATACAATTAAAATAGTAATAGCGTGGCAAGCGAAGGAAGCGGCACGGTAGAATTCAGCTAGCGCTTGGTTTGCCTTTATGTCCCTCTCTTTGATATGGATAATGTCATTTGTGTGGTGACAGGCAGCAAAAGGACCTGAACCAGCAGAAAGTGAAACCCATGAGACACGTCTCTGTACCAGGTGCTGACTACTCTGATTCTCAGAAGTAGCTCCAGGAAAATCAAGCGCCGAAAAAAAAGGGGTCTTTCTCAAAAACAAACAAACAAAAGCCAGAGCAGTGATAATTGAGAGATGGGAAAGGATAACCTGGAGATGTACATAATTAGTATATGAATTGCAAGCCATTTTTAAAAGGTTTTTTTTAAAAAAAAAAAAATCCACCAAAATATGTACCCAGAACATCTCATTTTGCAACTGTCCCCGTTGAGAGGCGCAGTCCCCGAGCAGTAAATGCCGACGCAGTTTCGCTGACGTCTCGACTCCGACTGAAACCCAAAGGGCCAAACTTCCAGAACAGCTCGGCGCTCCCAGCGCACGTTTCGTAATTACAACAGGAGCTGTTGGCTGCCGCACTCTTGCAAATCTGGTCTTTATTTAAGATTTGCCTGTACTCAAAGTTGCTCCAACTTCTCTTTCAATCAGTTTAAAAGCCCGTTTAGTCCCGGGTACTACAAGACGGCGTCTCTGATTTTGGGGGCACACTGTGCCAAATCCCTCTCAAAAAAAAATGCCACAGAAACACAGCGTGAACTTAAATTCAAAGGTCTGAATGCCGAATCAGTTCCCAAATTGCTGTAAGGATAACTTTGCCCCAGCAGGCTCCATGCCAGATCAAGTTTCCCCAACACTGGACAGTTTTAGGATTCAGCCGGACAGGGTGCTGGGCCATCTTGTCTAGACGGTGCTTTTGCCAAGAAACGTTGGACCAGATGATCTTTGAGGTCCTTCCAACCTGGTACTGTAGGATTCTATGAGGTACTGTCCACTTTCCCACAGCCACCACCAACATAAACTGGTGCACCCCCATCGTCTCCACAGCAGATGCTCCCATCAGCAGCAGAGGAGCCCAGCCTGCAACCAGGTCCCAAACCCTCGGTGTCACACTGCTTCAAAGCTCCCATCTCTTCATCATTTCAGATGTTTTTTGGGTTCCTGATGTCTTTTCAGCACTTGTTTAACTACACTGAAATAAATTTTCTCTTCTAGTTAAACCAGGTGCACTGTTACAAATAGACAGGACTTAACTTGCCCAAGTGGGTGATGGTTCTTTAAAAACACAGATTTATATCGCTAAGGAGTTCTGCTTTGAAGAAAGTCTCCCCTTTCACTCTAAACCTTCAACCTTGAGGACTCACAAATGTTTAACATGCAAAAATTTGACCCTTCTAGTACTAAATTTTCCTCTATTAATGATACAAAAAGGGACAGTTAAGTATTTTTCTCACGCTCCCATCTCTTCCTAAACTAAATATTTATTCTAAGAAAATACTAATCTTTGAATGTATTTGTATAAAGGCAAGTGATCAATTCTAATGAAGCTGGGAATCTGAATATAGAAATATGCTCATTAAGAGCTATGCTATGGTTATTATTAAAACACCACAATAGTCCATCGTCTCATGTGTACACAACCTTGCATAACTGGAGTTGTCAGCATTTTCATTGTAAATTCTGCTTCCAAAGGTTTGTAACTTGCCTGAAAAAAAAAAAAAATTTCTACAGCCTGAAATTTGTTGCAAGTTCTCTGCCAAGGAAGAACTATTTTACGATTAGAAAACTATGTATCCATTGAAGTTGGTGGCTGGTTTGGCTTTTTATCTGTACAAGTGGTTTTTAAACAAAAAGTTAAAAAAAAAATGAAAAACCCCACAACTCAGCATCTTTGAAAATCTTCTGGCTCAAAAAAAAAAAAAAAAATCACTAAAGGAATCAAATTCCTAAAAGTTAACTCCTCTTTTTTTTTTTTCCTTCAAAAAGCTACAATTGTAAAATACAGCAGATAAGCCCGAAATGTGTAATTATTTGTGCTACTTTGCAAAATAGTTGCCAGGCTGACACATTACCAACTCCCAGTGTCTCATCAACACCGACTGTAAATAACAACCCTACCCATGCCCAATTAGTCTGCAGCTCAAGACCATGCCTCTGCTAAAGGACTGGGGATTTTAAACGCAGAATGGACACATTAAGACTGATTTAATCTGGCTGCTTGTACAGTTCCCCAGAATCTCAGCTAGCAATTCCTGTACCGGGCCAAATAACTTACTGAACCGGATCCCTGAAAGGGCATCCAGCCCTCACCCGAAGCTGTGGGGATGTCACATTCCTCCATAATGGGCTGTGATAATTGCCCTTCCTTCAAAAAGAAAAAAAAAAAAAAAATACAAACCCTTTCTGATTTAACTCATCAGTTTGAATTGTTAATCATAATTTGCAGATATCAAAGCCACTGTTCTTGTTAAAAAAATTAAAAATAAAAAGGTAACAATGGAACCCTGGGTGAACTTTTTGCTTTATTTTTCCTACCAAATTGGAAGCAGCATCCTGGTGCTTCTCCCCTGCCTCTGCCCCAGGAAGATGACCACTGAGCGGGGTCCCACCAGCCCTGCAACCTTGCAGCAGGGTGGCACCGGCATGGAAAAGACCCATGGGGTCACCCCACCACCACAGCATCCCTCCTCCACACGCAGGAAGAACCTCACAAGACCCCACATCCCAATCCAGGCAGGTCATGGTGGCTAACGAAGGATCTCCAAGTGGACTGTGCCAACCACTGTGACCACAGGTGATGTTAACCTTTAAGCACTGCCAACATTTTTTACAAAAAGGGAGGTACTGCTCTGGCTACTGCACTGAATGTGTTTATATTTCTATGTTGCTGGATGCCAAATAGCTGTGACTGGGCTAAAACTCAAATGACAACTCACTACTCAGGTCAGATCCCACCATGAGCACCCAATTGCCCATTATAAAAGGTCTCTCCCCTTCACCGCTGCTCCTAGGAACCTCCCAAATGCCCATTTAAGCCCATTTTGAACTACTGTGTTTTTCACAGGACACAGAATTAGGCTGTCCCTTGTGGAAAGCTTCAATTAGTCCTTTGAAATTTGACCTAAATTGAGAGAACTGAAACACATTGTCACTGCACTGGGTGAGGGCTCTGAGTGGGTGCTCCAAGGACAGCATCAAGGCATCGCATGTGGGGTGGAGACTAAATTAGCCACCCAGCAGAACGATAACACACAGCCTGGGCAAGGGAAGGTCAAGGGAGAGCTTGCTATTTATCAAATATATGTCTAAACTAATTATTCAGTTCACAAAGTAACCCTTCAACCTACGTGTGCGGTCAGAGCCCTTTGGAAATGTTGGCTATCATCAAAGGCCTTCGTAGCCCGCGTACACAGAAAGAGAATGGCTCCTTTGTACACGCTGAGGTAGAATTATTTCTAAATATTTAAAAGCAGAAAGTCTTTATATTCCCTAGGATAAAAAACACACACGTAAACGCTTGATGCAAGCCCTAATTTGATAGTTGACAGTCCCCAAATGAACTCCTCTGGGTTCTGTTTCTGCTCACGCAGCCCGAGGGCAAAAGCACCACAACCAGTAACCACCACACTTGGGATCCAGCCCTTAGTGAACATTTGTGATATCAAGGCGGACTTTAAAATGGTTCAAGATCCCATCGTCAGCGTCGATACTTCCGTAAGTACCTGAGCAATATGTGATGGTCACAGGAGAAAGCCCGAGCTCAACCAGTCCAGCATTTTATAGAAGCACCCAAGCAAAACATGCTACCAAAGAGATCAGATCAACTGCCGATAACCCAAAGCAAAGTACCTTGATGCACAACAAAGTCTTGCACGCACCCACCTAGTTGATTACCCTATGAAATAAGTACTGCTTGTACTAAACTACATACTTAACCAGGTACTCTGAAGAAAATGATTGCAAATGTCCCTAAAGTTCTCTTTAGCCAAGAGACAAGAGGATATTCTCCATTACAATCAAAGGAACGAGAAGCCACAATCTCAATTCCTGTTAACATTGCATACAGCTTTTTGAATATTCTGAGTCACTAAGATAATAAATAGTGACAATAAACACACCTAACATCAAAAAAAAAAAAGGACAAAATTTAGGGCACATCCATGAAGGAAGACTAAGGGACAGATCAACACGTGTCACCAAAGGTCGTGGCCCTGTCGACCTTCTCAGCTGGGATGAAATGTCATAGCTCTAATGGCTGCACAGTCAGCAGCCTTACCAAAAATGTACATTATTAGAGCACCTGACCCTCCAAATTAGCTGTGGCCAAAATGTTTGGCATCCACTAAATTAAAAAAAGAGGTCTGCTTTGTCTTTGAAGAGATTTTTTGAAGGGTTTTTTGTTTTGTTTTCAGCTTGGAGAGCTTGTGGGTGGCAGTGATGGAACCCAGAGAAGGTGATTGTGTAAAAACTTGAGGTTTTTTTTTTTTAAAGGGGTTTAACAAAGTACATAAAGGAGGTTTTATTTCCCAAATCTCAGATATAAATCCCACACAATTCTGCAGCATAAAAGCTCTTATTATACCATTAACTTAGAAGCGTGGTGGGGTTTTTTTTCTCGTTTCTGGTAATCATTCAGGTTCTCACATCTAAAATTGTTTCATGTCAGTAACATTCCTGCCCAGAGAAGAAGTTTTAAAACCTTTTTAACAATTTACTCTTTGATAAAACCCAGATTCTACCCCCTGGATATTCACGGTGGAAGAAACATATTTTTATACTGTGCTTTTTAAAATAATAGAAGTTATTCTTTCCCTGAAAATGTGAAAAATTATCAGGCATCATTCAAAAAATATTACTCTTCTCCTTGTAAAATACTCCACCAATCATGCAATCACATTCTTTCTGATGTAACCCTAAAACTAGGGGACCTCACTACAAAGAGCTAATCTGAAACCAGAATTATTCATGATTTTGTCATTCCTCTGAAAAGCCAAAAAGGCACCAGATGTGCAATTAACAAATCATACAGCAAGTGGTGATGAGAGTTGGGCTTTCTTTTTTAATTCTGGAGTTACCTTCAAAAGAAAAACCAACAACAACAAAAAAAAATCTTTGCTATCAACAATACCTATGACTGACAGATGACAATATTGCTATACTTTGTTAATTTTTTTTTCAAGAATGCTTGCTAGGGAGGAGGGCTCATCGTCTCTAAATAGTTCATCCCCTGCCATCAATAAAAATGTACTTGGAACGGATTCTAAAAATGTGTTAGCTGGTGACGTCTATTTTTAGAGGCAGTGGATAGCAACAAATAAGTTTTGCATGAAAATGTATTAAATGAAAACAAAGCTGTATCCGTGGACATGAGTAGTAGAACGTGTAAAGGCCACATTCTCTCCAGCGAGCTTGCTGGATGAGAAATGCTCTATTGGTTTGACAGTTCAGTTATTAGAAATTTAATCGCTCCTCCGAAGGACAGATAAAACCTTAGGAAGGACGCCCCGCTTTCCCCCGAAGGTGCTCAGAGAGCAGGACAGATCCTACACAATACAGTAAAATGATTCTAAAATACAATCAGCTCACAACAATTAAAAAAAAAAAAAAAAAAAAAAAGGCAGTCCTTCCTTAGCTCTTTAGAGAAGAAAACCACTTTGCAAAGCTTGAGGAAGGGATATACCTGGAAGAACCTACTAACAGGTGCAGGCTCAAAATCGGAGATTTTTGTCAAAACACCTCTTCTGGCACGAGGGGCTCAATTAACCTCTGCTTTCACAGTAGTAAACTGCAATCCCTGCTATTCAGATCTCAACGTCTACACTTCCAGAACTTGCAATCCAGACACTGTACCGATTGTTCTTGGATATTAACAGCAAAAGGGAAATTTATCCCAAGTACAAACACCAATAAAGCTGCAACACCTTTTTTTCTGCAGAGTGCCTGGCAAAATTAAACATTCAGGCCACATGAAAACTATTGGATTTCTTTTTCCCTGAACTTAAGGCAATCCCAGAGACACACGGCCAAACAGCCGTGTCCTTCCTCGAGACAGCACCACGTAACACGTATGTAAGTAAGAGCACCAGTCTGGTTTCCTTAAAGACCCATTCCTGAAAACTTCCAGCCGCACTCTTTGATTATACAACGTGATGACAGTCCCAAGTGAAATCACTGACACCACTTGCTTGCACAAGATTAAATAAAGGCACGCTCGCGTGAACACCGCCCGGGTGCGAGCAGGAAAAGTCAAAAAACGTAACTCTTGAGGGCTAATCTGCTACTTGCCTTAGATTTACCAAAGCACATAAAGATGTTGACTTCTATTTCAGATGTTCAGGCATTTAAAATTAACTCATTTTGCAGATTTAAGGATTCTAGAGCGATTTACCTTCAGGTTCCAGCGTGGCGTCTTCAACAACTAAATTAAACGAAGGTCGAGCCAGGCAAAGTCCAGCCATGGTGACCACCACCAGGCCGATAAGGCAACCCGAATCCCAGCTGACCATCTTTTTAGAATAAATTCCTGGTCCATTTCCATATCTCCATGTGGACTTTAATCCCATCTGAACACCTCTAGAGAAGCATGGAGAGAAAGCAGTGCCTTCGGCCAGGGTAATACCTCCTCCCTTGGAACGACGGCTGCTGCTGTGGGGAGGAGAGAGATTTAACACTGTCAGCGAAAACATCTTAAAACACGGACCAAGAAAAACTTCAGAAAGCCCCGAATGGAGCTGAGGTGAGAGGGGGAGGAGGAGGAGGATGGGAAAAATAGTTTTCCAGCTTCAAGAATATGTGAAAAGTGAGTGACTTTTCATTTTCTGTTAGCAGTTTCCATCATCACCTGAGGCGTAACCAAGTCCTCCTTGTTTTCACAAAATCACTTCTCAGCACATATTTAGAGAGCTATTTTACTGACAGAAAAATATACACTTTTTAAAAGAAAAAAAAAAAAACACAAGAGGTGCACACATGTGCAGGCACATAACCTGTAATGTTACAAAATTACCACAATTATACAAATTATATTCTTGTTATTGTTTGAAGGTTTATGTAAGTTTGCCTTGTTTTTCATTCCTTCACCTAGGCAGTTCTGCAGCCAGCTGAATGTGCAAGAATTTTCCACAAGAAAAAAAAACAGCTGAAAAATACTCTTTAGACCTGGATAACTTTTATTTCACCTCAGGACTTCCAGCTCCCCTCTGGATGTACCTTCTTCTGACTCAGTTAAGTGTCCTTTTAAAGCCTGGGGGGTCCTGTACAGGTGAAAGGCTCCAGTCTTTGCAGGGATACTGGTTAGCTACACTGCGTTACAGGCAATTAAAACCTGTATGGTCTGGTACAGACTGTAATTTCACAGGAGACCTCCCCAGCATCATTTTCCATTCATATATATATATATATATATGAACTGTGTGCACACACATTTCTCTTCTCTCTTTCAGCAATGCTCGTTGATATATACCTTTTCAGATGGGGGGAAAAAAAGTCTATTTTATTCACAGTAAAACTAATTTATTAAATGGATGGAGTTAACTGGTAACCCAGGCATGGGTTGATGGAAGAGAGAAGCGGTACAAAGGAACTGGCACTCCCTTCAGGGGACCCTGTTGCCACCACACTAAGGTGCCAGGTGAGGGTCAGAAGAGCATCCTCACAGGGTGATTTAACAGCTCAACCAGAAAATTAGACCTGATTTTCCGCTTCAAAAATAAAAGGTGGTAAACCTCAGTAAATAGACAGATTAACTAACTGCAGCAGTTGTTCTAATCTGGCCAATGATTCACCTTAGATGTGATGAAACCCGACTAAAGCTTAGAGAGCACTCATCTTGAAGGGAAAAATAACATAGAAACCTTTTTTCCTCCTGCCCTCACTCTTTAAAAGCAAACAAACAAACAAGAAAAAAGGGAGGGGAAAGTGTAGCCATAAAGGCAAACTCCTCCAAACTCCCCATCCTTTGGATGTGGTACCTCAGCATACAGTACACAGAAACACACAAATACTCCCCCTTTATAAAGCCAACCATCAAAAAGCTTACTCGGATTTTATTAGCCCTTTGCTACCTGCGTGTACAAACCGAGCTCACAGTGCCAGGGACAGAAACGCTGCTGAGGCACTTTTTATCTCGGGTACTGCATACAGTGACTTCTGGAGTCTGTAGAAACAGATTTTAGATGACATAAAGAAGGCAGTTGGGGAAAATTAATTCACGGTATTTCAGGTGAAACCCTGATGCTTCAGGGTGAGCTTTACCCACCTCAGCTGCTATCGGCCCAGAGCTCTGTCCTTCCTTTAGAGACGCAAGCACAGCCTGAGCATCCCAGACCACAAGCGAGCAACTACCATTAAATCTCCAGTGCAAACACCACCAGACCACTGCAAAAACATTTACGAAGAGCTTTCTTAGCGCTTCTCTAAACAACCAGGTGGAGACCTGAAGAGAGCTCTGTCTCCAGGCCCTCCTGGACTCCACCACCCAGGTCAGCCGCCCGACTCGCTGTCCAAGAGCCACAGCTCCGTAGCTCAGTTTATCCAGCTGTAAAGCGGGTAGAAACGCTAATTAACAGACTGGATGTCATGCTAATTTAATTGCCATAAATCATCCTGTAAAACCCCGATTTCAGTTTATCACAATTTTGCAAGTTTGCAAAGTTTAACCATAATTTTGCAAAAAAAAAAGAAGAAAACATACCAGAATGCCAGCATATATTCCAGATTCTTTTTTAGTATCATTAATTCCACTTCTATTTCAGCTGTTTCAGATTTTCAGGCTATATTAAATGCCACTGACAGCACGTTTGCGGTTCCTACCCTCATCCTCTAAGTCCCAAAGTGCAGCACAAGGCTACCTGAGCATGCATCTTCTCACCTGAAGATTTTTGCCAGCTGAACATCTGCCAGCAGAAAGAAGGGACTCTTCATCCACGGGGCAGCAGAAAAAATTCAAAACCGTGGCTTGCAAAGGGGCAGCAAAGCAAAAATCAGAGCTCCGGACCCATCCATGGAACCAAACCACCTTCTACCACCACGACAGCGACCGGGCTTCGAGGATTGCCCTTTCCCAAAAGAAGCAGAGTCCAAGGAAGATGAAACGAAACCAAATTCTTTTCATAGTTTAATCGCCACAGTTGCTGGGGGACGAGTCTCTGGAAAGACCTCCTGCGCTGGATAATTATGTACCTCTATCTCAATGTTTGGAACACAGCCCCAGCATGCTTTTTGGCCTCCACAATTCTGGCTTCCTGACTACAATACCATAATCCCTCCTGGAGTCTCAGACTCAGTGAAAGCCACACGTAGTGTTTATTTTTCCCCTTGAAAGGGAACTCTGTCTCTCTTCTCAGCCTACACTTTGGGGAGGAGTTGTCAGCCTCCAATGATTGATGGCTCTCCTTGCCACTCGCTCATCAAGTCAATTTTCACCTCGTCACATACCTGCCCAAATTTCTTTGCCAAACTGACAAGCATGGGAAAGCAGACTGGTTTGGGAGCCCAACCAAATTCCTCCAAGCCGTACTTCAGTTTAAACACACTCACACACACAAACAAGTAGTACTTGTTCAGCAGTGGCATTAATTAAATTCAATGCTCAGTGTTCTTTTTAATCTACTTCCATTGTTGTTTATAAGATGTTTATCACTCCCCAGGGAGAGCACAATTTGCAGAGTATGTTAACCAAATCAATACATTGCTCATTGTACGGCTCCTCAGCATCTTTCTCCATTAGGCAGGGAATAGCAAAATCTGAATGAAACAGGGATCTTCCCTCCGCAAGGAAATCTCAAGCGTCCTAAAAGCCCGGTAGCTTCATCAGAAAAATCCAGGTATGTGAAGCTCTAAAGCTAACAGCTTTATATACACATACACAAATCTATATGCCTCTCTCTACATATATATACACACACATATATATCTAACAAGACTCCTCATCATACGTCAATCTCCAAGCAAATCTGAGCATCACAGCTATTAAACATTAATTCTGGAGGACTAATGGGAACCGGCTGGCAACTTCAGTACTTCTGCATTGTTTGAACTTCTTTCATTTGCTTTCCAGGACTATCCTGTTTTTCTCAAGTCTTTTGCCACCAAGAGATCAGGGGGGGAAAGAAGAAAAAAAAAAAAAAAAAAATCTGCATTTTAATTGACATTCCACAGAGAGAGAAGTCCAGAGGCTGCTGATTGCTGTCTATTCAGCCCAAACAGGCTTTTCAGATGAAAATGAGTAAAGGCTAGTGGAAGATTTACAGGGATTTGGTACAAAGGAGACAATGAAGTTTTAAATGTTGATAGCGTTTCACACCAAACGCATAATGGGTCCCTGTTTGAACCGGCCGTTTTGCATTTAAATATATATATATATTTCATTGAGGATTTTTCTTTTTCCCCCTGATCTCAGGCGGGGGCAGCTCCGCTCTCCCGGCACCGCGGCGGGCAGGGACCTCCCGCTCCCCGGGCGGCCCGTCGAGGCGGTGACGGCCTCCGGACCTGGGGGATGTCGCTCCCCGGAGGCTGAGCCTCCCTTCCTCATCCCCCGCTGTCACCGCCGGCCACCGTCCCCAGCGACATCCCTGCATCCCGCGGCCGGGAGAGGCGGGGGGGGGGACCGGCCCAGACCCAGCGGGTAACCGTGTTGCTCAGGCTTCCCCCCCTCCGTTTCCCGCACCGCGGAGCAAGTGACAGAGAGACGGGGTGGGCGGAACGGAGCTCCGCACCGCATCTCGCCCCAGAAGGTACCAGAGCCCCGCACCCCGTACTGGGGGAGAGACCGAGCCCTGCATCCTGCCTCGGAGGGGGTACCCGAGCTCCGAACCGCATCTCGCACCAGGGGGAGGAGACCGAGCCCCGAACCGCATCCCGCATCGGGGCCGGGAGGGGGGAACCGAGCCGGGAACCGCATCCCGCACCGGGGGGGGGGGGGAAGACCGAGCCCCGAATCGGGCACAGCTCGCCCCAGAGGGTGTCCCAGCCTCGCACCGGGATCCACCCCAGCCCCGCACCGGGCGCAGCTCTCCCCGGGGGGTGACCCAGCCCCGCACCAGGAAGGACCCTATCCCCGCACCGGCGCATCCCGCCCCGCCGCCGCCGTGCCCCAGGTGCGAGGCCCCTTCGCGGGCAGCCGGAGCGAAGCCCCGGGACTCCCCCCCCCGCCCCGCCACCTTCCAACCGCCCCGCTTTTTTTGTTTTTAGGGGGCTGCCCCTTCCCCCCGGTGCCGTTACCTGCGGCGAGGCAGCTGGGCGGTCAGGCTCCGGCTCCCCCCGCCACCGGCGGGGCTGAGGGGCGGCGAAAACTCCTCGGCGGCCGCGGTCACTCCGCGGGCGGCCCCGGCGGGGCGGGTTGGCAAACCCGCAGCGGCGCAGCGGGGCGCATCCCCCGCGGGAAGGCGAACAGGAGGGGAAGGCGAGGAGACGAGGAAGGCGAGGCGAAGGCGAGGAGCCGGCCCGGCGGTCCCGTCCCGTCCCGTCCCCGGGCTGGGCTGCAGCCGCTACCGCCTCAGAGGGGCGAGCCCGCCGTGCCCGGCGCCAGCAGCCTCCTCCCCCGCCCGGGCATCGCCGCGGGTCCCGCTCCGCTCCATCCAGCCGCCCTCCCCGAGCTTTGTCGAGCCGACAACCCCCCTCCGGTGGGTGGGTGGTTTTCTTTTTTTTTTTTTTTTCTCTCTCTCTCTCTCTCTCTCTCCCCCCCCTTTTTCCTTCTCCCTCTCTCGGCGCACTCCTCCGGCTCCCTTCCTCCCTCCCCTGGTCACTCCCCCCGCTGCAACCCGAGCCGTTTCCTGGACGGCGCTGTTCGGCTCTGCCAATCGCGGCGGCGGCGGGGAGACCCTTCCCCCGCACGGCCCGGCCCGGTGAGGTGCGGGGAACCCAGAGCCCAGACCCCCTGCCCCGCTCCCGGCTCAGCCCGGCGGGTCGGGGCTGCTCCCCCCTTTCCCCCGGCGATTCCCCGCGCACCAGCGGGGCGATGGCATCTCAAAACCGGTACGAGCTCAACAACTTCC
>JAOXNO010000002.1:34743753-34762961 GCA_028565335.1 Limnodromus scolopaceus
CAAGTTCCTGTGCAACGTGCTCTAGGTAGACCCGCTCTGGCGGGGGGGTTGGACTAGATGATCTCCAGAGGTCCCTTTAAACCCCATATGATTTTATGATTCTATCTTCCTCACCCTCACCACCCGACCAAACAGGCTTTTCTCTACAAACAAATCCTTCACGGAGATTCTAGCCTTTGTGTACACGAAACACTGGCACCCTAAACACATCACATACTTCAGAGGGAAGAGGCAAGGTACATAAGGTCACCGTCTTCTGAAGTTTCTGCGGCGTGGCTAGATGAAAGCCAAAGCCACCCATAGCAAGATGGGGTGATACTGAGCAAACCAAAGGAGGAACCCTAAGAGTAAATCTGGGGTGTGAGCAGAGAGAGGACCGTTCTTTAACAACTGGCTTAGAAGTGAGTGTGTGCTACGCTCGGTGCACGAAGGCTCCATTTCTCCTCTAAGTAGCGAGATGTTTCCAGCGAAACCTGGGTTAGAAATAGAGATATTTGCAATGCTTTTATTGCCATTATAGTTCATCCAAGATGATGTGTCTGGTTTGAAAGTCGCAAAAAAACCCCACAGTCTTGTTAAAAACGCTGCCAAAAGGCTAAATGAAAACAGCCCGCTGCTGAATCCTGTGTTTGCAGCATTACCAGTGGGTTTTTTCAAGGGTGTTTATATAGACCGAGTTTCATTTAACAAGGCAAAAGCCGGAGCTCTCACATACTCCATTATTTCTCTGCAGGTCCTTCTCACCAGGGTTAAGTCTTTACACTACTTCCAAGCAAAGCAGCCAAGAAAAAGAAGAAACAAATGCTACTACTACTGAGCACAGAGGCCTCCTTTGCAAGAAATGTGATTTACGGAATGAAGTTCCTGGCATGTCTGCCGCGGGCTGTCACAACGTGTGCCTAAAATCCAAGGCTGAAACATGATCCTCGTTCCTTCCAAGATGCATTGTGGCTTCTAGCAAGTTCTTCGGAAAGCGCAAGCAACCCTCTTCTCTGGAGCTCTGCTCTCCCTGCGTGCTGCCGGGCCTGAACCAGTCTTTGCCCACCCCAGTGCTGTCTGAGGGTGAGGACCCTCCTGATTTCCTACAAAAGCTGGTGTCAGCGAGCCCTGCTTTGTTGAAAGTTCTGGAAACTGGTTTGTGTAGTTTGGAGAATTAACACCGAATTTTAAAGCAAATCATGGGAGATTTAGATTAGATCTCAGGAAGAAATTCTTCACTGCGAGGGTGGTGAGAGCCTGGCCCAGGTTGCCCGGAGAAGCTGTGGCTGCCCCATCCCTGGAGGGGTTCAAGGCCAGGCTGGATGGAGCTTGGAGCAACCTGGTCTGGTGGGAGGTGTCCCTGCCCAGGGCAGGGGATTGGAACAAGATGATCTTTGAGGTCCCTTCCCACCCAAACCATTCTATGATTCTGTGAACACACTTGGAGAGACACGGAGCAAAGCCAGTCCCTGCGCCTCAGCTTAGGCTCTGTGTTCATGCCGTCTTCAGCTCGCTGCTGCCCACACTCATACAGCAGACACCTGATTGCTGGGAACCGAACCGGGTGGAGATCTTTGCCCATAAGTTGCCAAAATGGCAAGCAGATAATAGCAGCTTGAGGGCTTTCTGGCACTAAACTGCTGACATAGGAGATATTTTCGCCCCCTTTCTGCAGGCCTTTAGGCATTCCTTTTCTTATACGTGAAGCAAATGCCTTTTCACCATTAAGCTTTTCCTCAGCTGTAATTCAAATCCAGAAAATATTTTATCTCTAATGAAAATTCCTCCTCGTTTTGCTGCTGTCTTTGAAACCAATGAGACGGCAGCACTTGTAGACTACCATGTTCTACCTCGCCTTGCGCTAGCAGAGACCTCATTGTTGTAGGACCCCTTTTTGCCAGCCTCCCCCCGATCTGCAAGGTGACCCAGCCCTTGCCCACAGGTCTCATCACATCACATGCTGGCTGATCCCATGGGAGACAACCCCAACGACCTCCAGGTGGGGAACTGCAGGAGAGCAGAGGTCAGAAGCTCCTGATGGACTTCGTTAGTGAGGACTGTGAACGCACAAATAACCTCTCTCCTATGATTTTGGAGAAAATCCAGTGTATCAGTTACACAAAGGAGAAATGTTGCTAACGTATATCATCTGCTCCACGACCAGGTATTTTCTAAGCTAACGAACTGACAAAGTTTTCCACAGAACAAAAAGACAGACATAAGTGAGTCAAAAAAAAAGTCAGCCTGACCGTTGACTTTGTGTTTGCTTCAGCGGGTTTTGGCGCTGACCCCACTTGAGCCACAAAGTTTTGAAATTCATGCGTTTCTTCATTCTCATCTTTCAGTTTTACAGTAGACGGGGTTTTTTTTCCCACAAATGTCTCCGAGGCCATGTGGGACCTGGTCCAGCTCCCATTAAGGTCAATGGGAGTGCTGCCACTGGCTTCCCTGTGGGTCCCAGCCCTCTCCCATTGTATTACATTTCCAACTGCAATTGGAGACAGCTTATTTCAATTTTTTCCTCTCCTAGTGCCCACAATGGGCAAAGTATTTTCCAAATAGAAAAGAAGGTCCCACTGAATGTCCCTAAATTCTCTAGAGATACTGGAAAAATCCTTATAATTAAATACATTTGACATGCAAGATCACGACTGTTCTCTAATAATTTTTTTTTTTTTTTTAAGGGCTTCTCTCCCATGTAGCTTTGCTTTGCTGTAAAATAGCAGGGATTAGATCCTGATTCTACTGGAGTTTATGGAAGTTTTTTCAATTAGCTTCTTTGGGGCCATATCGCCTTCCTTCGTCTCCATCTTTAACGCTATGAGACCACTACTGAAAACACCCCAAGAGGAACCAATGATGGCACAAGGGTCAGTTTGTCACTGCCCATCACACACTTATTTGCCAGATTATCTCTATCAAAATGCACCCAAAAAAAAAAATAAAATCTATAAAAGGAATGGAAGTGCACGCAAACTGTATTAAAACAGAAGCCTTATGCAAAAACTAATTGCACTCAAGGAGGGGTGAACACAGACTAAGAGCTGACAGCAGAAATGGCAGGGCAGCAGCTCCCTGCTCTTACACAGAGGCTGAAAACACCATGAACCATTAGGAAGTCCACAGCGAGGATTTAAGAAATGCCACAGTGCTGAGAACCACTTGGAAGTGGAAACATTAAACATAATTCTGTTTACAGAAGTTTTCATCCTCATATTAATGCATGTTTTGGATGACCTGATTAATCTTCAGAAAAAAAAATGAGTAAAGTTTCCCCCAGACAGCAAACCAATAAATAGTAAAATGTTAGTTACACTGTCTGATGTGAAGTGCTAAGGAAAACTACTACTAGCGGTACTAACCGTGAACTTTTACATAAATGCTTTGAAACAGATGCTTTAAAGACACCACAGACATCCCAAAGTGGGGATTTCATGAAGGAAACATGAATTCACAGTGATTAAAAAAACATCTCTATGCATGAAGAGCTCGGTCTCTTCTCCATAACTAATTGATTTGGGCTCAATCTAGTTTGCTAGGAAAATTCAAGTGGTATCTGCCAGCCACCAGAAAAACAACCAACGATTACTAAGAGCCCCGGTTTGCTGCCCGTGCTACAGCGATCTGTGACATCTTGTTCTCATTCCTTAAGTGAAACCAACCCAGTTACTTTTTGTATTCATGATCCAGACTTGAATGCAGAAACGGCTTCATAGACGTTCCCATCCACTCAACTTCTTCCATAATTTCAGGAAAAGGTGGAGATTTGCTGTTATTGTGCATCTGCCACATAGTACCACAGATCAATTACATCATCCAGCAGTGCCATTCTGCCACCAGTATGCTTCTCCTCAACTGGAGGTTTTATTGATTATGCCTATTATTTGGCATATTGGGACTTATCCTTCAGCAGCCTGGTAGGGCTCTGCCTCCTACCAAGAGGTTACCTGTGCATGGAAGATCCTGCGTTGCATCAGTGCTCTTGCTGAGACATTTACATTACAGAGCTAAGCCAACTTAATCAGAGGAGGGAAGCAATTAGAAAAACCCATCGCAGGTAAGAACCCTGTGGTGGAGAGGCAGATCCCTAACCAGGATGCTGGGGAGGCTGAGAGGATATGTTCCTGCTGTGCCAGGCTTGCTCATGTGCTAGTGTGGTCATCATGGAAATGTTTCTTTTTATAGAATCATAGAACAGGTCAGGTTGGAAGGCACCTTATAGGTCATTGTTCCTCTTCCAGTTGGATCTCACATATATGTAGGCTTCTTGGTTTTGATCCGTTATTATCTTCTCTGCACTGATCTTGTTAACGTCTGCTCTGGTTGTTGTGCTGCTCCATCAGCCTCGATGGCATCAATGCTGCCACCCTTACTTGCAAAGGCTGGAACCCTAAAACCAGGTTGCAGTGGCTCCCCAGCTGCCAGACCAGCCTCTCAAAGTCACAAATTCTGCACTAGTGCCAGGCTTATGCATACACTCACGCTTTATTTACCAAGGTAAAGAATGCGTGCAGCTCGCTTTATGTACCAAAAAAAATATCCACCTTTGAGTGGCATGAACCCAAAGGAGGAACTCTGAAACCACTTCCTGCTGCTGCTGGAAAGAGGCAGAACCAAGGTGCCTCCTGCAACATCAGCCTTGGTTGAATTTGTGGCCACCGGGCCCGAGTTAGAGCATCCCTCAAGCCCGTCCAACACGACTTGGAGGGAGCCTGGGCAGGGCTCCAGCAGCAAAGGTGTGTGGTAGAGGCCACTTCTGCACACCCAGTTCTGGTCTTAGTCATCTGCCATTTATATCAGCCGGTTAACTAACTGTTGTGGCAAAAGAGGTTTGTGGATATCTAAAGGTACCTAAATAACTCCATTAACTAAGAGAGATACATGAATAATGCCTGGAGCTTCTACAGCAATATCTAAAGTGATGAATATCTGACTAGGATATCAATCCATAGCATCCTCTGTCCTAGCCATGACTCAAAAGCCATGTATTAAGTTCTTGTCAGAGAGTTTGGGTTCTCCTAATCACCTAGCAAAGGGTTTGGAGGGTGTACTAGACTTCCTCTTTATCCCCGTTTTCTCTCCTCTGCATTTTGGCGAGTGGTGAATGAAGGAAAAAGGAGCATGCCTACAGTGAAAATGCCCAGGTGGGAGCTCCTTGTGTTCCTCTGCCCAAAAGTGCCAAGCCCTCCCGGCAGCTGAAATTGCTGCCCTGGTTTTTGGCATCTGCTGGTTTTCCCAGCTGTAGGACTGATTTCCTGCGACACGAACAAGAGAGCGTTTATATTTCTAGAATAAGTGACATTAGTTTTCCCCCATTTTACGCAGACTCTATTAGCCAGCTGGTGGCTTCTCAGCAACCTTAATGAAATGCCACTTCCTACTGGAGCTTGGACTGAGAGCTGGAAATAGAGCATTCTCGGTGTGAAGATCTTATGGCTTAAAAGAGAGGGCAAGTCAGAGATCTTTTAAGCTCCGTAGTTCAAGGTGATGCACTGAGAAGCACCAGCAAGGATGGCAAACTATTGGTCAAATGCGACAGGCATCGCCAGGGAAACCGAGAGGGAGAAAGACACTTGGTCTATTTCTTTAACGTTTTTAAGCATGGATAATACTACTTTGAACACAGCGAGTGGTTTTATCTGTAACTATCAGGACAGGCTGGACAAATACCATTATCCATGGCTTAAAAAGCAGACCTGGAGCCCCAGTTCAGCAGAGCGTTTATTGTACATTACACATGTGTAAGCCCCACTGAAGCTAATAAAAGTTAAAGATATGCTCACATTATTTGTTCAACAGGGATCAGCTCAGGGATGTGCTTTAAGTACTTCCAGGGTTCAAGGAACTGAGCTGAAGACACTGT
The DNA here is from genome assembly GCA_028565335.1 of Limnodromus scolopaceus. Taxonomy (NCBI): domain Eukaryota; kingdom Metazoa; phylum Chordata; class Aves; order Charadriiformes; family Scolopacidae; genus Limnodromus; species Limnodromus scolopaceus. The sequence goes on from JAOXNO010000002.1 coordinate 34,749,596, forward strand.
TCCTGCTCTCTCTTCTATTCTCATTATTTATATATTCATTGAGAAAGTTATTCACTTTTTCTCCATCATCTTTCACAAGAATGACTCTCCACAACAGCTGTGGACAAGATCCCTCCCCCGTTTGAGGGCACATAATCCTTAGCATGGGCAAGATAAACAGGCTCAGCTGCATAAAACAAATATGGATTTCACTAGTATTTTTTCCATATCTAAGAAAACCTACACTATTTTTTTTTAAACATCAAAAAGTAGAAAAATGGAGCATGCACGGCCAAAAGCGGTTATATACTTCGTAAGTTTATTAAAAAGTTAGAACTGTTGTTCATGAACATACTGAATGGATTTTACTAGTTTCCCATGGTGGAGCCCGGGCTGGCATTGCTTTAGACATTTCACTGCGGCAGAAATGTCAAGCATGCACTCATCCCTCTGACTGCCGCTCAAATCAAACAAACCAGGCTAGACATCTAATAACAAGCTTTGTTCACTCCAGAATGGCAGCTATGGAAATACGTCTCGGTTTATACATTATTATACGCACAATCTGAAAAGGACACTGCAGAAGCAGCAAGCACTGCTCTTTCTTTTGGAAATGAATAGTTTGAAGCTGCTTATTTAACCAAGAAGAGAAAAAAAACCCAAAACACATAGGACTTTCAGTAAGAAAGTCTTCATAATTCCATTTTCCCTGTCATAAATTGTGATTCATGTAAATAGATTTTTCCTACTTGTAGAAGTTGGGGACATATAAGGAAACCAATGTTACCAAAACTTAGAAATCAATTAGAACTAGTTGTTTGGAGTTAATTTATGAAGGCAATATGACATGCCTCGTTTGCAGCTCCAGCGTCAAATAAAGAACAAGCACAATTTATAGTTTGTTTCACATATAAAAAAAAAAAAATCATGAAGTTCAAGTGTTAATTTTTTGCAGCTATGTTCAAGAGATGGCCTGAAGATAGAAGAACACTTTGTGAGGTCTGCTGCTGCTGCTGCTCGGGTGGCTTGCTATTTCCCTCTTTAGAAACCCAAAGCCCCTGTTCAATTGGCATCTGACAGCTTCGCAGGGTTCCACAGCGAGAAGGGGAGGAAGGCGCTTTCCCCTCCGTGTGTCTCTCTGCTCCGTTGGAAGTCAACTCGAAGCAGTCCTGGAGATGCCTCCATAACTAGACCCTCAAAATGAGCGATCCAGTGCCTTGAATAAGTATATACATTAGCCTCTTCACATTTCTAAAATTCTAGGCCTAAATTCTAAATATTTACCCCAGAAAATATCATCCAGCCTGTGGATTCCAGCCCCAGGGAGCATCGCATAGATGGGCTGAAAACCTTTGCAGAGGCTCCTGAGCATCCAAAGACCAGACCGAGTTTCCCCCAAAACGGCTTCTTGTCATAGGAACGCAAAAAGGTCACGGTAAGAGTCTGCAGCCTCTCTCAGCAAAGGGAATACATGTGCAAACAAAGCCATTAGCAGTTTCCAAAATAAACTCCCACACTCCGTGGCCGGGGCTGCGGCGGTGCCACATACGCGCTGCGCTGAACCGCCTGCTTACATGTCAGCCCAGCAGCTGCGAGGAGCTGCGAGCCAAACGAGCACTCTCCATCCGACCACAGAAATGCCGCCCCAATTAATTATTTCGCTACTATAAGCTTAAAAGCATTAGAGATAAGCACAGGGAGATCAAGAGAAGGGTTTTCACCTGTCAGCCCACTTCTTTATTGCTCTCCCCAATTAAAACTCACATCAAACAGGTGTCTCTTTAATAATAAAAAAAGAAGTTTGTCCTGGAGGAGCGTGTTATTCCTGAAAGGATGTACACACAAGTTACCAGGGAGCCATCTGTGCCACAAAAATTTCAGCAGCAGCACAGCAGCCAGAAAGAAAAAAAAAAAAAAACACAGCAGGAAAAAAATCAACAGCAGTAAAAGCAAACATTCCGATTTAAGATACGGCAAAAATGTTTGAGTCAGCTCTAATAAAGATTTTTGCTGATTATTGTTTTCTTTATCAGGCTGGCAGGGACGATTCACCTCTCTTGTACTTCCCTGGTGCCCCAGGACAGGGGACCCTCTCTCCCCTCCGTCCTCCCTGTGCAGCTCCTTCTCACTCTGCTCCCATGGGCCGTCTCCTTTGTCTCTCCTCTCTCCCAGAGTTTGTTTTCCTGCTGCTATGGTTCTCCTGTTGCTGGTATAAAGAGCAGCAGGAGTCTCCTGCATGACTTGGGCTCTGTTTTGTTTGGTGGGATCTCCCAGTCACATCTGTGAGACCTGTACTAGGTCCTCCAAACACCAGAACTTCCAGACCTGGGCTTGCCCTCACCCTAGAAGTGTCCCACAGATTTTGTAGCATCAAACCAAAGCACACCCTCCTCACTACCCTCCATCAAGTCTCCCACATTATCTCTTACCTTCAGATTACAGAGCCCATGGAGCAGGAAACACATCTCCTTCTGGTTTGAAGGGCTCCTGATATCTTCTGGCAGCACCAGAAAATAATCAAGCCATGTAAAGCCTGGTTTGAAACAAGCATTCAAACAGCCGAGGAGGAGTTGAATAATTGATAGTGACAGGTATTAATGGGGCAAACAAATTTACTGGGGCTGCAATTATACCCAGGTTGTACTTGCCTGAAACGTTAACTGTCTGATGAGACTTAACACCCAGCTAATTAGCTCTAAAAAGTAATTTCCACGTGCCACCACCATCGTTTACTCACAGAAGGGAAGCAGAGTGTCTGGCAATTGCCGTGGCCGTCAATCCAGGACCAGCAGCTAATCCTGTTTTATTACCATCATTAGCCAAACACACGGGCCATCCACAGAGCAGCTTCTGCTCTTCCCCTCTCTCCCTGCTCTCCAGCCTCCGTGTCTCCACACACCAGATACTGCTTCCCAGCCCACCCAGGTTACTATCTCCCAGTTCTCTTCCCTGTTATCCCTCCCATCGGAGAGGTATTGATGTTACACAGCTGGCCTGAGTATTCTTGTGGTCCAGCATGGCCCTGGAAGTACACCTCCTCCCACCTGAAGCTCCAGGAGGGGCTTCCCCACAGCTGGGTTTAGTTCTGAAAACTAAACTCCCTCTTCTGAGGCTGGATGTGTCCAGCCCTCCCCAAAACCAGTTCCTCTGCAGCTGGAGCTCCTACTTGGGCTCTGCTCACCCATCCCCACTCCTCTCGGGCTCTTTGCCCTCTCCCAAACTCTCTGTGCTCTCAGAGAAGACACCATTAAACTCTAGGTCTAGAGTCTAAGCTGGCTAAGATCAAAAAGCATTTATAAAAACATCCTTAAAAGGTTTAAAATACAAAAGATTAATATAACCAAGAAGAGAGTGTGTAAAGAGTCTGCAGGCTTCGGTCAGGGGGGCCGTGGGGATTTGCAACACCTGAGAGGTGAAAATGTGCAAAGATCCATGCCAGGAAGCAAAACTGAGGAGTGTAATCCATGAACATTCAAAGTTTAGCTTATTTCAGGGAGAGGTGTGGAGAATAAATGAAAACCATTGTTGGGGCCTTGCATGAAACAGTTTGTGGATTTTATTTATTTAACTTTAGCTGGTCCTTGGACTTCTTTTTGCAAAAGGCATGTGTCTTTTCATTAAAAAAAGGTGGCAAAGCATGGCTTTAGAGAGCATTCTTCAGTACTCGAGCTATTTTACCTGCAAGGCAAGGAGCAGGCAGGCTTTCTTCCAGCCTGCAGAGAGAAACAAAGAACCAACTCACACCTGTGTCCCATGCCAAAGTAAGTAAACAAATGCACCGTGAGTTATGGGACCTTCATTCCCTCAGCTGCGTTTGCTTGTTTGCCTGCCCAACTCCTTTTCTTCATGGCAGAGGGCCATTTAAAAAAAAAAATCCTTTATCTGCTACTATTTACATTAGGATTTCTGTTTTACAAAGCATGTCACGGAGAGTACAAACCAACATCTTCAAGCCCAGATGCCAAACGTTGGGTTTCTCACCGTGTGCTCACCCTCCTAAAGCAGAGCTATCCAGTTTCTCAGAGTACAAAACTCCATCAGATCTTTTTTTTTTTTTTTAAACTTTTTTTTCCTCCGCTACGAATGTCCCAGGCCAGACACGCACTTTTTTGATCGTTCGAAGTCTGCCCGAGCTGCTGGTAAGCCACCCCAGGAATCTGTGAGCGTATTGATCCCTGCGCTGATTCTGCTGTGCCAGGAATCCCGCCGTCCTGTTGCTGCCTGATAACCGGGAATATCACCGGATGAAAGGAGAAGCGGAGTGAGTCCGGGGACAGAAAAGGGGGACGGAGCAGAAAATACCAGAAAATAACCTTACCAACATCATCTGCTAGCTTAGCTGACTACAAGCACTTTCTTTCTGCATTCTTCCCCCAGCGTCAAATGACAGACCCAATAACGTTATCATGTGCCAGCCCGCACAAGCCAAGCCTTGCTAATCTTTCCTCGTTCATTCTTTCTGCACGGCGGCCGCAGTGCGCCGTCCCGAGGAGCTGAATTGCCCCTTTGTTATTTCAGGTACAGTTACTAGCCCTGGTACAAACCCATTCCTCCTCCTAAGGGTCCCCATTGTCCCTTGGTTGTTTACTGTGGGCACATTGGGGCTCGGCAGCGTGGGGACATCTGGTGACTAGCAGCACTAAGCATCACCCAGCCGCCCGGCCTCCCCAACCGGGCGCTGAAACAAAGCCCATCAGTATCTCTTTGTGTGGCAGCATCTCAGATGAGAAGGGACCAGATAAACGAGGTTTCTGGAGGGGAGGCTTCTCTTTCCTTTCGTTTCCTTCGGGGTATCGTAACCCCAGATAGGAAGGACCGAAACCTCGGTGCAAGAAGTCCATTCAGCTGGCTACAGCCTGCACTACCCAAATCACAATGTATAAAGTGGCACGAAGGCACCTCACCTGCAACAAACAGCCACAGACCAGCTTTGTGTCCTGTTTGCAATATATATTCTCATGCCGTGCCGTGTAACCCAGTGATCCCAGGCCAAAACCCTAACTCAAAGCAACTAGTGGGTGGGAGGTTTCCAAAGCAAACCAGACTGGTGGGAAGAGTTTTCAGACACTCACCATTGGCCTCGTTGCTTGTTGAACCCCAGTTTCACCAGGAGGGGCTGTGACAAGGGACTAAGCCAGGACCAAGCGTGTTGGAAAGGCTCAACGAATTTGCCCGCTTGACAGAAAGACTTTGTGCTGCATTTATTGTCCACTCTTTAGAGAAAGGAGACTAAGGAGCGAGGGAGAGCCGTAGTGCAGGGGGCTGTCAAGCAATGAGAGAAAGTAAGAGAGGATGAATAAAGCTGCTGTAATTTTTTTAGTTGCATGAGACAACCTTACAGAAAGAAAGACACGGCCAGAGCCCTGAGGAGCACGCAAACAAAACTCATCACGGCACAGCAGGAAAAAGATAATATTAGGAGGAAACTGAGAGAGTAAAAATTTAAAGAACTGGGTCGCTTAATCAGTAAGGCAAACCCTTACCTTAAATTAACTGCATTAATACAGTTTGTAACAGTTTGTATTTATGTTTTGCTATTGCTTTATTCATGGATGGCACGATTGAAAAGTATGTAAGAGTGAGCCTGTGTCGGGTCCATCCCACTTCCCATCGTGGATGAGGGATGGCATCCATAGCAGTGGATGCCTGGTCCTCACAGCTCCTACCAGCCTTCTGGGGGCTTTCTCAGCGGCTTGTTTCATCTGAGTCATGGTGTTTCATAACGAGTAATGAATCCAGCCTTCAGTCACCTGCCTAGTTCATTATTTAAACTCTTTCTATTTCTGTTCTTCACAATATCCTGTGGCAATGAGTCCCACAGTTAATTTTGTGGGGGACAAAAATATTTTTATCCTTTACTTATCTTACCTGCTGCTTGGTCTTTTCACTCCCTGTGCTCTTTTTATTGTAAGAAACAGTCAATAACTGTGCTCTAGTTATGTCTGCCTTATAGACTTGACCAGGTTTCCCTCTCTCCTCCAGATCAGTGGGAGGATTGTTCAGCAAACAGCTTTGAGGAGACCATATTTCCTCAAGGAGCAGGCAGCAAGGAGGAAGGCAGAAAAGAGACATTAAGACTAACGTAACGGAAAGAACAAGGCTGTGGGAATTGAAAAGGTGTGAGGCACAGCTTAGGGTTGAGTGATTGATGTGAGGTCTTAAAGCAAAGCCCAGAATGTGATGAGTTTCATTTTCATAAAAAACACTGCAGTCATTATGTGGTGGCCAGAAGGCTGCACAGCACTAAATATTGCTGATGTTTAAGAGCTTCTTTTTAAGAGCTCGGATCTTAAAATATCATGTGTGGGCACCAGCAAGCAGTTATTTGTGGTAAGTGGTTACCAACGGGCAGAGAACCCAGCTACCATAAACATTGCAACTTTATTTTCTTCCTTTGTACTGCTATTCCCAAAATGTGCCAAATAAAACACATTCTTCTAAACAGGCCCGCTATTATTTTATGGCCTCACCACGCTGGGTTAGAAATTGCAGTGTCATGAAAACATCCTTAAAAAAATAATAAAACCCGATATCCCTAAGACAGGGTCTTTCATCTCGAAGGAGCCTGCCCAGCCTCACAAACCCCCCACCACTTCCACCACTGGGACAGGTAACAGCATCCAGCAACACCGCCCAACAGCTAAGGCCAGAAAATGGGGAGTAAAAAACGTATGACATTTAACAAGCAGTGGAAATGCAGGTAGAAAAAACAAAATAATATCCAGTTATCCTTACTGGGAAGTGGGCCAAGAGGCTGGAGCGAGCATCCCTCGGTGGGCTGCGAGCGACCAGGGTTCTGTTGCAGGAGCTCCTCAGGGAGGTGGCTACCTCTGGCACGTCACTGCTCCTAGCAAATCAATGAACATTAAATTTAACAGTATGAACGTCCAAATCCTGGATTTTTTGTGGGTGATCTTCCACCTACCTACTGCCTGTATGATATCTGATATTGTCTTGGTGCTCCACGTAGTCTGAACACAACAACGAGCACAAAGTAATCAATCTCTGGGAGCTTATTACAAAGATACAAATTCCAGTTGATTTTCCATCCACACAAAAATGTTTTTCCTGAAAACAACCTGGTAGCCCATGAAAATACACAATATGTCTTCTGCATTGTCGTTTGCTTACTGCTGTTGGTGTCTTTTGCACACAGGCATAAAATTTCTACCCCATAGATTTTACAACTTACATTGCAGCAAAGCAAGGTGGTGAATGCAGTTGAAGGACAGAAAGAAGAAAATTAATCTCAGGACGCAGAAAGAAGTATGTGCTTGTTACAAATACACGTGTGCTGCAAGTTCCCGAGTGAAAGGCAGGACGGAGAGGAAGATCAGAAGCTTACCAAAAAGGATGTGTGATAGGAGATTTACAGGGCTTTTCCAGGGGAGGAAAAAGGCTTTGCCTGTCACAGGTTCAAATGAGTCAGGAAACAGAAAAAACAAATTCAATGCCCAGTTATAAAAAAAAAATCTGAATTTTTAGCCCTGACACAGCATTAATCATGACCCAGACTGCGAAATGCAGCGCAGACCACGGCCTCACAACCAAATGCAACTCCCACCCAATGACCTCATTGCCAGTGATGTCTTCCTGGCATGGGCTGGCCTCTCCAGAGAAGTCTCCAGCCACCATCCACGGTTGGTGTGTTTGGGCACTGGAATCACACCCAGACGACATTCACTTCCAGCTGGAAATCAGTCAGATCACTGAGATCATGCTCCCAGAAAAAAAGAGGTGAGAAGACATCCAAATTCTCACCAAGAGCCGGCTGCTTCTGTGCAGAGACTTTAATCTTTTCTTAGTAAAATAAAACAGCACTTGGGAGAACCACTTACTCCAAGGTAAGTCCAGTCATTTTGCTCCATTCAACTTCATTCTACAAGTGAAGTCCATCACTCTGTGAATGACTATGACATCACCCAGCAGTAAATGCAAATTTCAGTGATTACTTCAAAGAGTGTCCCAGCAAAAATATACCTTCCCCTTTCTTAATTATTACATACACTCAGGAAAGAAATGCAAAAATACGTCTCTTTTTTTGTTTTCATTTTACTTCCATTACCTTTTCTTTCAGGTGTGGAGTGACATTTCAAGTCAGGAAGCAGACCAAGGGACCGTTTTCCCATCCTTAGTGGAGAACAGAGGCTGCAGGGTTTTAATTTAAACGGGTTTTTCGCACCGGTGGTGACAAGAACAACGAGGCTGTGCCATAAAGCCCCCCCGGTGACTTCCTCCAGATTCCGCTGCAGCAGAAATGCCAGTAAAAATGACAGTTTTCTGCCGGGCTGCCCGGGGCAGCGTTCCCCTGGAAGCGATGCCCAGGCTCCGGCTGTCCCCAGGCACGGCCCCGAGCCGTGAACCCTGCCTCTGAAACGCTCCTGAAGTCTGGATTTGGAAAAGGAAAGGAAATAAACATGTTTTAAAGAATCCCCTCTAAATTAAGTCTGGTTTGAGGAAGCGTTGTGGGTTTGGGGTTTTGTTTTTAGCTTTAAAACAAACAATTCTGTTTGGGGGTAGCACGTCGGAGGAAAGCAGCCTGGGATAAACGGGAAAGCTGCTTCCAGACACCGAATGAGGACCCAATGCCTTTGAATTCTCTGTTTGTAACTAGTGGTGGGAAAAAAACTGAAGAAGTTTAGACTTTTAATTATCTAAGTGTTCTTTCGGATTAGGCAGGCGACGTGCATAGTGACGGCATCAGTCCTGCAGCCGATGAGACCTGCAGATCCAGGCTCACGTCTGATTACGGGTTCAAATCTGTGGGCGCGAAATTAAAGGCTGAATTCCAACCAATTTTTAAAAGTTGCCCTTCAAGTGGTGAAACGAGAGCAGCCACCCATTCCCCGTGATTTATCTGGGCTGAAAGCTGGCCCAGCATCCTTGGCAGGGAACGAGCCCCTCGGTCCTGGTGTTCAGGGCTAGAGAGAGTTAAGGGTAGCTCTCCCTGTAAACTGTGTTTGGGAAAGGAATGCCTTGAATTTTGCTGGTATTGGCCTGGCTCTGGGCTCCAGGGCGGTAAGGCAAAGCCCTGCTACTGCATTCCACAGGCGATGCTGAGGAGCAAGCATTAGCCACAAGTGAGCAGTAAAGGCAAGCGATTAAACAGCAGGGCTGCCCTCCACCTCCCTCCCGCTGACGGATGAAGAATGATGCAGCAAATAATAGGACGGTTGCAACAGTCAGGCAGAAGCTGAAACGGTTCAAATAATAATAATAATTTTTAAAAATCCCCTCTTTTTGTTTCTTGTCTGGCAGACTCAGACAAAAGCTGTTTCCTTCACATGAGATGACCTCTGCAGGATCACCCCCATAGAGGATATTTTCGGTGGTGTCTACTATCAACATTATATAACACATATTTCGGTGGTGTCTACTGTCAACAAAAGCTCTCAACCAGCTTTTGCGAAGCTGGACCGTGACAGCACCCACACATCCCACTCCTCATTTCGAGCTGCTTGCAATGAGGAGCAGAGAGCCGGAGGGCTTTGCACAAGGCTCTGGGAGAAAGCCGGGCATGGCCGAGAGCTGGCAGAGGAGACACCGCTTCTGGGCAGAAAGCTGCAAGGAGCTTCGCTCGGTGGTGAGCAGAGCTCAGTCTTTCCATTCAGAGATCCAACGCTCAGATCCTCCCTCACCATGCCCAGAGCTTGTTTTCCGAGGGGGGAAATAATAGCGGAGACGCTGGGATGACAATAGTCCCTCCAGCTCAGCAGCTTGGATACTGTCTCCTGGGCACGGCTGGAGCTGGGAGAAGGTAGGAGCTCCCTCTAATCAGGGCCGAGGCTACATTCCAGGTTTTAAAACGTAGCTAAGACCCAGAGGGCAGTCTGTCCCAGCCCCACATAATTTCCTCATGACTCTCAGCGGTTCTGCTGCTCCGCTCCCCGTCTCCTCTGCTGGCACTCGCACCAGACTCACGCTGTCAGCTTGTTCTCCGTGCTGGCGTGTCAGGGGAGAGGCAAGACAGACAAAGCTACTCATGATGCCAAAAGGAGAGAGAGAGACAGAGAGAGAGAGACGTCTCCCAACGCTCTGCCAACATCCAGCCATGCAGTTCCAGCCGACTTCTCCCACCGGCAGCCTTCAGGGGAAGGCCTCGCAGCAAATCCAGCTCTGCTTCACCCCTCTGACCTGGTTCCACCCCATGGAGTCTGGCTTCTGCCCTGTTCACTGCCCAAAGGAGAAGTCCCTGCAGCCACGTCTGGGATGTCATCCTTTGGAAGGTCTACCCTGTTTGATGACACCCACTTCTTGACTGAGGACTGGCAGCTGTCTGAGATGCTGCTGAGAATCCCAAGGTAGCACTTGGTTCCCCAAACCGGAGACAGAACAACTGGGTACTGTAGACCCACAACAGTCAATATATGCGTTATGCTTGGGGAGCAAAGGACTGGGCCATTCACTCTCGTCTTTGTGGAGGGTGTCACCTGTTCAGCCCATAAATGCTTTTTGACCCTCTGACACCACTGATAACTCCTTCATTCATTTTGACACAGGAGAGGAGACGCTGGGAATGTCAGGCTTCTGGAAACCCAGAAGTTGAGCTAAGATGCCCCAGCCCTTAGATCTGCCAGGTTTATGTGTTGCGATGCCCAGGTTAACACAATTAATTCTAGAATCAAAATCTGTAACCTGAAATGGTTTCACTTCATACAAATTTGGAGGCACTGGTAGCAACCCAGAAGCTGAAGTCCAGCATTTACCACAGGATCAGTATCGCTGGCGATCGTTTTTAGTTTACAAAAGCAGCCTGATGCCATTAAAGTCCATGGAGTGACATGAGCTCGTTCAGTTTTTTTCTTATCTACAGGTGATGTACATCAAGAGCACAGATTTTTCCCCTTTCTTCTGTTAGCTTTACCACTTTATGCAGCAGAAGAGGTATTTTAGGAACGAGCTCCTTTTTAAAGCTTGACCCTGATGCCCCTTCAGTCCTTGGTAGCTTGAGACAGTCCCTAGAAAGCCTCACCCTCAAGTCTTGTGTTTTGATAATATTATTCTTTTATAATGATGGTCCTTCAGTTTTCCTGTCCTGGGGTGGCAGCAGGCAGGCTGGGAATGCATCAACGGGGCTGAAGAGGAGAAGGTGATGACAGAGGCTGTAGGGAGAGAACCACGTCTGGACAGGAGAGGAATCCAGAGGAGCGGTCCCTCTGAATCATTGCTTCCACCCACCAGGACTGATTTATCCCCAAAACCAGGCTCCAAAGACAGTGCCACAGTCCAACACAACCTCTCCTCCTTTCTTACCCAAGCTGTTTGCCACATCCCTGGTTGGATCTGCACCATACCCACCAGGTCACATCACCCTCACTCGTAGCCCTGAGACACCAAAAGGAAGCAGATGTCCCGGTGTCCACGTTGGGGGGTGTTGAGCTGGGCTCGTGAGCAGCACAGGCACGAACTGCTGATTTCCCTGGCCATTTCCTTGACAGCAATTATGGCTTTGGTGGCATTTCTAACTTCAAATCCTAGTTTTAATTCCATTGCAGCAGGATGTTTCTTTCTTCCCCCTGTTTTCTGCCTGATTACATGAGATGAACTGAAGAGCCAAACTTGAAAATTAACTCCAGTTTCCAAATTACCTTTCACACTTGCTGTTAATACCATCAGTATTTTATGTTATTCCCATAGATACATTACCAGGCAAACATACACAGTCCTTGCCCTGAAGAAATTATGGTACAGACTTGTGATGTGACAAGGAACAAGTCCTAACAGCGCGGGGGCTGGAACGAATGAGGTAATGAGTGAGCAGTTGCTCATGGCAGGCACGTGCACAGCTCGGAGGATTTCTGCTGAGAGATTAAATAATTTTTGTTTATTTAATTATTAAACTCAGAAGAATTTCTAGCAACCCTCGTGGGACCTGGGAACCACGGTTTTGACTCGGATCTACTGCTCGTGTCTAAATTAAAAATGAAGAGCAGATGGTGGGTTATTAGATGGCTGCAGCAGAAGCTGACAATCTGTTCTGTCCCCACGTAGGCAGGGGAGCTCCGGGAAGCGAACGCTACAAGATGTGGTCTCCGTTCCTGGCTGTGTCTTGCAGGTGTTGATCCAGTGCCTCTGCACATAAATGAAGCAGCCAGGCTCATGTCCTCTAGCCGAGCCTCTCCGCCAGCAGATGTGCTCTGAAGGTCACTTGCAAAGAGAGAGGAAGGAGATCAAAGGGCACAGTTAAGGTACATCTCCCATCCTCACCGAAGCTAAAGCCCTACGTTGCAGACAGAACCAGAACCTACTTTGCCTGTAGAAAATGCAGGTCGAATTCCTCAATGTCTAAGAAACCAATATACTAAGATATTATCAAATCCTCTGTTTTGCTCTAACAGAACCAAAGGGAAGACCAATGAGAAAGCAAAGAGGGTGAATTAAGAAATCAGTGTTTCGTGTAGTAAGAAAGAAATCATGTTAACACGCAGGGGAGGGCAGTACTGGAGGATGCTTTTGAGAGGAAACGGGTACAGCTCGGATGTGCTTATGCAGTGAAGGACAAGGGAAGGCTGCACCACAAGGGTTTTTTAACAGAAACGCAGTTATCTCCTTAAACAGCTTAAGTAACAAAATGTAGTGCCAAAAAAATTCTTGAAATCATCCGGGTCCTAGAAAATGAGTGTTGTACTCTTCTGCTAAATACGTGTTTCACACACACTCCACCCGGGCAGTGTACATGCCTTGGACTCCCTTTCAGCCCAATGACCTTTTCACAATCTCCACATCCCAACTTACTGTGTTGAGCATTTGACAAGTGCTTCAGATGTGACACAAACCCCTACCCAGCACTGCCTGGACAGCAGGCTTTTGGGAAACCTTCTCAAACCTCACCCAACCAGGCAGCAGCATTTTCCAAGCCAAGCAGAAGAGGCTGCAAACCATCCCAGGACGATCATGTCCATTCGGGGTTATTTAGCAGCAATCTTTGGAACAAGGAGAAGGAATTACGATGCTGGTGAGGGTCGTGGGAGACCAAAGTTCAAAATTCCTCTCTGCCTCTTTGAGACATTGCACAAAGCCATTTAATTCTGCTTTTCAGGTCTTTGTAAAATGGGAGCAGTGCAGTTCTCCCTCCCGAATGGAGGGAGATGCGATGGCAAGAACATCACCAGGTGCCAGGGGCTGCACAAATGGGGACAATGATTACTAGAGAGAAGGCCTTGAAGGTATGAAGTCCAATGACTAGAAGTTTCAAGTCCTTTAAAGCTTGGCAGCGTTTTTCCTCACCACTCGTAGCTGACCTGCCCCACAAGGAGCAGTTCTGACGCTTGGGGCTACACGGCTGCTGGATGTCACAGCACGATGCAGCAAGTCAAAGGGCTACGAAGATGATTAGATGACATGGGGACTAGAACATCTCTCTTATGAGGAAAGGCTGAGGGACTTG
>JAOXNO010000002.1:34803285-34816565 GCA_028565335.1 Limnodromus scolopaceus
AAGGCCAGGCTGGATGGGGCTTGGAGCAACCTGCTCTGGTGGGAGGTGTCCCTGCCCAGGGCAGGGGGTTGGAACTGAATGATCTTTAAGGTCCCTTCCAACTCTAACCATTCTGTGAATCTATGATATATGAACCTCTCCAACACAGCCAGAGTGGCTCAGTTCTCTAAAATGATGGGTACTTTCAATCTACAGAACTGATTTGTCTGAAGTTTAGTTTTCTTAAGTGCCTACCACCAAGCTGTATTGACAGATATAACTGAATTAAGGGATTAAATTTTGTATGTTTTTTATGTCAAGGGACAGGGTCTCTTTTGCAGATTATAGTGAATCAACAGCTCCATGAGAAGATAGTTTCCAAAAAGGCAAAGTCCCAAGAATTCGAATGCACATTTAGCAATACTGCACCTCTTTCTAGTACTATTGCTCATTTATAACACTTTATTAATAGAACTGCTTCCATCAAACCCAGTCATTTCAAGTGATAAAGAGGAAGTGTTTCCAGAGGTGTCAGGAGAGAATGCACAGAAATAAATACAGACATAATTCGACCTTGCCACCATGATCCCATAAAAACATGCAAAGAGGTGTTAAAATTTGTTGTTTCCCACCCCCATATCACTATTAAATGCAATTCATACACAGAGGATTTCTTTTTTGGAAAAAACCAAAGCATATCAGATGCGTTGCTAAGTATCGGTGAAAACAAAGTAAAAAGTAGAAGAGATCTAAAGCCCCTCCAAGCAATGGTTTGTCTTGGCAGACGTCAGGCAGACATCGGTTTGATTTCTTGGCCCAGCTACACACGCATATATACATCTTTGTCAAAAGCATGGGCAACATTCTGAGCGACACTCAGTAATAGGCTAAAGTAACAGCAATGGTCTTCAAAGGCAGCCTCAGCCAGCAATCAGCCCAGAAATACTTCTTTACTCCTGGGACTGGGAGGAATGTGAAGAGCAGGAAGCCCGACATGCTCCTGTACAACTCAGCTTTTATTTCTTTGCTCAACCTAAAGCAAGTTCCCCCCAAGTCTGCAAGCTCCCTCCCAAAACCAAAAATTGTGTTTCAAATGCTGATATGCCTTCCTGCTGAAATACCAACATAAAACAAGGAGAAGGAATTATCCTACCATTTTTACTCACAGCAACAGCAAAACAGGCATCAGTTTGGATTTACACAAATTCAGTTGCATGTTCTCAATTTTTTTCTTACAGTGTAGGAATCGGTTAGCATTCTTATAAAATTAATTTGGGAAGCCAACCTCCAAATATTTTTATTCTCTGAGTGCATTAATCTATATTATTGCTACCTAATATAAGCTGAAGTGAAAAACAGCCACATCTGGCCAGAGAGCCGGGTGAACACGTGCAAAGCCCTGCAACTGAGACCGGGAGAGCGAGCCCTGCAACAGCCTCTTGCAACTCTAGGCAGGCTCGGAGCCAACATCGCGCCGAAAAAGCTCCGATGGTTCAAAGGGTTTGGTGGCAAACTGTTACTAAAGCAGTTTTTCAGTGGTGGCTGATTTGGGCCAAGCTGGTTTTGATCGATACCGGGCTGGAAAGCCAGCCTGCGGCGGCAGTGTCCTGTGCTGCTCTTCTTCAAAGCCACGCGTGATGGGCACCAAGTCAACGGTACCTCCTCCCTCATCCCCTTGGATAGACTCCTCACAAACGTGACATTTTAAAATTTGTCACGGGCACAATCTAGAGATGCAAGCAAGCTAACCATTTTTTAAATGTACATTTTTCCATTTACAGGAAAGTAAGTGAAGAAAGTATTAAAAATAAGTGACAAATTTATTGACTGACTTATTTTTATAATAGGAAAAAGGAAAATTGCCAATTTAAAAAAAATCCACATTAGTCACAGGAAAATATTTCTTACATTTTCTATATGTTCAAAGTGAATAAGAGGCCTTACTGAGGTCTGGCATTTCTAATTCAAAAAAGAAACACGGCACACCTGCTAAGCTCTGAAATGATGCTCTTTCTGATCATAAGCTTCACTTTCCTTAAATGCAACTTAAACCCCCTGGACCAAAGAAAGTATTTGACCATCTTCACTTTGGGCTTCTGCATCCACGCTACACAGAGAACCCGGATTTTATTTTCTCTGTAGCAGGATGAAACAGTGGAAGAAAGAAAGGAAATGGGCAAAGAACCTGTCCTAATTCAAAATTTAAAATATTTAAAACTGCGCCATTAACTGAAAGCCCTGAGTTACTTTGAAAGCAGTCTTTGAAGGAAACTCCCAGATAAATAACTCACATGATAAATTACTTTCCATTTTGTTTATAAATGGAAAAAAAAAAAAAGCCCACCCCTATTTTTACCTCTAAACATTAAATCCACAGACAAAAGTACAAAGATGAAGACTTGACAACAGCTGTACTTTCAGACCGGCAGCACAAAGGGGATGTTGGATTTTGATTTTGTTTCAAGTTCTTCTCTGGTTTTAATTTTCAATTTTGAATCAGTTAGGACTTGCATCATTTTCAAAGATGAACACAGTGTTCACGTTATCCAAATCAATTAAAAATCACAGGTTTAAAATTCAATTTACAAAAGTTTCATGATACCTGAGCTTTCAAACCAGGTGTAAAAATGCTCAAAAGCAGCACCCATCCTTTGCTGCAGCAACGTTCATTCCTTTGAAAAACACTACAGCCTCGCCAAATTTTTTTGGAAGAAAAGCTACATCTGGTTTACACGCCCTTGTCACAGTTAATGATCAATGATTTAAAACCAAAGAATTTGTTTCTTCCTTTTAAAGTTTAACTTTTCACATTTTGTGACTGAAATATAGGAGATAATAATTACTGGAAATAGAAAATGTTTCCACCTCAAATCAGAAGGGTAATGTATCTGACCTTTGAATTTAAGCTCATTTCTTACTCAATTTAAAGCGTTATTTTTTTTCCCTCACCAGTAAAGCATAGAAAGTCATCCTCAAAAACAAAATAGACAATAAACAGTGATGAGATAAGCAATAGCCATTAATAGTAATGTTTCTATAGAACAGAGAGTTGAAATGTGCTTTTGCTCATACGGCTTCATTCCTACTAGACTCAGACTTTAAGAAATCTTAAAGACCAGTACGCCTTGGGGTATAAAAACACTAACTTCAACCAAAATAAGAGTACAATTAAAATGAAGCATAAACAACAACAACCAAAAAAATTCAATGAAAAGAATTCTTAATTAAAACCAGAAAGCAGAAGTCACAAAGGAAGTACAGTAAAACGCTCAGGATACTCTCAATACTTTTGAAATCATTGTTCAAGAAGAGAATGTTTCTAAGGAGAAAAATGCATCTTATCAAAGTAGCATCAATGATCCTTAAAACACGAAGACAGAAGAATTACAGTTTTACAAGTATAACTTAAAAGGGGTAAAGACAAGAAGTTGCGACAAGGGTAAATGCTGAAGACGTTTTCCAAACAAGGCTGTTGGGCTTCCTGCCTGAAATCATACAACTGCTTTATGATTTGCAATTCAATCTGGAGAAGCAAGCAGCCTAATCACTTGACAAAACACATTCCAAATCCACTAACCCTGCTGTGCCACGCGGAAACAATAACTCATTGTGTTTTGACTCTTATTATTCCAGTAGTAAACATGAAACGGGGCCAATGGAAAACATTTCCCGGGAATACGGCAATTCAGAGCAGTTCTCCTTCTCAGCTGTAATTCACGGCAACCTGCAAAGGCTTCTGCCTCACCTGCAAGCACAAAAGCCTTTGACTACATCACTGAACACTGAAATCCAGGTATGACCCGCTGTTTTGGACACATTTGAAAGAGATGCACATCAAACAATAAGTATAAATTTCCCAGTTTATTTATGAGGAGCTCTCACATAATGCAGTTATTCTAACCTGCCTCAATTTGTTATCCTGAGGTATGGTGCCTGAGAAATGGCTACCAAAGGGCTAGATTTAAATGATACTTCTCCAAGGACTTTGTTTTCAGGGATGCACTATAAAAAAACCTAGCAGTACCTGGAAAAATTTGTTACATTAGACTGAACAACTCCTTATCTGAGAACAGCATCCAGTGCCTCCAAAGTCAAGACACTAAGGCAAGGGAAAAAGGAAAAAGAAAAAAAAAAAAAAGAACATAATCTAGTAGATGGCAAGTTGACAAAGATAACTATTTCACTGTTGGATGCTCTTCCAGAAGACAAAATGAACCGGTCATTTCGTTTGAAGTTATATCTGTGACACTACCCTTGATGACTTTGGATACGAGACATGAGAATGTGAATTGACGATGAAGGATATTAACTGCAGGCCCAGGAAGCTCTTCTGGGGTTTTTTTTTTTGTCTTTCTGCTTGTTTTAAAAACCCTTTTTGATCATCTAGTCAACTTTCGATTACGCAGTCAGTTCAAATGCAGCAGGACTGCAGCGGGTCCAGCTTGGGTTTCAACTCATGAACACTGGGAGACCCCAATCCTGTGCGGGGCCCTCCCTAAACCGGGTTCTGTGACCCTGGCAATCCGCAGAGTGCACAAGGCAGATTTACAGATCTAGGCTGGCTAGGTCAAGATTATAAACTTATTCATGCCTCAACTCATTTTTGCTTGGCTCCGTAAGTACTTCTATTGTGTGATTCTGGAGGTTCTGGGAAGGTTTGTTTGCTCTGGGGCAGCATCGATGAGCCTGACCAAGCTTCATCCTGCATCAGATCCATCTCCCCAGCGCTTCTCAGAACCTTTCTTAGCCGAGTCCTTCTCTTCCTCAAAGTATCCCAGCTATTCAGAACAACACAGTTCAGTATTTTGAGCTGCACATTTCTCCTTAAGAGAGAGAAGGGAAAGCCATGATCCAAAATCAATGGGCACTTGGGAACTGCGCATGAAAGCAACTCTTCAATTCACTCGCTAACAGGGAGTTAAAACTGCACACGTATCTTTCCAGAGAGTTGAGCAATGTACTCGTCATCTCAAGAGCATCATCAAAAGCGACTCAGTTACTTGCTGGAAAAAGCACATTAAACATGCCAATAAAGCTCTGAATTGAAGGTTGAGAATACTAAGTTAGGGATGCACCTTAAATAGAAAAGATGAGGGATTGAAAGCAACTGCCACACAAACACTTCCTACTAGGGATGAATGAAATATTTCATTCATTCTTCATGAGAAACACGAATAAATATTTATCTTAGATAAACACAGAATGCTTACCTCATTACTAACTCCGGTAGAACTTTAAAACTGGTAAGTATGCTGACATCTCAATCAGAACAGCTTATTCCATCTATTTCCTGAACACATTTTGCATAAGAAAAAAGCAGAAACACTACAAAAAACATCTTTTCATTTTAACTGGTAGCTAAAATACCTTGTAATTCAGTTAAGACTTACTCAAGAAGCCAAATACTCAACTCCACTATAATCAGTAATTTTGTAACTAAAAAAGTTAGCCACTAATGAGTCTAAGTTTAGTGGCAGGAGCAGTGCCTAAGGTGAGGTGCTGACCTTCATGCCTGGGTGAGAGCAAACCCTAACTGTCCTCTCCAGCATCTCTGAACTTCCACCAATCGCAAAGCTGACATATATGACATGTAAAGGTGTTCCCGACCTCATTTTTCATGTCAAAATAATTTTACAAGGGCTAATAATGGACTAATAGTCGTATTGCCTCATTTTATATACATTCATATATTTTTAGAGTCATTTTGCATTGCACAAACAAGGTAAGAAAAAGCACTTTGTAACTTTAATAGGCCATCGTCACCCTCTGGATTATAACCTTGCTTCCAAGGAATTTAAAAAAAACAAAGTTCTGGCTGAGATAGAAATATTCATTAAAATAATGGGAATTTTAGCAATACTGGATGTTGGGTCGTTTAGGTTTTTTTTTTTATTCTATTTTACAAATATATTTCCATACACTTATTTTCATCAAATTTAGAAATTAACTAAAAAAATTTGCTGCTCTATTTCTTTTTCTGAAGCAAAATCTTCTACAGAACTGACCCCACGCCAGCTGATTGTGAAGGGCTACTAACGAGGACTTCAGACTTTCACCAGAAGGCTTTCAAGAAGACAATTCCATTTTCAACCAGACTGCCAGAGGCTTTTAATCACGGGTTTTAATGACACTTCAAGCCAAAAGAGAACACAGTACTGAGCCCCAAGCTTGCAATGACAGTAAAATCAATGGAATAAAAGATAAAACTTAGAGGGTTATGCTTTAAGGAGTTACAGTCTCAAAAAGTGGGCTGGAAACAGGAAAAAAAATGAAAGAATAAAAGAGTTAAATACTATTTATTAGAATATTTGAACTGTATAGAAGTGAAAATGGCAGAAAGCAGCAAGAGGACCTTTCGAACAGAAGGGCAAAGCTAAGCCCTCGTTAAGATATATGAGAAGGAGGAAAAAACCCAAACACAAGAGTCAAGCTGAGAATTACAAATGCAAGCATTTCCATGAAATAGGCAAAATTGAAGCAATTGGCAGTAGCTTATCAGCCAAATAAATCAGATTACAGCAATCAATTTACTGGCTAAATTAATTAAAACATGGAATCAATTATGCTGCATGTGAAAAGGCGGGATGATGTCACCGGCGCAGAGAGTAAACACGATCTGAGGCACCGAGGATCCTCACAAAAGGTCTGACCCTGGAAAGAGGGGCTGGTGGCGTGTGGCGGAGCCGGGACCCAGCACATGCCTGCAGTGTGGCTCCCACAGCTGCTCCCTATCTGCGCCTAATTACAGCTTTTAACTTTTATCACATTTTGAAACTAATCCCATATGCTAGTTATCCTCAGCATGAAATAAATCTGCACGATCGCTCTACTTATCCCACATTATTTAGTTTTTAATTTCTGTTCTTGTGTTTCTAACGCCTTCCGAGTATGGAAAATGATTCCTACAAGATTTGGCAGCCCTTGTCCTTCCCCACGTTCCCCTGAATCTTCACCAACTCATGAGTTCATTCTGGTCCGGTCACACACACAAAAAGCAGAACTATTCTGCTAGAGAATCAAATGTCACAACATTCAAGCGGTGAAGGAGCATCTTGAGCACACAACCATCAAGGCCAGGCTGGATGGGGCTTTGAGCAACCTGGTCTGGTGGGAGGTGTCCCTGCCCAGGGCAGGGGGGTTGGAACTCGACGACCCTTAAGGTCCCTTCCAACCCAAACCATTCTATGATTCTATGATCCATCTCTTCAACGCAAGGAGAAGTAAAGCATGCCAGGATATCTTTAGTTTTCAAGCAATGGCCTCAAAAAAATATGTAATTTCAAAATCCATCTGTTGGTTACACAATCTCTATGACGGTCATTTTGGACTAAAACATATTTTGGGGAATTTTGCAGTCCAAGACAAATGTTTCATGAACTACACCAGAAGTCAGATGATGGTGCTTCTTGAGGGGTGCTGGTTTACTCTGCTCCTTGTATGTCAGAAGCAGATATATTTAAAATACCAATAAATACAAACTCTGAAATCACAAATATTTAGTGAAGTTTGAGATTTGCTAGAACAAGGCAAAATGGAGTTCATATTATGACCATACTTCAAATCATGTTTTAAAGACATTTCTGTCTTTGCAATCAATTCTTTTGTGAGACTCTGTTGTAGATCTGATGGTTCAGTGAAATTTCTAACCCACAAACCAATTTATATGGTCCCAGTTGTTTAAGACCCAGAAGTTAATAACTTTACCTTTTTATTACAGAAGCACTGGAATTGTTGAGCATATTGTTGCACATGAGGCTAAGAGCCCAGGCAGTCTTCTCAGTTTAATCCAAACATACTGAAAAGTGAGGGAAAAATGTGCCTGGCTACACCTTTTTGGCACAATCTTCATTGTTTAAATATCTTATGTGCTCAAGGATCACACTGGATTTAGAAATATGCATTCTGATGATTCTAAGTGTTTATAAACTTAATTAGAAACAGATACAAATTTGTAAGATGTGTCTCTTCTAGAGGAGCTGGTACAAATAACTGACGTGTCTGACTCCTTCTTAGTTATAGGATTCAAATTTATTAACTATAGCTCTGACAAGATGCTGGAAAGGTAGTTCTTTAGAAGAATTTAGTTCATGATCCATCAGAATTTATTTTAACTCCTTCCTAACTCTCCAAAGTACACAACACTGTATCTTTAAAACATTATGAGCAGCGGTTGTTTCAGAGCAGACCAGCAATTTCTCCCTAATCAGATGATTGCACAGTTCTAAACAATTTGTTTAATGTTTTCCATCTGTGAGTTTTGTGACTACATTTTCATCGCCTCAAGAACTTCAGCACATTTATCCTTATAAACATTAATCTGCATCACACTACCCTCACAGACATTAACGTACACTGTCTTTTGCATTAATCCATCCGATTCGATTCAAAGACGCCACACTACACGTATCCATCACTTTGCCAGGGATCTAAATTATCTTAAAATTAAACAGCCTCTGTACTTGATGGGGAAAAAAAAGAAGGAAAAAAAAAATCAACAAAATATTTGCATTTCACAAGCACAACAAATGTAAACCATGTTTGAAATACACCCTTTGTATCAGCAAAGAATAGCAGCTAAACCGTATATAAAATTAAATGCTTTGAAAAACGCAGCACCAGAAATCAAGGTTATTGAAATGGTTGTGACAGATTATTTTTCTAGTGAAAGCATTAGGCACACAAATATATTTTTTAAATGAAAACAGTTTTGTAAAACTGCCCGAGTCTGCAGATTTCTGCGTAAGAATTCAAGGTTTTAGTTACTAGAACTAATAACCCTCAGTTTCTTGCAAGAAGCATTGAGATGCAGAACCAAGTAGCTAATAAGAGGATTCTGAAGTTATTAAATACTGGGAATGTTGTTTGCCTTCTACTACTCCAGCTTTGTGCCGCAGAATAACAATGCTGCAAAGCTGTGACAATTCTCATTTCGTAGGTGGCAAAGAAAATGGAATGAGTTCTGTAGGATGTGAGAAAGAATTATTCCTCAAGGAAAAAAAAAAAAAAAAGTTTTTTCAGCTTATATTCCTAGAAGTTTCAAAATTCTGGCAAAAAATTGCTATAAAAGTTACTACATCTGTCTTTTGTGACGACGTAGCCTCACCAACTCCCGGGTGGCTGCAGGCAGATGATTGAAAATCACAGAAAAGACAAATTATCTTCTCTTGATTCCAATGCCTGTGGTCATTTTGGCTCAGACCAGCGGGAAAGAGTCTAAAGTCTAACTTCTAAGGACCTCCTCTCCTCTGCTGGAAGAAGCAAGACCTTTGTTGCTGTGTGGAGACGGCAGAAGCAAAGCCTGGTCTGCACCAAGAGCAGCGAGAGGAAGGTGGTTGCTGAATTGTTAGGCGCTGGCAAATCTCTGCTGGGATACAATTTGGCTTCGTAATCTCTTCAGGTTTTCGCATCTAGTTTCTTTCTGCACAGTGTAGCTAAAAACCAGTCTTTCTTATTCATCTCTACAAACATCTATCTAGATTTTCAAGTTTTAATCGTACCATTACTTGTTTCAACATCTCTCTTCTGTTCATGTCAAGCCCTTCTTCTCATCCTTCTACCTCCATGAACTCCTGCAGAACTTGCATGCATGTCTCTACTGCCCACCCATACCCTGATCCCATCAGGCAGAGCTCACTTCTGAAGCTTTCCACAGTCTGCTTCAACCTCATCTTCATCCCTAGCACCTACAGCCAGTAACAGGAGTTCTACCTCGGACTATGGGACCTGATATCCCAGACCACTGTATCTGGTTTTGAAGGAAACTCCTTTGTGTCTCCCCATATTCTTAATTTCTCCTACACCTCTCATGCTGCATAGAGTTCCTCCATAAATTCTAAAAGATAATTAATGCCTTAGATCCTTCTTCAAAAGTCGCTTTCACTGTGATGTTTATGGAAAAATTCATACAGCTTAGTCAGTTTAGTCTACTACTGTGTAGTCTATTAATAGACTATAATTTACTCTATTATAGTTCACCAGACAAACCAGAAATGCTTCTCTATTTCTTTATACCATCCATTTGCATCCATCATGGTTTGTGTTAGACTATACTCTCTGGAGCAAAGAGGGCCTTGTCTCCAAGAACACACAGCCAAGACGGAGGAGTCTATCTAGGCCTTCATCATGTGTTCCTTTCAACACTGGAGAAAGTACTTTCATTGTAATTAATGTATTCCATTTATTGCCATTTTGATTTCACTCTGTTATTAGACACACAGGAAGCTGAACAGATGTGTATCAGCTTAGTCAATTTATCAACTTCAGCAAACAAATCAGTCAAGAAAAAAAAAAAAGCATTAATGTCCTTTTTGATCTGCTTTACTCAAAGCTTCTGCTCGAAGCAGGGACAAGGGAAGGTGGGGAGCAGCTTCCACCACTGAGGCTACCATGGCCATGCCAGCAATTGGGACCAAGGACAGCTTTGTCACTTGGGTAACAGCACCCTGTTTGCCCTGGTTGGCACAAACAGACCCCACGTTACGGGACACAGGCAGGATTCCACAAAACTATGAAGGCTTTGAAGCCACTGCTTTAGATTGGGATTGTATCTGCCCTTATATCTGAAGTTGCTTCTTAAAGGTGTTGACAGTTCAGCGGTGACGGGAAGAAAGATTTAAATTAAGTTTCCCACTAATTTAATTACCATCCCAAAAGTAGATTTTCATAAAGATTTTACTTCATGAAGACATTTTTCACAGGCTTCTCTCAGGAGCAACAAACTGAAATTCTCAACAGATGTTAGACACACACAAAAAAAAAAAAGACATTTCAGTGGGTTGGTCTCAGAAAAATGGAAAGTGGAAGGATAAAAGTATTGCCAGGATACCAAGGACATTATTTATAATTCTTTTCATACCGCGTTTAGTGAAAGTACCAACGAAGTAAAGCCCTGAGGCGCAGTTTTGAGCGGAGGAAGCTGACTCGTGTGACAGAGCATGCCCAGGAATATTTTAGCAGACACAATCACGTGACTGAATTTTGCTCATCAGTTTTGATACGTTGTCAAACATATCATCATATCACTTCACTGAGAAGTGCTTATCTGCAGAGCAATCTTTCAATTAACTTCTCTTTTTCTATAACATCATTCCATTTGTACTTAGAGCCTCATTTCACATAGGGTGCATCCTTGCAAAGTAAAAGCTAATGATGGTTAAATGCAGTTCAGCACAATCTCAATTTTCAGAAGGTGTCAGTATCCAAAGCCTCTATTACCATCCCACCTCACTATTTACTTATTTGTGAGTACATGACTGGCCACTGTCTAATAATAAACACATCAGAATCCTAATAAACTTCTCTCATGCGTAAGATGATGTGAGGTCTTCTGAATTTTTCAAAATGAACAGACAACAGAAATGAAAAATACTTGTTCTAAGGCACGAGTAATTTAGGCAGAACTTGATAAACACGACCTTTTATCCATGAACACTGTCTGAGCGCTGCTATGCCGTTTTTTTGCCTTAAGTGACTGATGTTTCTCAATACATGTTAGGAGCTGCACATAAAGAGCCTATGAGGAGTTTATTTAAATATCAACTGTGAGCATTTGCTGGCACAAGACCTCATCCTTGTCTCTGTATAACTGGAGTGGTTTGAGGTTAAGTGAGGTTGAATCTCATTACACCGGCCAGAAGCAGTAAAGAGCTGGACCTATTTCAACCATCAGGCGCCCGCGATTCGCCATCCAATAGAATAAAAAGTTATTATCGTTCCTATGAGGGCTTTTATTAAGTTATTAACTGTTAGACATTTTTTTAGATTTATCTCTGTGGTATAAAGAGTTAGGAACTTTGTTTAGTTTGTCTGTCCTCTCTTCTTCATTCGCCAACTGTTAACAAAAGACATCAGAGGAGAAGGGGATGGCAAACAACACACCGTAAAACCATACGAAACCATATAAAGCAAAACGGGCAAAAGTCTTCTGCAAGAATCAATATTTTCTGATACTTTAGAAAAATGTTGATACTTTCTGTGAACACATATTTTTCTCTTTTTCTTTTTTTTTTTCAGAAAAGAATAAATAAATCTGATTATAGGGAGGAGCTCTGCAATGTGATGTGTGTGAATACGCAGAAATCATTTTCATTTTGCAGAGACTTGGAAGGTCGGAGAGCACAGCACCCTCTCCTGAAGTACCACTCGCTGCTGATCTATAATGCATTTTCATAACCTCTAACTGATAAATTTATTAGGTAAATTTTTAATTTTTTTGTAAAGGGAGCAAAAAGGAGTGCAAAAATTGCCAAACATGATGAACAAACTAGTGTGAGGTAATGTTTCAGAAATTTTCTGACATTACAGACAATACTAAAAGATGTCCATTTCCAGTGACTGTTTTCTTGCCCCAGGCAGCAACACGAGTCGCAATATTTCTCCCAGTTGTTTACTGGGTCTGGTTATTGCCCTCAGTTTGTGTGTCAGAAGTCCCACTCCTGATAAATCATGACCTACTTAACTGACATAATTACAGGCAGTAGTGGAGAAAGCTGATTCACGAGGAATAAGGCACACCACCATTCCTATTGCTCTTTTTAAATTCACTGTAATTTCATTAAACTCGTATTACTGACTATTGTAGAGAGTAAAGAAGTAAGAAGGAAATTGATTTTAGTGTTGAGAAATGGCTTCCTTAGAGCTAGCAACTATTTAAACCTCAAACGACTATCAGTTCACAGCAGGGCTAGTGCATTTCAACGTGTAGCTATGTTTTAATTTCCTTAAACCACAGGACATAAGTCACAGTTCCAGGAGTGTCTGGCATGAAATATTTGGTGCTGATAACGGTGCAAAGTTTTACATCCTGCAGTTTCTGAACGCGTGGTGTGCCACTGGAATTGCACGGCGTCAAGAAGATGATGCCCCTTTTCTTTATGGGGTTAACATCTTCAAAGGCAGCAGTTTAGGTGTTTTGCACTGAAATTAACATGCTACTTTTATTTCTGAATAACAAGAGTGACTTGAACACCACTGGCCTGCAAAACCATTTATCTTCTTCCTCCTACCTTTGCAATTTTTTTCCAATTTCCTCTCACCGATCTCGTGACAATTCTAGCTGAACAGGACATGACGTGCTGCCCGTTTAAATCTCTTATGCATCGAGCTTCTCTCACGGTGACAGATACTCTTTTCAAAGAGCATCCAAGCGGGCTCCCCAGTCTATTTCCCTCTGCATTGCACAGCTACCTGCACAATCCCTAAAGAATCTCACTGAATTTCACAGAATTTTCAGAGTTGGAAGGGACCATAGAGATCATCTAGTCCAACTCCCCTGCCGAAGCAGGATTGCCCAGAGCTAGAGC
>JAOXNO010000002.1:34833243-34861429 GCA_028565335.1 Limnodromus scolopaceus
TTCAGCAGGGGAGTTGGACTAGATGATCTCTATGGTCCCTTCCAACTCTAAAAATTCAGTGAAATTCAGTGAAGAAACACGTGAAGTTTTGTCACCGCAGCAGAGGTAGCACGTGGGCTCCAAGGCTGGGAATGTGTCACACCAAGCAG
This sequence comes from Limnodromus scolopaceus, assembly GCA_028565335.1. Classification (NCBI taxonomy): domain Eukaryota; kingdom Metazoa; phylum Chordata; class Aves; order Charadriiformes; family Scolopacidae; genus Limnodromus; species Limnodromus scolopaceus. Next base: position 34,833,393 of record JAOXNO010000002.1, read on the forward strand.
CCAGGCATCGCACCTCCCTATGGCGCAGGAAAACACCTACTGTGAAGAGCCAAGAACACCCCAACGTGGCAAAAAGCAGAAGCTTAAGTGCCACCACTGCCCGTCCCAGCTTCGTTCATCGTCTCAGCCTTGGGACTCGGAACTGAGAACTGAAAACCAGGCTGTTTGTGTTAGCTGGCAGAAGAAACACTGGGAGGGCCCCTGTTTCTGGGCTTCAATGTATTTGAGTCCCTCTGGGACCACGCTAAATATAAGAAAGTGGGGAAAGAATCCAAATATAGGAATGCTAAACAAATGTAGGAGTAAGACATAGAAAATATGGCTACATAGAGAGACATATTGAATTTTTGTTAAGCTATTTTGCAGGGAATAATAACTGCCTGAGGACATAATGCAGTAAAGATAATTGTATCCTTTCAGCATGCTCTTTTTGACAATGACTTGTTTTCAAACTCCTAATTATAAAGAAAATATTAAACTGGAATTTATTATTATATTATAAAATATAATATAAAATATTATGCTGGAATTCTTGTCAAGTCAGTCCATTTTTATTATACAAAACTGAAATTTTACAATTATTATACAAAACAAAATGAAATTATAATAGCAAATTCTGCAGTGGCAGTTCTGGATGCAGCTTTTGCATCCATTAGCAATGGAAATGCTAATGTGCGTTCGTGGCTCTGCAAAGCTGCCCAACACAGAGTCGGTCAGAACAGAGTCTCTATTACGCTCTCATCGGAATTACTGCCATCCAAAGGTACACAAACGTCTACTGGCATGTTTAGGAACACACACTGCTTAACATTATCTGTCCCCAAAGTCTTCGAGCTGAAACATCAACACTTCGGTTTTCTCTTAATGCCAGATGTCTGGAAACTGTTCTCTTTTTTTCTTTATAATCACCTTCGCAGAAGAAAACAAGTTTGAAGGCAAATGGGCTGGAATCAGTAGCTATACCATATGCTGTCTTAAGTCCTGATCACAGCTAAACCTGGTAATTCAAAGGTATATTAAATATACGTCCAAGTATAGGATTAGGGAAGTATTAAAATTAGAACTGCACTTATAAAAATCAAGTAATTTGTTGATATTTGAGCAGTTTACAATCCTCATTTTCTAGAATTAAAATAATTAAGATTTGCCTAGGCGATCTCCTTTATTTTAAAATCAATAAAGCTCCAGACTGCATTCATGTACACCTTGAAACAGGAAAGCAGTTCCATGCGCTTCCATGCATTTTTAACACATTTCTAGACAGTAAATACTTGTATGCTTAGCATCAGATGCCAATAAATACTGACAGAATAGTTTCATCCAGGTCTATATAGCTAAAGGACAGTGGCCAAAAACGTTTCTAAATTTTCTGCCCCCCATTCAGCCTTGGTGGCATCTGAAGCTGTTTCATTGCCCGGCAGCCGGGAGGCTGTTGTGCTGGGGAGGCTTGGCAGAAGCACGGCACGTTGCAGCTCCACCACCCCCCCCTGCAGAAGGTCTCCAGCTGCCCCTTTAAAGAAGTTTTCTGTTGAGGTTGCACAGTCCAAGCAACTCAACGCAGCCCGGAGCCAGAGACTTGGCCGAAAACCCAGAAAGAGTTCATAAATCTCAGTTTTACAAGACTCTCAGGAGAAGGTTCACGCTCGTTCTTGTTTGTTGTTTCTCATGCAACCAGCAGAGAGAGAAGAGGATTAAAGGGAGCCCATCTTACGCTGAATTTGGTTTGTAGCCTACAAGTGATTTTAGATACTTTTGTGGCAGTTTGTAACTTTTCCAACTTAATAGGTATCGGCTTGAGGAATATTACCATCTCTTTTCTTGGATCATCCCCTAACTTCTTCCCACATCACAAGTAAAGGAGGTAAATGTACTATCATTTAAAACTTCATCAGAAGATGGGGCTGTTAGTACAGATATTTGAGGACTAACAATTCAGTCATCAATGCGATCAAGACGACATTTAACATACAGAGTTTCTTTACCATCCCCCATTAACACAGAATAATTTTGTGCTTATAAATCCATTAAACCATCATCAGCAACAAGCAGCAAAACAGAAAGAGTTCTGAGAAAGAAACCGATTCATCTTCTAGAATAAAGTTTCAGTCAGGGTTTACAAATTGAGCACTATTAGAAGCACACAACGATTTAGGAGAAACACATGAAATACCATTTTGTGATAATTTAGGCTGCTCAGGTGCTGTCCTTTGGATCTTTTCTCACTGCCATACCTAATTTAGCAGCAATTGTGGTGGAGCAGCCCCATAGTTGTTCCTTGTGCAGACCTTCCCACCTGATGTCCCTGCACAGCACCCCCAGGTTGCCCACACCGAGAAACAGGGGCAGAACTTGGGACGGAACCTCTGGCTCTCATTGTCTTTCACTCCCACTGTAGGACACAAATGGAGGATGCAGGGTGGCAAGCCCCCCCAAAGTATACCATAATCTCTCTCCACCTTCCTCCCCTTCCCCCTGAATGGAAGATAATTAAAAACAATTAATAGCAAGCCCCACAACGTCAACTGGTAAAGACTAAAATGGAAAGAATGTAAAAAAATAAAAATAAAAATTCATAAAATAAATCATGGATCAACCTTACTGACCATATTAGCACTAAGTAGCCCTTCAGAACACTAGCCTTAATATCTTAAATAAATAAATAAAATCAATGGATCAGTGGAACAAAAAGCCCATCTTGTCTTCTGTCCATTCATAAAACAACAGTGCATTTCTGTTGGGAAGAACAGAGATTTGGTTCCTGTGTACTTTCGCTCCACGAACCCATTCTTCTTCAATTAGTTGACAATGGGGTCCTTTTCAGACCCCTTTTTTTGTCATTCTAACTCAGTATTATTTGTGAAAACATTTTAATTCCAAGCAGGAAAGGGGAAGGAAGCAAACAGTATAATATTCTATTAAAAAGGATGATCTGCTCCCTTGAAACCTCTCTAGTAAGAATCCCAAAGTTATCCTATGCATCTAACACAGCAAATAACTACTCCCAACAGTTTCAGTCATTCCTTTTAGAACAGTTCAATTATTCAGTTGAAAACAATTAACCAAAATCAAGTTTTTGGCAGCAGTTAACACACTTACATGATAAGCGGAAACCTCAGGGTAGCGTCTCTCAGCTCTCCAGTGCCCTCACGACAGCCTTTGTGAAAACACAGCACCAAGAGCCTTTATTCAAGAGCTGTATTCCAAATTTGTTACTTTCTTTGAGCTGCCACTTCCAGCATTTGCTACAATACTATAAAAAATAATTTCTATAGTAAGGAAGAAAAAACTCATCCAGAATATCTCCATAGGCACCGGAAGGAACAACCATAAACCTCTCTATGTTTTGTGACCTCACTTAATGCAATATTCTCTCCTGAAATAAAGAAAAATGCAACTTTTAACAGAGACTTGGCTAAAGCAGAATGAAGAACGGAGATTCAAGAGCATGCAGGTGTGTGCTTTCCGAGTCATTTTGTCACAAACCTTGACATTAAAAATAATTCAGCCGAAGTCCCTATTTAGACCATTCTGAAAATTTCGTATTCACACACTACCCTTTTTTTTTTCCCTCCTTTCCCCTCCTTCTCCTTGCCTCCAGAGTCTACAAGCTTCTATAGTACAATGAAGGTAATAACTCATGTTATAGAAACAAAGGGTAGAAGCTAAGGTCAGCATTCGAGGGCCTTAGACACAAAGCTTGATTTTAGACATCATTCTCTGGGGCAGAACTGCAGACATGACAGCAGCCATCAGGTTTAGAAAGAAATGTATGGGGAAAAAAATAGAAATGACAGGGGGCTTTATGTTCATAATAGGTAGGACAAAACAGAATATTCTTTAGGAAGAAAAGTTCAGGTCATACACAAATTAAAAAAAATCAATGGAAAGGACTAAGAAAGCATAAGAATATATAGGAATATAACCACCAATGCATGGATATGTCTCTAACTTTATCAAAGGAGACTTTTGGCACAGGGATGTCTAGCAGGTCTCAAAAGTGAAGACAAATATAGTTGACCCTGCCTTGGAGAGAGGGGATAGACACATAATGCCCCTGGCCCTGGACAAGGCTCCCTTTCTATGATTGCACTGGTCCCTCCCGGCACCAAACCATTCCCCTCTATCAGAGTCCGGGACTCTCGATCCCAAACGCTGATGCTGAACTTTTTACAAACAAGACCGTTGGCAGAATTGTGTTTAATATCAGGACTGAGGATAAATAATAGCCCCTCATTAATACACTTTTACTTGGAGACTCAGTACAGTCACCAGCTAAACAAACTCACACAAAGAAAACAATCATTCAAAATAATGAATTGTCATCTAGATTAAATGTACCACTTCAGAGACGTGTACTGTGATACCTCTGTAAAATTAATGAGGTCTTAGTAAAACCAGACCTCATTAAAGTATCTACCATTAAATCTTTCCTGGAAAATTGGAGAAAAAACATCTCGTGTGTAGATTAACTGACTTGTCAGCCAGCTCCTACTGTAAAGACCACAAGGTGAAATACGGCAGAGCCAGGAAAGGCAGGAGTTCCTGGCTTTCAGACCAAATAAATTCCACTCAGTAATGTTGCCTAATTAGAGCTAATATAATCAGCAAACCAGCAAAAATTAGAAAGAATACAGTAAGAGCAATCGGATTTGAAGTTAAGTGAGAGATCCAACATTCCAAGTGTTGCCAGGTTCAGCAAATGTGGTGCACAGACCAAACTTCCCAGCGGTTCAATGACTTGCACTTCAGTGACAGATTTAAAGGGCTCGTTTTGTTCCAGGACACAAGAACTTTGATATTTTGCCCAACACTTGAAAACTGGCACAGCTGTGAACAACTTCACACACAGACTATGTTAGGAAAAGTGAAGAGCGTTATCTTTGTAAACATGGTTTAACCTTTTGCATCACAGCATCGCATCTCGGCATGTTCAAATTCACTTGCTTTTGGGAATACCCACAATGAGGCAGGGAGAAAGTCAAAATTCAGGAGTAAAAAAAATTTAACTAGCGTTTGACAGCCATCCAAAAATGATTAAATCAACAAAAAATGAAGCGAAGCTGACGACACCACACTATATCCATTTGCTTGTTAGAAACTTTAAAAATACACTCAATTCCATGCATTCTTAGACTTACCAGCAAGGACTAATCAATTTATAGAACTATAATTGGGAAATTCTGAAATGTGAGTTGTGACCTCATTCCTCAGATGAAGGAGAAAAATTAAAGACACGTGAACTGTGAAGTATATTATTGCCCCTCCAAAAAAGCCCCAACAAAATAAACCCCACACCTCTTTTGTCTACATCTGTCAGTTTACAGTTCTCACTTTAACTGCTAATGGTTGCTATGGAGCCCCCAAATAAGCCTTCAGACAAGATTTAGTATAAGTCAGCAATAAGCAGTGAATTTATGACTATGCAGAGTCATGAATTAGACATGATAAATTTTTACCAGCTATTATCATTCAGAAGATGGTTTGCCTCGGGTTTATTAACATGATCCTGAATAAATCTTTTTAGCAGCTCCTTTTGACAGAGACAGGCAAGTTACCTCTAATAACTCTGGAAACATCCACTGGTACAGAATTTACCTACAATTTAACAGACCATACCTCTTATTCTTGGGCTTTTATGAAAACGGGGTTAGATTTTAGTTTATTTAAGCCTCACACAAATTAACAAGATCACATTTATTATAGAAACACTATAGGGAAGCTGTCCCAAGTAAATAAAATTCCTGTAACAAGTAAAAGGTGTAGAACTGCTGATGTGCATGTGTAGGTAGTTACTACCATCTCTATTACACTTTTGTGTTTATTCTTCAGAACATCTGAACTGTGGATCCTGAATATACACCTCCTCATGCACAAACATATCCCTGCTGTATGCAGAACAGCAAATACTTACTGGTAGATATTAAAATCATTAGTAGCATTAACATTCTTATCATCAAAATCATCATCATCATCAAAATCAGTAAATCATCAATATTCAAGTCTGATATTTAAATCACCTCCTATTTGGAATTATGTAAAAGACACAGTATATGACTTTGGGCATTTCTCTGAAATAACCTGTATGGGAGCTGGTTCTTTTGGGGTTTTTTGTTTAGTTATAACACAACCTGATCCAAGTCTCCAACAGAAGATAACAAATGGATAGTTTTAAGAGGGCCTACTTCTATTTATTTCTCCTGTATAGACAGGTAAAGCACAAACACAAAAAAAAATTTACTCAATTTGAGGAATTTTGTTATGTTATCAAAGACCCATCAAGTAAGAAGTTACAGGTACACAGCTGAAACTGGAGAAAGGTCATGTCTCACAAATACAACTTCACTCTGAAAATTACTTTCAGATACAATTCCTTCGAAGCTTGTACAACACACCCCAAAAACTTCTGCATTTGGACACGTGTTTATTTTCTCAAGGGGCAGGACAGTAATGAGAAAGAGACTTGTTCACTCCACAAGTCAGCTGAGACCTATACAACAGACATTTCTTTCTGCCCTGATAAAAGTCTACAAATAAGACAAACAGGCATAAATACACATATTATTTTCATTTCAGTTCTGCTACACTTCAATCATTGTAAACTTCAAGTAAACAACTGAGGAGAATTCCACATTTCCAAAGTTAAAAAAATAAAGCACCAGGGACATGTTCTCATTTTTCCCAAGGGGGTTCTAACAGACAAAAACATAAGTCCTGGCTGCAAGTATTTTAAAAGGAAAAATAAAGTTAAGAAATGTCTGGGACCTCGTTTGTTTCTAATAGAAAAGTCACACACAGGATAAAACAGCAGCTTAGGAAAAAAAAAAGGTAGTAATTGCATCGCTATCTTCACCTACTACTAAAAAAAGCATGGAAGCTGAGATTCTGCCTTTAATAATTACCTTTTCAGTAGAAATCCATTGTCAGGATTCAGCAATGGCTGTTGCTACCCAGAACTGAGCATCTCCTCAGTTCCTGCTTCTTGATGCTTACCATGTAGTTTTCACAACCCAACTAGAAATGTCTTAAAGAAAAAAGAAAAGCAACCTAGAAGGTGACGTCAAACACTTCATAAGACGCTGTTCAAAGTAAGAAAGGTGAAAGAAGAAAGCTTTTATGGAATAAAAGAACAAAAGAAAAAAGGAAAATGAAAAAAAAAAAAAGGAGAAAAAAGTGGGGGAGCAGCAAGCAGTAAGGGTGACTGCAATCCCGAATAGAACATGACTTATCAGATCCAAAACCCAACCAACCTTCGAGTCAAAACACATTCTGGTAAAACATATGTAGAGGGATACGGACTTTTTGTGCGAGTTACAACTTGAAAGAATATTAAAGCAACTTGATTTTCAGAAGCATTCAACACACACAGTCAATCATCCAAAATACTTTTGGAAGTCTTGGCCAGCCACTTGAAAAGACTTCTCAAAATCCCTTTGGGTTTTAACGCCAAAGCTCCAATGTAGTGCAGAGTAGTCTTTTCCCCCCGGTGACTAACCCAAACCATTAGAAGGAACCCATGGGTAAGTGCAGAGCTCTGAAGAAATGAATGTTCAATTTTAGCTCCTGATGCTAATGTAGGGGAGCATCCTGGGCAACGGGGAAGTCTGGTGGAGAAATGGAAGGGAGGGAGAAGGGAGGCAGTTAAAAGTAATGCTAACAAGACATACAGAAAAACCAAAATTTTCTCCCCACTTCTGTAACTTACAATTTTCAGGGCTTTATTATTTTTGTATGATTTTGTCTTTAATTATTATTTTGTTGTTTGTTTTTAACAGTCCTGCCAAAAAACCAAACCCGCTGCGTTGCCAAAACTCTTCTTACTTTCTTAGAGTAGCCAATGCTCTTTCAACCCAGATATTTCAGCTCTTTATTACCAAACGGTATCGCAAGCGACAACTTGGCACTCTGTAATAAGTACTGACTTTTCAGAATATTTAGCTGACTATTTATGACCTGTTTATACAAATAATTACATTTTGTACCAATGTGAACGCATATTTATTCCTAAAAACTGACAAACTAATCCTGGAAAAGCCACAAGTGCAAGTGTTAGCAGACTTGAGCAGAGCAACTCCAATCCTCCAAACTACTCTCAGCTTCCCATCTTTTCCCATTATCCGGGTAAGTGGTAATGCCAGTGAGAAACACGGGCTGGCAGCTGGCACCAACTTCAATATGTGCTGAATAAAAAGACCAAGCACGGAGGTATGAAAATGCCAAATCTATTTGTGTGGCATTAGTGACACATTTTGCAAAGCTGCTGCTCAGCGGGTGCTTATACCCCAAAAACCATCAGGGATCACATTAAGCCACGTCACATTAAGTCTCTTTCCCTCACGCATTTCTGCTCGCGCAGCAAATCCAAATTTATTGAAAAGGTGAACTAAATTCCACGGTCACAAACAGCCAAAGAGTCAGGACAAGTGGTGAGGATGAGCCAGACCTTCGTGGGTCCCGTGGACATGGAAACCCGGGCTACCACTGGAGGCATTTCACTGCCGCAGGAGGAGCGATGCTGAAATTCCTGAAAGCAGCCAAAGAAAATGGCTCTCGAGTACTATAAAATTGCAGGGGCACCACTTACGACCACAGTCAGTCCGAGGTATTTAGTTTAAGAATGATTAATCACAGATGAATCAGCCTTTTGTTTCTTTTCTGACATTTCAGAACCCTTTCCATCTATCTGAAGTCTGGCCATGCCTTGATACCGAAGGAGACTGTTTGAAAGAATTCCATTTACTTTGGCCTGCCTACAAGTCTGGATAAAGATTTCAGTCAAAACACCTCTTCACATCATCGAATGCTCTTAAAACGGTACAGAGAGATAACACAGCAAGAGGACATTAAATCTCTTACGCACTTCAAAGTACGCTGATAGTTATTTACAAGGTTGGCAGAGGGGCTTCAGGGAAAGATCATTGACCAAAACAAGTAATGACAGATGCTCCAGTTGCAGTATTTGCATGCAAATATTGACACTGAAAAAACCCTCAGAAAACCCAGAACTAAGAAAACTCACGTAAAATATATCACCAACAGATCCTCTCCAATACAAGAACTTAGAGGAGAACTTGATTTAAGGTCAGAGGTGTGAATAGCAAATGCACACGGCAAGTATGCTTACTATTTACAAATAGTAAATTTACGAAGCACAAACCCAAAATCTATTGAGTGTCACCCACCATAAGACTCAAAATCAGTATCAAAAAACTGTAATGGAAAGAACAGAAAGGATCTCAAAGAGTTCAGCGGTGATTGGAAAAATGTGAATTTAGTAACATAGAGCAAAATTTTTTTTACTTAGAAATGTGGGATAAAGCAGACAGAATATCAGTTCAGGAAAAAATCCAAGATCCTCTCAAGCATCTCTTTGATGTGGCTGTTCACTGAAGGTGGTTCTTTTATTTCTCTAACTATAAATATGTTTGCAAACAACTGTCTTTAATGGAAAAGCATTAACAAGTACAGCTGTAGTACTTAAATGCATGAGAAGCATGAGTACTTAAATGCATGAGACCAACATCACCCTGAACTAAAATACTTTCTTATACTTAAAATTTTATCAGAGACTCCAAAAGGCATTAGGAAAAAGACTTTGCATCTTACGAGCCCTGGAAAATTTTCCAGGAGAATTTTCCAGGAGACTATTTTCCAACATAAGAACTACCACATCTAACAAAGCCTGAAAAGTTTTACCACAAGGTCATGAGTTTCTTCAGAGAACCATTTTGATCTTATATTACCCTAACCTACCCGGAAAAAGTGGAACAAAGCCATTGCTTAAGGTTTTTCATAGCATTTTTCCATATTAGCATAGTTAATAAGACTACAGAAATCCTTTTGTCTCAGTTTGATGTCGATTTTATTTTACCAGCTCATAAATATTAACCCATACATGGGAACAAGTCTAAGAGAAGCTGGGAACTGAAACTCAGCCTAACATTGCAATATATTGCCTTCTCCCATCCTCAGAGATTTCACTGGTACTCCAGCATCTTCAAATCACATTGCAATCAAATGCAAGCTGTTTGGGAACAACAGGAAAGGGAAAGGAACAGTGAGGCAAAAGGGAGCGTTATTTTTATAAATTTATGTAATTACATCTGACCCATGGGGTGGACGATACTCATTAACCATTTCTCTTCCTGCCTGATAATCCAAAATTCTCCAACTCTGTTATTGAGCCACAGGAATCCTGATTTGAGCATCCTCTTCCAGGACACTCCAATCTTCCACAGGATTAAACACTATTTATGCCCAAAATTGTATCTTTCTTGGAAACAGAATACTTAAATGAAAAGGTCCAATAACACATTCTCTGCCAGTGCGGCCCCTGACCTGCTCAGCAGTGGATAAAAACATCCAGCAGCTACATTGCCCAGTTGTGCTGGGGCCAACTGGTGTGATGTTCTGGCCATACTGGAAGGTGACTGCTCAAAGAAACTTTCTTGGCTAAAGATATAGATAACAATCTAAGAAGAACTGCATGAAAAGCAGAACAAGCATTACTAGCAGCCTTATTAAAAAACAAATACTTCAACAAAACAGACTATCAATGCCATGGACCTCCTTAGAGCACACAATACAACCAAGGTGATCTGGTGTAGAAGGGAGGAGCTGTAACTGTAGGTACAATCATCTATTTTACCAATGCTTAAAAAAACAGTGTTTGACTGTCACTTTATATCCACAAAAAAGTTAGAATCAAGAAGAGATGTCTACAATTTGCATTCCAAGAAAGTACCCATAGAGAACAAGGCTTTAATGCTTGCTGTTGGCTATCAATACCTCCAAACTAGGAGTCATGTGTATTTAAAACCAAAACATCCAGCTACATCCTCATGTGCACGTTAATGCAGCAGTCTCGGATTGTAATATGAATACAACAGTCCATTGCACAGATCCCCAATTACTCCAACCACACCTTGTACAGAAGACTGAGTTTTACTCCACTGTCAAGCTCCTTAAATCAATGTCATAAAGTCACTGTTCCTTATACATCCCAATTTATCAGCTACCCCTCCTCAGTCAGCAGGAAGACAGACAGCTGGGCACTACAAACCAGTAGAACTGTGTTTCCATCAAAAATCAAATATAAATGTCATATTAGGCATTTCCACTGCTCACAATCTGTGACTAGGAGGAGGAAAATAGTCAAAGATTTCACAAATTGTGTGACTTCACTGTAAATAAGTATAGCATGCTGTGTTCTTCATAAGACACTGCATATATAAAGAGACACTGTGCCTTGCCTCCATTTCCAAACATCCTTGGACAAATAATTTGCAAAGAAAATTATAAGCAGAGGATAAAAACCAGTGGTTAGCTCTTCTCCTCCTTCCTTTTCTGTCCTTCATTTGATTTGCTCACCTGACATCAGTTTAACAACAGTTACCTGCAGCCTGTCATTCTTCCATGCTAATATCGTTAAGGGAAGGGAGCCTCCAACTTCTCTATTAAACTGGAATAAAGCAAAATCTTCCCATGCCTCTAAGTCAACCAGGCATCACTGAAATTACTTAATCTGCAAAATCAGTACTTACCCACCCTACTTTACCACTACCAATCACTGCACAAGAGTAGCACCATTATCAGATGCATTTCAAAGCTCAGTTTTAAGTTTCTGGTGTACCATTTCAGTGGGGGTGAAGTGGAACTACAGAATTAACATCAACCTGATTTTCAATTGCATTGAATTTAGCCACTTCTAAAACAAATATACACAGAAAATGAAATATTAAATAAAATTAAAACCCTTGCAATTGATTTATTAAATTATTACTCTCCCAGCACAGAGCATTGCTTACCTGCTATTGTGTATGTTCTAAATATATACATATAGGCTTTCTTCTTCTCCTCACCCCCTGTCCCAGTAATTCTCTTACTGGGCCACACTTAATTATCTAAACACATTGACATGTACAGATTTCTGGAAGACTAAAATGTATATTCTACCAAATCACAGCCATATCAGATAGTCATTAAGTCTAAGCATGTGAAGAAAAGGAGCTTTTGTGAAGAGAAAAATAAGTTATCATACTCGCAACTACAATTTATTCAATTTCCATTATTTAACAATGAAAACTAGAAGCATTGTGAGAATCTTATACTCTTGATGCAATCATTTTCAAACAACAACACAGGCCCCACAGAAGAGATACCACATTATAATAAATAATACAAATGTATAGTGGCTACTGAGGTTAGCTCCCGGTTTTACAGCATTTAATCTTCATATATTAATAGTTTGCTGGCTGCTTTAATACATTGACTCATATATGAGCTTTGTTTAATCCACGTATACAAAGTTCACATTTTTATTAAAACTTACTACAAGCAGCTGAACCCAAAGTTTCTCAGCAATGGTATCTTTCAGAACCGGGATGCTTGTTGCCGGTTCTGATATCTGCCATTATAATCAGATTTGTTTCTTTTCTTAAGTGCCCTAGTAAATGAAATGCATTCATTTCAAGTTCATGTAGCTCGTAGAATAGACAAGGGATGTTAAATTGCAGTGTCTCAACATGAACAAATCATCCCAAACTTTTAAATATTTCCAAAAAACAGAGCAGGTAATCAGAACCTATGGTTCAAGCCAGTGATGCGAGAGTTTTCTTCCCTCAAACTTAACATTTTCTTTTTCTGCCATCTACCTCTGCTCTGCCTTGCAGAGGTAGATGGCAAACTCAAGTTGACAAAGAAAGGGGAAAAAAGTTAAAAAATAAACAACACAAAACAAAAAACAAACACACAAAAAAAGGAGAAACAACTAACAAAAGGAGAGGTGTTATTTTCAGAAGACCGAATCATCATGGTCACCTGTAGTGCAGGCCACATTAAAAGCTAAAATGTGTTTTCCTTCACAACCATCACTTCAATGAGCCTTGCAATTTCTTGGCTCTTTGAAAACTGCTGAGAACACTACAGATTTTTAGAAAACATTTTTAGAAAAAAATTTTAGAAAAGACTGCACCTCTTACTCTATTTTTCATGTGCTTTGTATCTTTTTACGTTATTAACAGATATATTTGGTTACGTGTAAACATTCAGCAAATTTCTGTCAATGTTCAGGACTCTGAAATTATATCATAATATTAAAAAGCAATGATACATTTAAAAAGAAAAGATACCACATTCAGGAGATGCAAGAATCACAGAAGAGAGACACCCACAGGCACGCAGGTGTAAACAAAGTTGAAGCCAAGAAGGTCCACACCAAGTAGGTCCGGTGACAGGTAGGATGGTTATTCTAAACGTTCTGTGGATTTTCCTGATTTTTTTCTTCAAAATTCTGCCACCTGGCTCAAACTTGCTGCCAACTGAGCTTCTCACTGGTCCGATTGGCAGCGCAAGTCACCTTTCTCTAACAAAAAAACCAAAGAGGAAAAACCCAAGCGCAGCCAAGACCACGAAGGCACGTTATCGCTGCCTACGGTCACTAAGCAACAGGTCCACAAATATGCAAATCTAAAACCAGGAGAATTTTAGTCTATTGGAAGATATGCCGTAAACATGAGATAGCCAGGTAACAAATTACAAACTATTATCTGACAGCCTTGAAAAATCTCTCCATGTGAACAGCTTTTAAGCCAACTTGTAATAAATACCACATGCAGCTAAATTTTAAAAAAATAATAAAATTCCTAAGCCAAGTTAAATAGTAACCAACGTTCAATTTTAACCATCTAAAGTCTACATTAAAATCCGAAATGACAATTACAAAATATTGTATTACTATGAACACTGTCAAATGCTTTGAATAATAGCACACTAAGGAAATAAGTAAAAACACACTTTACCTTGTATCTCATTTTGGGGCATGAATGAATGTAGAAACCCATATAATAAAAACTGAGATCAGGAGCTTTTTCGTGAAGTTGCCTGGTAAAAGCAATTTCCCTGTGAAAGGAGAGAAGAAACTAATTACTTCTGAATACAATTCCTACATTCATTTTACCTCTTCGTATTGAAATATTTTACAGCTACCTGGCTCTTGACCTATCAAATAAAAAAATGAAGACAATAAACTCAAAATTAATGCTTAAAAAACCCCAAAGATAATAAACTGAAAATTAATGCTTAAAAAACAAACAAACAGATCACCAAAGGCTGTCAGGCTTAAAAATACTTTCATTTTTGTGTTTTTTCCTGCCAATTAACTGACTTGAAATTCAAATAAAAGTGACTAAGAGCCTCTATTTAAGAGGTTTCTTGTTGATATTCACATACATTGGAATTCTACAGAAATCTGGCCCATCTATTGTAGACTGATTGGCAAACATGGCTCAGGAAAACATCTGAGTATTTTTAAAAAACAAGATTCAAAGGTAAGCCTCTTGTTTGTTCTCTTATTTGCATTCTAGCAATTTACATGTGAAAACATCCATCTTTATGCAACAGAAGGTATTTTTCATCTACCCCATGTTTGTATGTATGATTTTCTCATTTATTCTGAAAGAGATGTGTCAATGGATTCCAAAATAACTTTGCTTTTTATTTTACTGGGACTAGTATTATCACAAAGATTCTGCCAGTGTTTCCAATACAATGCTCCTTTTTATAGTGTTTGTAACTTTGCAGTTCACATTTGTACCAAGTTTGAAAAAACATGGATGTTGGTTCTTACTTTCAATGTCGAAGGGACAAGAGGATATGAGCATGTGCATATAGGAAGCATGTCTAAATACTGAGAGGTTTTTTAAATCAATTAATATGAAGTTAGTAATTAAGGAGTTTAAATACACTAAAAACCTAACATTTCAGTTTGCCAAGACGGTCATGGGTCCATGATAACTCTGTATCAATATACATCCATTCCAAGAGGAGAATGCCCAGAAATAAATTACTCCATATCTGGAAATCCAGGTAAATACAACAGATTCCAGAACTGAGATTTACGTACTCCCAAAAATCTACAAACATGCACTTCATATATGTAATCTTTAAGACATGGCAGAAAGTTAAACAACCGGACTGTTCCATGCAGATTATCCCGGAGCTAATTAAAACAAATACCTTCCCGCATTTCAAAAAGCTGGAACACTACAGGGAAAAACCATTATCTTTGCACTTCAAAATCTCTTCAACTCTCTTTCCAATTGGACTACACTGTCCGATTTAACAAAACAAGAAGACTCAAAGTGAGCAGAAAGTGAAGTAAACAGACCATAGGGTAATGAGGTAACAACCGGGCTGCAGCAACAGCCTTACCATGGGCAACAAAGCTTTGCGCAAGCAAATCAGTGCACCAAAGGTAGCTGCTTAGAACCACTGCCCATGTCTTCACACACCCTACAGCCTCCAGTGAAACGCCCTAGATACGGACCCTTAACTCAAGTTCTTGCTTTATCTTTCATTTATCTGTTCGGCCAATCCCACTCCAGGCAAAGTTTTACTGGGGGAATGCTAAAGCATCACTCTCTTTCCTCCATCCAGGAGTGCACACTGTGATCCCACGTAAGAGAATCCTCCGACGCCACTATTCTAACCAGGAGCAGCAATCAGGTGTCACCGCAATGCATAACTCACATCTACCTGTGTTCATTCTGCCTAAATCCCTACAGAAAAGGGACTCTGACAGACTTGCAATTACTTTTCTGTAAAGCTTACAGTTATGGTACATCTCTATGAGTTATAACGGCTGTTAGAGCTTGGCAAGAGTAGTCAACTAGTGAGGAAGAAATAGACTTATTTCATCAATACAAAATTCAGACTTAGTATTTCAGTGCTACGTAATCCAGATAGAAAAGAAGGTCAAGTACTTGTCCTCTTACAAAACAGAGATTATGAATACTCCGCTTGTCTAGTATTCATGATTTTAGGTAGTTGGGGGAAGGTTTAATTTTTTTCTGCAAATAAGAATAAGAATCACTCAATATTTCTTGATGGGCTTTTTTTTCCCCCCGCTTTGGTAAGATTGGTATTTCACAAGTAGCTTCTTCTCCCCTCATTCTTTACTTAAACGCCTACATATTTCAAATGATCTTCAAATCCCATCCTTTCTACGAATCAGGAGCAAAAATTCCCCAAGTAGCATGAAGTGGAAGTGACAGCGCTGCAATGCAGTTTAACCTCCTCGGAGTAAAATTGGCAACAGCTTTGAAAGTATCAGATTCCTTTGCAACTTCCTAAATCCTCCCTAACTCTCAAGATTATTTTTTTTTTCCTCTTTTTGAAAGAAGAATAAGGCTGGCTCCCTCTAAGACTGTTGGGAACTCATTTTTGTTGCCCTTAAATGCTGCAGAATTTATAAGCTGCTTTTTCACTAGTTGAGCCACGCATGCATGTTACGCCAACAAAGTTTTAAATTTATTATGTAAAAAATTTAAAATCATTTCAAGAATTCATAAGCATGGATTATGTCAGTCTATTATGACATAATGTGATATGTACAAATACTAAAAAATAACTCATAGGAGGACTTAGTATTTTATGTGCTCACCTCGCGTGGAAAAAAATAATCAGTCTAATTTCAAGTATCTTGCATATGTAATGAAGTACTTCTAAAAATCTAGACCACTAATAGACAGAAAAAAGATCAATTTGAAATCACAGGAGTTCTAACATTTTTTCTACATTTGTTAATGCCGATTAATTTTGTAAAATCACCAGTGCCACTGAATGCATCAGAAAAATGACAATTCGGACTCTTTTAGACATAGACCACTGGAGATGCTACAGCAACAGCTCCATTAATGCTCACGAATTTGAAGTTAGCCCTGATTTGCACTGGAACTGGACCAGAAGACATCCAGAGGTCCCTTCTGACCTAAAATCTTATATGATTCTACAGTTTCTTCTTCATAAAAAACCACTCTAGAAAAGGGTGAGGAGAGCTAACAGTAAGGTAATGTTATCAGCTCCTATTAAAGGTGACATACTTGGAGAAAATGGCACTTTAGGACTTCACTGATCTACGATCTTACCAGAGGTGGGAGAAGGACCTGCTCTCTCCCTTCCTGGCCATTCTCAGATACACGTTGCGGTTCCATCACAACTCTTGCACCAGCTCTGGTGTTAACAGGTTCTTTGCTTAGCCAACTCACCTCACTAACCAGGTTGCTAAAGCAATCAGTTTTCTGTTCATTAAATTAAAGTGGCTCAACAGATGGTTTCTAGAAGCCCAGCATAGAGCAGAGAAGGAGAGGAGCGACTGCAGCACCTCATTTCAGCAGCAATAAACCATCGGACTGATATCAGCAACTTCATAGTGAACTTCGTGGGAAAAACCCTTTGACATACGCACTTGAACAACCCATGTAAAGATTATTCGGAAATCACAAAATTCCCCACTACAAAGAGAAGAATACACCCAAAAGGAGAATTAAAAGAAAGACTCTTAGGAAATCGAAAGATCCTAATCAAAATCTAAACAAATTATAAGTAATTACAGTTCTGAGAGATTAAATTGCATGAGGTTTATTAGTTATCACAAAAGTACATGAAATAACTGTGATAAGGAGAGATTTCCTAAAAACAGTGTTTGCACTTTGCATACTTCAAAAGCCATGTCGTATTTACCCACCCTGGTGGGTTATACTAAACAAGAGCTACAAAACTCCATCTATAGAGAAGATGCTTCTTTCTCCAAGACATCCCGTTGAGAAGTGGGATCTGACATTTGTAGAGCTTCTTTCATACCTGAAAGAGTATCTCAACAGGTAAAGACTTCTGCTAGAGCTTCTCAAACCCAGGGAAACTTGAAAACAGACATGTCTGGCACGAGGTTCAAGCCCAGTTGCTTCACAAGAACCTCACTGGAAATACCATGTGTCTGTGATCAGCTTACTTCATGTACATAGACAAGCAAAAAAGCTAAGAAAAAAATTGAGATGCACAAATATTTCCATTTATTTAGGTGGGTTTTTTTCCTTACGATAATAATGGATTGTTAATATTGCTTACAGAAGAAAAACAGTAACTTGCAATTTAGCACACAAGTCTTATTCACAGTGGAAAGCATAAGTCACTATTCCTACTGTTTTGCAAGACTATGCTGATAGTTAATTTAAGACTTTAAAATTCATAGGATTACTCTCTCCATCAGATTTTCTAAAGAAAAAGATAATGAGATTAACATACCTGAAAAACATACTTAGTGCTAGTACAGCAGGAGACTACTAATTCAGAAGACAATGGTTTTTAGGTACTCAATTATTTATGATCTCAATGTGCATAAAACTATAAAAGTGATTAATTTCATTTGGTGACTGGGCTATGAAAAAGGTCAAAGGAAGAGTTATTTCTATTCAAACAAAAAAAGGGCTTTTCCTGCTGAAACCAAGCAATACTAAATTATTTTCAGGGGCAATAAAAACTAGGTATTTCATTTCTGAGTGGTCTTTTATTCTTTATAATGTTTAGCTAACTAGAAAGATACATCCCTATTCAAGGATAACAATTAAAAGTTTTTTTGGAATGCAACCATCTGGAGAGAACTAAAACAAAAAAAATCCCAAATACTTTGCTAGACATGGTGTTACCAGTATATGTTTAGACTGAAAATAAAAGCTTAACTTTAGGAACAAGTATGAATTTTTACTACTATGACTAACCAGATAACAAAAATGTCCTCTTACCGTAATGCAGAGTAGACTCCCAAAGATAAGAAAGAATAGTCTGGATCATAGTACAGATAGACGGAGGACACGCAGGAGGGCAGGATATCAATTACACCGACAGCAATTATCTTCCCATCCAGCCAGTACTGCTGGTGGAAAGAGCCATAGCCACATTCTGGTCCGTTGGGTGCATTCTCTGCCTAAGCAAAACCAAAAGAGAGATGTAATTGTCTGACAGGGAGACTTGCAGTATAAAAACAATTTTAGTAAGCATTTTAACACAAAAGTAAATACTGTGAGAAATTAATCCTGCCATCTATGGACATAAAAAAAGGAAAAAAGGAGGTTGAGAAGCAGGGAAAGCAATGTTAGTTCACTGCATCATTTGGGACCTTTGCCGTACTCCTGATCAGAAAACTCTACACATCACGCACCCCAAACACCAATCTGCAAATCTGCCTCTGCCATCGAGTGGCTGTTATACTGACATGATAAAACTAGGATGTGATTCATCAAGTTATTAATGCATTATTACATGCAAACAAATTCTGCAGCTACTCTTTAATTTGACCTACTTGCTCTTCAACAAGACGTAGCCTGAAGGCAGGAAGGTGAAACAGGGACATTTCATCATGCTAGTGCTTCCCAGACCTGCCCAGTTCCTCCAGCACTCTCTGCCACAGCAAAAACCCTGCTGTTTCTCTCCCCAGCACTCCCAGGTACTGGAAGCACTTTGGCCACAGAAATTCAGCTTTGTCAGAGTGGCCATTAAAGTTGCTTGAGAAGAGCATTTATAAAAATAACTGAGCAGCTCACTCTTTGTGTGAGGTTTACTCTTTATGACCAACAAAACACATTTTAATCTCAGAACCTGAAACTCTGCGTTGCAAGAAGATCTGTGGAACTTCTTTGTCAGCCCACATCAGAGTATCTTCTGCAAAAACACTAAGAACTCACTATTCTTGTGCACTGCGGTTTTGGATATGCAGCGAAGTATGTCTCCGACGGGGTAAAGCACCTAGAGCCAGGAACTGATGCTTCAAATTAAGAAGAAAATGATCTCCTAATTTAAACTGTATTACACAACCAACTTTGGCATGCCATTTTCTCCCACGTCAAGTTTACTTTAATCCTGAATTCCACTGTGCTCAACTTAATTATCCATCTAGTCATGTTTTTCACTGCATTGCCAGATCTTCAGAAAGCTGCTTCTCACTCAATAAATCTGACAATATTGCCTACTATTACCAACTGGTTTGCATTACAACAACAGAAGGTGGGTTTAATCAAGTATTTTGATACAGTAGCGCAGACTGAAGAGATGATGGGCAGTAGAAGTTATTCTAATTGGTACCACATGTGTCAAAAGAAATCAATCACGTGAACAAAAACCCTTTTAACTGACTTACCCAACCAATAAGTCCCAAACTAAAGGCCATATAATAAAACGTTTGCATTTTCATATGGTTATATGGCATAAAACTAGTTCTGGAGCTACAGATACTGTAAAAGTGAAACGATCAAACATTTGAGAGCTCAATCTGCAGTATATGAGCATATTAGACTCGGATACCAGCATATTAAACTGGGTTTCTTCTCATTCAGGTAAAACCCACTTATTCAAGTTACGGTTTCATACAATATCCTCAACTTTCCAGTAGAGCGAAATGAAATGACAAGGTCAGTAGTAAAACTTTTCAGCCAGGACGCAGTTGAGTAAGAGATTTTCTCCCAGGATTTCTCAGCACAGGCTGAGTTCTCCTCTCGGCTCTCAGGGTGCAGAAAAATTGAAACATCTCCTTCAGGCCACAGAGAAATGTGATTGGTAACATAATAGAGACTTCCTTACATGTCAGTTACAACAGATTTTCTTTCTTTGTCAAAAACTCATCATTTAGGATTTAATGAACGTTAAAAAAAGATAGTCTAAGCCAACATGGAAAAGATTTTCACTCAAAGCAAAGTCTTCTGAAGTTAAGCAAATGCTGTGTCTGTGTCCCCAAACCTCCAAACAGCATCATATGGGTTTGGTCACCAGACCTCTGCACACTGAAATATTAGCATCAGTGAAGAACTTGTAGCAAAGTATAAACTACAGTTATTTCTCTAATGCAATTACAATGAAATGTCATGAGCATAAAAGAGTCTATGTTCTGTAACAAACATAAGCAGCACAGCACTGATCTCAGGCAAAATGTTCAGGGATCTCCCATTACATTAAGCAAATAACATTTTTTTTAAAAGAGTACCATTTTCCTCCTCCTTAAAAAGTTTTCATACAATGTAATCTTTTGTAATGCTTGTAAGTATTATGTTTTCTCCAATTTCTCAATGAATACTTGGCTCCTTTAACTTGATTTCTCATGCACCATTCAGGCAATTTGACATGAAACAGGTCTAGAATACGAAACATTTTCCCGAGGCAGGTTATAGCATTTCACACTACTGCCCTGTCCCCCTGGGACCCTGTCTGTCAAAGGTGATGTAAAATACACCAGGGACATCAGGTGAGCAAACCCCACCGGAGAAGGCTCACCTCATCTACCCAAAACAATACACATTAACCCTGGAATCAGCCCAGAGGGACCAACTTATTTAAAATGAACAATTTATACTCAAACTTCAATACAATCAATTGTTATAATCTGATGAGATTGAAACAATAAAAAAATCCACCACCAAATCCATGACAAAACCAAACAATTCTCTCTCCAACGTTTAAACTATATTGCAGAGAAAAATACAGTATCTTCCATCACACACATTCCATACTTGTCTTCATATTCTACCAGCTAATGATTCCGTGAACACATTTGATTGCTCATATTTTGTAAGTCATTATTAAAGTTTAAATATTTAATAGCAACTGCAATTACATATTGCCCCAATTAGTACACCTCAATGTAATAACCACTCAGCGATGCTGAGAGCACTCCATTTGCTTCAAAGCACATTAGTCTTTCTCTTTACTTTTAAGAGATGTTTTATTACTTTATTATTATGGAAATTGCACTTGATTAATCCACATGCCAGACCAGTGTGCAGCAGTAGAAGGCTCTGCCTACTCAACTCCCCAAAATGGGTCCTGACCATACTAACTGCACGATTACTTTTCTCTAGAAGGTTTCATGAAATTTCCCATCTTGAACTTTTCCATTTTACCTTCTGCTGTGGATGGAGGGAAGAGAAAGATATGAAACCCATGCTATCCCTTACACAAAGGAAAAAAAAAAAAGAAAAAAAAAAAGCCAGGAAACTCTTGACTACTCCACTCCAGTGGAAATTATTTGCCAAAGAAGTGATTAATTCCAGCAGTTGCTTTCCCAAAGGCACACACACACACAACCTACCATATGGTAGATTTCTATCTCCTGGTTAGCAACATATTTCCTTTTCACTACTACGTCCTCCTTTCGTTAGGGATTAGTGGAGATGCTGTGAAAGCAGCCTACAAATATAAGCTGTGTCAGCAGAGAGGTAGCACTGCATGTTTTTATTTAAAAAAAAAAAAAAGGCAGCAATGCACCCTCGCAGCAAAAGGCCAACAGTATCCTGGGCTGCACCAGGGGGGTGAGGGGGGTGAGCTCTCCTCTCTGCTCAGCACTGTGTTTTTCTTGTACTTCCCCAGTACAAGAAAAATAAGGACTCACTGGGCAAGTCCACAAGGGCCATAAAGATCAAGAGGCTCTGAGGTGTAAGTAGAGCTTGAGGAAGCTGGGACTCTTCAGCCTCGAGAACAGACGATGCACGGGGAGGGTTTATCGATACATAGAAATACCTGATGGGAGGGAACGAAGATGAGGGAGCCAGACTCTTCCCAGTGGTTACCACTGACAGGACAAGAGGCAATGCGTGCAAACTAAAACACACAAAATTCAATCTGAACAGAAGGAAACAGGTTTTAACTGAGAAGGTGGTCAAACAATGGCCCAGGCTGTCCAGAAAGCCTGTGGAGTCTCCATCCTTGGAGATACTCAAAACCCATGGCCCTGGACAACCTGCTCCGGCTGATCCTGCTCGAGCAGGAGGGTTGGACTAGGTGAGCTCAAGAGGTCCCTCCCAACCTGAGCAATTCTTTGATTCCGTATCAAAACAAAGTAAATCAACTCACTGCATCAGGATATAAGACTCTGAATCCAGAACTAATTTCTATATCTTATTGGAAAAGGACAGTATTTGAGTGATACCATCAACTATTTAATACAGTAACAGTAAGCTTAAAATGCTAAAAAGATTAGTGAAGCTGTGAAGGTAGAAGGGACTTCAATAGGAAGCCATGCAACAGTATCCCCATGGTGATCATGGTGATCTCTACACCCCTGTAACAAAAAAAAAAAAAGCCATTTGCCAAGATCCCTTAATGAAATGAGTTTTGATTTAGTCCCAAGCAGTGCACTGACTGTAACTTAAACATGACATTCTACAGAAGGCAATCCTGGGAATTACAGACCCATAAGTGTATTACTTATTACATCTCCTAGAAATTAACGTGTATCAATAAACAAAATATAGTGGAGCAGAAGCTGATGTGCTTTCCAAAGAGCAAAGATCTTGATTCACAAATGCCTTTCAGTTCTTCAGGATTCCAAAGCACCTCAATACAGACAAAAGCAGACAAAATGAGAACAAACAATAATTTACATAATGGAAAGCAGCTCAACCTTCCATTGTGGAGGATCTATGCTGTTCTCCACACTGGTATGTGATGTGAATCACTGAAGACTGAACAATGTTGCTGCAAACTGCGCTGATAATTTAAAAGTATTCAGGATGATTAACAAGAGCTGAGTGTAAACAACTACAGAAAGATCCCACAATACCAAGTGATTAAAAGGGCAGGGGAAACATCAAAATGTTCATAAATGTATGGGGAAAACTATTGTTATATACGCAACTAAAACAATGGGATATAAATTAGCAATTCACTCAAAAAGATGCTTTTGAGAGCAGCTTCATGAAATCATTGATTTAATGCTTAGCATCAGTCAAAATGGAAAAAGACTAAAGAGCAATTAGAGAAGGATTTGGGAAAAAAAAAAAAAAAACCAAACCCCAAAAAAATCCTCATTCAACTACATAATGCTATGGCACATCTGAGTGCTGAGGCTCCTTCCAACCGCTGTATCGAGAGGACATGGAACAGTTCGGGAAGGACAACGGCAGAGATGACAGTTCGTGACGCCGATGCAACCGCTGCCCCAGAAGAGCCCCTGACTCTGAGCCCCAAACCCAGGAATGCACCCCGAGCAGGTCAGGTTTTTTCTCTGCCCTTCTTCCAGAAACCCTCTGGCTTTGGCAGCATCACGGTACTGGGACACACTGGTTTTTAGCTAAGATTCCTCCATGCAGTTCTCCTACATGGAACTATGGTAACCCTACCTCTTCACACAGGTACAATGGTAAAATGGCAAATGTTTAAATGTAGCTTCTAAGACAAAAGGAAGAATAAAAAACCCTAAAGCAGTTCTCTCTACATTTCCCTGTTTACTCTAGAAATTTGCCTATTTTTCTGCTACTACAGACCGTATCTTCTTTTTTTTTTAATATTCAGTTTTTGTGCCAGAGTCCATAGCCAAAATCAAAACCCAACAGAATAATAAAGTGAGGAAATAAAAAAGACAGGAAGAGTTTGGGTGTTCATACTATTTGCAGCTAATAATGACATTAAAAATTAAAAAAATTACAAATTGAAATCATGTAAGGTTTAAATTTGATTTTAAATTATTTTTCTTCAAAAGAGTAAACAGACTACATACTAGAAGATTTGCTTGTGGCAACTGTTTCAGAATAAAGAATTTCAAGAATCCCTTGGCCTCTGATATACAACCCCTTTTATTTAACTTCATCTAATTGAAGACATCTGCAGTGGTGCCACACAAAATTTAATTCAAGCTTCAAAATGTCAATAAAAAGTGTCTGTAAGAAACAATACTGGTATAAACCTGGCAGGGAAGTGTGCATCAACATCTACGTAGCCATACAAAATTAAGACTATAATGGCAGTCTGCTGCCTGAGTTGACGAGGTGATAAAAGCCCTTTTCCTATAAAGTCTAATGAGCTCTATTACTCTTCAGCTTTCAGGAATGTAAAGGCCAGTGGACTCAGCCGAGAAAAGCAACAAACTCTCCACACATGGATCCATTCAAACTTCGACATATCAAATTACCAACGTAATTACTATAACCTGACAATTTCATTACAGTCACGCGGTACTTAACTCTTTAAGACGAACAAGAAAGACAGTGCAAGAAACCCACAGCAGTTTGCTTACCTGAAATGAAGCAAGAGCAGCTCTCCTAAACTTTTAACTCAGATTGTAGTCACATACCAGTTCAGTAACTTATTGAGTAATACATTTTTTTCTTTCATAGAAATAAACCAAGACAGCACATTCTGCTACTGTTTCTTAACACAGTGATGTGAAATTCAGCGGTAGCTTATTGTCCAGCAAAGGAGTCCTCAGCCTCCTCTGAAAACACAGTCTGATCTTCCTTACCAGTCAGTGATGATGCAAATATCGTGCCACCCATCTATAGCATTTACACCATACTAGTTTGCTGTCTACAGAGAGCAAAGAGGAAAGAACACACCCATTTCAAAACTTCGACCTAGAACAAATCCATACCTCCAGAGGAGAATCGCAGAGGAATCGTGTGAACTGCATCGAGGTAGATTC
Organism: Limnodromus scolopaceus; assembly: GCA_028565335.1. NCBI lineage: Eukaryota > Metazoa > Chordata > Aves > Charadriiformes > Scolopacidae > Limnodromus > Limnodromus scolopaceus. The sequence goes on from JAOXNO010000002.1 coordinate 34,858,627, forward strand.
ATCGCAAATACGTGGCCAAGAAGACAGTCCAAATATGCAAAGCAGAAAAAACAACACAAATATTAGCAATACTTCAGGATACATTAACATTCAGACAAATAGGCTCTTTCCAAACCATATATTTAAGAAACACCACCAGATTTTAAGAGTTAAAACCAAATTTCCATAAACCATCTCCCACTTTTTATTTTGTTTAGAAGTATGAATAGATATAATGATTAACCATCCAAAGTACTTCCTTTCTATAAAAAGAAGATTTTTAAGAAAAACAATGTGAGAGAATTATCACCATGTAACATAGGTCTCTTTCTGGTGTCTTTAATTCTAAATTACACATTACTCTTCTCTGTGAGTGACTGCAACAGGGAGACTCTTCTCACCCTCCCATTGATACCTGCCCCATCATGCAAGGGGGTTAGGGCCCACATATCTCTTAAAATACATTGATTAAGTCTATTTTCATGCAAAATCACAAGCAAGCCTGGTTTAAGTCTAAAGAAGAGGAAGATAAAAAAAAAAAAAAAAAAAAAAAATCAACTTGAAAGTGCAAGCATTTTCAAAACAGAATTCTTTACTGCATACTAAATGATGTTCTGCAGACGAGCAATCAAAATGGCAAGGATTTAATGATCTGGAGCTTGTTCAAGATTCTAAGAGTAATAAAATATAATAGCTATTTATTTACCATCATTTACTTACTTGATACAAATACTTCCTTATTGGTGGATTCCCCATTAAACATGTTACAATGTTCCAGTATGTATTTAACCTCAACCTTTGTTACAAATCTAGTATGTGTTACACAGTTTCATTCCCCCTCTTTTAACAACTGGATGATTTAATAAGTCTGCAGTTTGCAAACTGTAAAGTAATAGTAAATAGGAATTTTTAATTAAAAGCGTGATAAAAGGAATATATAGAGACACCTACAAAACCCTGTTTATTGTCAAGATTTTGTTGTCAAGAATTCTATTAATTTCTGAGATTAACTGAAGAAAATTATTCTATTTAAAGGGGAATACAAAAAACGGGGTGATGACTTCTCAGTCATCCCATTTTTCCCAGGGAAGGGAAGGAGAGGAAGGCAGGCAACAATAACAAGTGCCAACGTTGTTAAGTTGCTGTCTTAGGACAGAGTGCCATATATAGCCTAAGTAATTAAAACTTTTACTTTACTTCAGAAGGGGCAATAAAGCAGATTTTAGAAATAAAAACACAACGTTAGTAGGTATGTATACATATACACACACACACATATATATATATCGATCTCCAAACTGTAAGTGGACCATTTGCATTGTAGCTCAAAGTGAACACAACTGTAACCTGAAAGTGCATCTCTTGATGCCAAAAGAATCAAGACTTTGCAGAAGTCGTATTTCAAACTTTTCCCCCTCAAACAAACAGAGCAGTAGCAGATCTATGGATGAATGGTAACCTCTGGACACAGACTTTAGAGAAGAACACTGAATTTCCATAAGGTTCCAGTGAAGACAGGGAATTGTGCATTTCCTAAAATTAACCATTTCAGATCTAGTCACCAGCTCTCTAAATTACTCAGTTTGGAAAAATGAATGACCGCGATATCTCAATTAAATTCTAGAATTTTTATTGATTTAGTGGACAGACAGAAAGAACAAGACTGAAAAACCCCACCGGATAATACTTAAAGAGAAAAAAAAAAAAAGGTAATTCAAATTTGAATTATTGAGTTATGTTCCCATAAAAAAAGAACAAGAGTTACAAATTCCTACACTGCGAGTGCATCAGTCCTTACAGCCAGTCATTTCAGAATGTGCAGGCCTCAGAAAAAATAAACCATGTGTTATTAATTTTCATGTCAGAAGACCCCCAATAGTTCTTAATCTGTAACTTTAGCTTTATAGTGCAAGTTAAACCCTATGGGTGAGAAAACTGAGCCAACGACACTTTTCAAACAGTTTTATCCATTCTCCAGGCCCTGCTGCACCAACCCTTGGCTTTGGGGCCGGAGGGGGGGTACATTTTAAGTGTACTTAAGCATAACTCCTGCTTTCTCGGGAATATATACTTTTGCAACTATCTAGAATGCTGGATAGAAAAAAAATATTCTTAACTGCACTTGAATTTGTATCACAATCTTAAAAGGAAAAAAAAGTTGCAAGTCTCATTACGTATTATTTAACCTGTTGATACTTGCTAAATTCTCAGGTTAGACAATTTTCTTAATTCCTAAAAAACTTCAAAAGACCAGGAATCTTCTCTAGAAGTCAATTAAGAAACAACTAACTTTATTTTTGTTGTTGTAGGCTTGTTGTTTGGTTGCTGGTTTGTTTTTTTTAGGAAGAATTTAATTGACAAGCAGAGCTGGAGAATTTAATAATTGACCTCTGCTGTTATCTTCTCCAACCTTACTCTCCCCTCCTACCCCCAAACCCACACCACTTTCATCATTACCCAGAAATATCCCTAGTCTACATTTATTTAAACTGAGGTAAAGGTAAGATTCAGCTTCTAAATTAACAAACTTATTTTAATACTGCAAGATTATGAACGCAATTCAAAAATGATTCAAACAACCATGAAAGAAATAGTGTTGTATGTAAAATAAATCAATGTCACATAAGCAAAATTAAAATTCCTTTCATAAAGTCATGCTTTTCTAATTTTAATTTCAAACTGAATTACATAAAATTTAGTCTTTTAAAAACTACATAATGCATATATATATATATATATATATATATATATATATATATTAAATACACAGCATTCTTGTTGTGGTGCAAACTAATTACAGTTGCCAGAACGAACTAACAAAACA
>JAOXNO010000002.1:34861529-34907622 GCA_028565335.1 Limnodromus scolopaceus
AACTACATAATGCATATATATATATATATATATATATATGAAATCCACAGCATTCTTGTTGTGGTGCAAACTACTTACAGTTGCCAGAACGAACTAACAAAACAACAGGAAATAAGTTCAAACATAACTAATAAACTAAGAGAGGACACATCAGTAAGAATTAAATCAAAGGCAAGGAAAAGGCAGAAAAATAAAAAGAAGACTTGGTTCAACTCAAGAGTTATTTGCTCAAGTGAAAGCACACGCACAGCTTTAAAAAGCTGTAATAAAACTAGAGTGTTAACACCTGCTTCCTTCTACAGGTGGGGGAAGATATTCAGATGCTTTGGATGCTGAACCAGAACAGGTTTCATCCAGTAGCTCAGCAGCTTTCTGATGTCACTCAATGATGTCCCAGCCTTCTCTGGGCTTCTCTGGAGAAAACAGCTTTGAGGCATCATCATCAGTAACTGTAAAACTACTCAAGATCTTCAGCATGAAGACATCACAAAAAAACCATTTATTCATCATTTTCCCTTTGACAGTATTAGAGTTTGTTCATATTCACTGTGAAGGAAAACTGAATATTTGCCCTTTTCCTTTGAGTAAAGGAGGGGTGAGGAATAGAACAGATATAGGATTTGGGCTTTTTTTTTTTTTAAATCCAATCTCTGAATGGGCTTAAAATAAACGAAGGATGTTGGTTGGGTTTTGGGTTTGTTCCTCATAAAGGTGCCAGGCTCATAATAAAAGTTTAAACACGCATCTCCAATGTAGTTTTCAGGACAATAATCGAATTCATGAAATAGAAATAATGGCTGATGGGACAGAAGGTACATTCCAGAATTACAATTTCCATTCCCTTATGGAGTGACAAAAGTCACCGTGGCTTTGGCTGCTCAGAAGAAACTTACTCTCAAAATAATGGAGATTTGTCAGTTCTACGGTAAAGTTTTTTTTACTTTTATATGGATTTACATAGAAAACAGTGTCAAAATCAGGAAGAACAACGTAAACTCCGATGCAAAAAAAGAATCTGAAGTTACATGACTATGGAGAAGTTGCTTAATTGTCTGGATGCCTAAATTATTTGGCTCTTATAGGCATTGCAAGAATAAAAATCCATGAATCCAGGGCACTAGCCACAAGGGCCACACAAATAAGCAGTAGGAAGTAACCACGAAGAGCCATCCCCATATTAGCACTGCCATCAACCGAAATGATAAAATTCAAGAGCATTAAAATCTATAATACTTCAAATTTATAAAAATGTATGGCTGCTGAGGCAAGCTACGGAAGGTTAAAAATAACCACAAAGGGTATTGATTTTTCAAGCGTTATCTCACCAGAAAATAAAAAAAGAAAGAGGAAACTGGGTCAGAGAGACCTAAATGTTTGCAACTGGCTGCTGATACCAGCTTTCAAATTGATCGGAACATGCTCCTTGGCATTTCCCAGACTACTCAGCTTTCTGTATTAGTTCAAGTAGGTTTCTGGGAGGCAATTAAAAAAAACTGGGAAAGAAAAACACCCACTATACCTATTTCAGTAATTTTTTGCACCTTTTCAAACAGTGTATCTTTTGTGTGTTGTGAAATTCTTTTCTTCCAAGACAAATATTTATTTAAGCACAAAGCAAAGCGAGTGTCCAGCGAGCTTTGCCGAGGGAACAGAGACACACACTGGTTTTCTACAAGTTTGCCGTTAGAAAACACTCATGAGAAGTTAAATAAAAGGTTTGCTTCAGAAGGTCTAAACAGCATTAAACTGTTCACTCTTGCTCTTTCTGGAAACTACTGTAGAATTTTTATGATCTTTTATGGAAATGTTTTCTAACTTGTGTAGCTGCCACATCGCTTGTTTCAGCTGCACTTCAGCTGGGTTTCCTAAAGACAAAGACTACTGTAAAAATGCTTAAAGCCTAAAAATCACAGAAATGGACTATGTCCATTGTATCAGTGTTTAAATCTACCCAGAGCAACCATTAAGTTCACTAGAGAAGAAAAAAATGTTTCATTTCAAATTTTTACAGGATAATGTATTATACGTAAACCTCATTTTGGAATGATGGGCACTAATCCTTTTTTAGCACAAGAAGTAACTACAGCTAAAGAACTAAACTCACTAAGAGTTTATAGAGATATATGTGTGCGTGTGTCTATAAAATACGCTGACAGCTTCTATAATTGACTTCAAAAAGCATTTTAAAAAAGAAAACATTGGGTCAGAAATGCAACGCCTCTGGGGAGATGATACTTCATTAGGAAGAACTGCCAGAAATATCCCCTCTTCTATCCAAATTAGCCGTTGATTACATCACTGGGATCAAAGAAATTCCTTCTCGGGATGAAAGGGCCAAGCAGAAATGTTTTCACCGTGTTAATTTCATTTAAAATCTTTTCCCTCCAGAGCTATGCAGTTCCACATCTCTATCCATCACTCAAATACCAAGAAATACATTTTGACACTTCATTTAAAACACAAAAGACATGCAGGTAGCAAAATGTTCCGAAACTTTTACGTATATATTTCCACATACTTTGTTAATCGCCCTGAAGCTGGGGTAGAGTTGGATCGTCGCATCTTCCAGGTGATTTGTGTGCTGCAAAGTCCTCCCTGCACTTCTTACACAGACACACAAGTATTTTTGCTCTTGAGCACAAGTTAAAATATTTGCAAATATGTCTTCTGCTTTGCTAAGAGCCAGCCAAGCCAGATCTATTACTAAGCTTCCTCAAATCCAACGTTCTCACCTGAAGAGCCAGCCTGTGCCCTCGGACCTAGTTATTGTTTCTCTCTTGTTTCCTTCTATTGTGTTTCTACCTTGTTTTCAGATTTTTATACTGTAACTCTACAAAGCTAAAGCACAAAGTACTACCTGGGCACTTAGTATTCTTCTCTGTTTCATAAGTAAAACCAGAATAACAGACAGCGGTTTGTCTGTGGAGAAACCCACCTCCGCTAGTGCTGTCTACCACCAGCACTTGATTCCCTGATTTGTCCAAGTGTGTAACACAAAGAGGCAGAAACAACACACATTAAAAGGTCACCAATTTGTCTTATTCTGTATATTAATCTACACATTTTCCCCCAGAAATATAATGCAAAGTTACTCAGTTTCAAAAAAAAAAACAAAACACAGGCACCGAAACCATATTTGTCCATTTCTCAGTGCATGAATTATTGTGACAAAGCTATGTAATGATTCGTTATATTTCCTATGAAAAATTAAGAAAAAAAGGTGTACAAACTGCCATTCATACAGTTTGTTTGTGTAGTTATGATACTCTTGATCTGCTGATGAGCTCTATAATTTGTGTTCCAAATGATCTTTCCCCAATAATACAGGGAAACAACGCTTGCCCAACGAAAGGATGCTCAGCCCACTCTCTCCTCTCTGTTCATTATAGAAGTCCCCCCTTTTCCAGTTTTTCCAGGCTTTCATGATTTCAGTTTTTTTCATTACAGCTTGACTCCTTTCACAAAATAAATAAACAAACTCCCATCCAATCAGAAAAAAGCTCGAACAAGTAATTCATAGATAAAAGCTTGCAATTGATTATGTTTGTGGGGTTTTGTATGTTGTAGACACAGATCCATATACTAAACAGGATTATAGCCTACCACTACTTTGGAAAAATTAAATAAAATATTTGGAATAGCACAGGGGAACTACTGCCTTGGACCTGAGATAAAGGTCCATATACCATACTTTCATAACAGGGCAGAAGAAATGCATAGAATGTGACAAACACTAGCACAGATCCTTCTCTTGCACATTATCACAGCTTCCAAAAATGAGCAGTTCAGGGACTCAGCTAATTCAAAAGTAGCCTTGGATAAACTTCTCCAACAGGCAGCCATACACCTATTTTTCATGATTGTACCTTACCTCATTCAGAAGCTATTTATAGCTATTTATACTTTCCCACTTGATAATCTGTTGAGGTTCCCCATAATTTTTCTGATTTTTTCCAACAGCTCTTAAAAAGAGATATTACTAAAAAAGTGGATGACCGTGCACTTACATAGCAGCATAAGGTTTTATGTTCCCACGGAGAAGAACTGAAAAATCAGTCCTTCTGCAGCACTATTTAAGAGCAAGCATTATGAAGCAACCTTTAATTAGAAAATCGTTTGCTATGTTTTTCCTGAGGACACCAATTGAATTCAATAAAAACAAGCTGACACAAATATTCTTTGTGTAACATCAGTACTTGACCACACTCCAAAGTGGAGACAACCAGGGCAGTTTTGAAGCCGAATCCTAGAGCGACTGACCAAAGGGCTTTGAGGGGGTGGAGAAGATTTCCAAGGGAACTTCAATTTATACCAGACAAACTAAGAGGAAAAAGGGATAACTGACAGCTTAAAAAGCCTGTGCAGAAAATAGTTGTAGCTTTTATATCAAGTTAAGAACAGATTTGAAAAATTTTCACTTGCAAGCTAAACTAGTTTTAACTCCAGGAGCAATGAGATACTCAAAACCATTCCAAGAATATTAATTAATTTGGCAGATGGCAAATATAATTCTACCTTAACACTCCTCTGCCCACCAATGACAGTGGCACTGAAGATTGTGATGATGCTTCCACAGAAAAGGCAAGTTTCATCACCGCCTTTGGGTGATGGGTAACACCAACTCTGGGACTTGGAAAAAGTTTATTCCACTATGAAATTTCTAACCTGCTTTCTTTTAGAACAAAGAGAAGCCACCACCTCAATCAGGAATCAGTGCTGCATCACCAAAATGCATTGTAGGCCTCTCCCCAACAAAATCTCAAACTAAATTATTTTTAATGCTACCACAGTCTCCATCCCAGATGCAGAAAAATGAGACACAAAATAAGGAGCAAAAGGCAAAATTCCCACTGTCTTGAAGGGCACTGAAACACCAGTTATCACTGGTTTCAAAGAGGCACTAACCAGAGAGTGCTCACAAGTTCAAAGTAATCTTTGGTATAAAGTATTTCATGGATTCCCTGACCTGGAAATTATTTATTCCCCCTTCTCGCATAAAATCCTGACAAAAAGATGCATAGACATTGCATCGGTGCAAAAAGAGGGCCTTCTTTCACACTCATTGAGCAATAATTGGCTTCATGGTTCATATACCTTTTGTTAATATTGGGAACTATTTTATAACTTTCCACATTAGCGTTGCTTTTAATCACCAAAATTCTAAATCAATTTCTAAAATTGCCTTTTAATGTAATAAGGTTAATATTAAACTACTCTAACAGCTAATATAGGCAAACAGTATATACTGTAATGCCAACAATCTAAGAATATATTCCAAAAATAAGTTGTTAATATGTCCCATAACAATTTTTGTTGTATTCTGAATTTAAATATAGGCAGGTTTCTGAATATGAAGTGTTCAGCCAAATAGAAAATTAAAAACTTTTCCTAAACTAGAAACTTTCCAAATACAAAAGTGTGCAGGACTCTCCCCAAAAAGGAGGTTCACCCACCACACACAGATTAAAAGCTAAATTTAATTTTTAGATGCAAGAAAATTGCTCAATGTTTGCCAGTTTAAAGCCCAAAGCAGACTTGTTACTACCCTGATAAAAAGCCCTGCGTACAGGACAGAATTTCATTCTACCTCTACTTAAAAAAAACTGCTTGGCTCCGTTATGTCTGTATGATATATTAAAAGGCCTGAAAAAGAGGAACAAGAAAAAGTTTGAGGTCTTTCAAATAGCATTTTCCACTCTCCCTCTCAATAACTTGGATCAGTTTTACCCTACTTGGTATCTTCTGTTCTCAAAAGTGACTTAGATAATTCTCCTGCCACACAGATTCTGTATTAAAAAACAAAAAAAAGCTTCTAAATTACTAAAATACATTTTGTGTATAGTATTCTTCAGTTTACATCCTGCAGGGATCAAATGCAAAATGTTTTTGATTGAAGTGACAGAGCTTTAGAGCCTAACAACTGTGAACAGAAAGACAGTCTCAGCCAGTCACATGAGCACACAGTGTAATTAACTTGCGTTAAAGAAGGATCTAAATTAAAAATCCATCAGCATCAGACTGAGTTTTTACATCTACCAAAAGCTTCAGAGCAGGTCCTATGTCTCCCCTGGAATATCATACTACGCCTGCACAAACACGATGCCAGAGAGAGAAGATAAAGGCAAAGCAGGGAAACACCGATTGCAAGTAGCAAGGAAAAAGAGGAGGATAGTTTAATAGCAAACCATTAGCAGTAACCAGAAATCCATTTCCTTCTTATTCAAAAGGAATTCCCATGATAGACTTTACACCTTAAGGTGGTGGAAACCTGAACTGTCCTTAACGCACCTTTTTAGGCTTTCCTCTCCTAGACTAAAAAAGTTCCCTGGGTGATTAAGCCCGTCAAACCCACGCCTAGCTGTGGTGCTGAGGGACACGGGCTCGTGGTGGATTTGGCAGTGTTAGGTTAATGGTTGGACTTGATGATCACAAGGGCTCTTCCAGCCAAAACGATTCTATGATTCTACCATCCTACTCTTTGAAGCAGCAAGATTTTTCAGAGCAAAAGCAAGGCGGAATACATGCTACGTGTAAGCATTAGGGCTGAAATAGACGTATGGTAGCAGACAAATCCAAGCCGCTAATCAGACCAGGTAATGCCTGGCACAGACCTAGCAAATAGCTCGGCCTTTCTTGGCACGTTTCCAATTTTTACCTGATTATAATTAACCCAATTTATGTCAGCAGTCATAAAAAGAGTAGAGACTCCTTGCTATGAGTCCTCTTATTTTGCAAAACAAAGCACAATAAATGTTATGGCTTTCCCACAGTGGCGTTACGGAGATCTCACCAAAAAGCTCTCCTTACGCTCTTCTGAACTAAAGCCAAAAATGATTGTGTGGTTTTACTCTCCTACCAGCCCCTGCTCACTACGTATCGCTTCTGTGAGCCCTGCTCCCAAGAAGAGAAAAGTCTGACTAGATAATTGATCAGTATTAAAGTCTTACATTTGCAATAGGCAGAAGTGACAGATCTGAGATAGCGGTTTTATTAATTCTGCTAACGAGCACGTTGTACCACCTGCCAGAGAAAACAGGTAACTGCTGCTTGTTTAGAACCCCACTAATACTTTTTTATTATTATTTACTTATTAGTTTAGGATCAGCATCCTGTAAACACCTTTTCCTATTTTCAAAGCAGCCTTTATTTATCTACACAACAAATCCCACTGAATCTCAATCAGCTGCTGAGAATACTTTTTTCTCTATTTCTATTGCCAAGGTGAGTCCTAGTTGAGAAGGATGCTTAACAATGAAATGTGAATAAAAGTGAGATTTTTAAAACCTTCACCTCTTAAATTAAGTGAGTCAACAATAATTTAAGGAGAAATGTGGAAAAGGTACCAAACAACTTTAAAGCAGATGCTTTTGTCTTAGAAAAAGGCATTTTCATACCATTATCCCATTTCCAGTGGAAATCTCAGTTCCAGATCTCTTCACAAATCATGTAGAAACAACACCCCCACTTAACTCACTATTAACGTTAGTTTTTTTAGTTATGGTGGTGCATACTCCCTCTCTCCAGCTGTTTTTCCTGGGGTTGTAGCCTTTAAGAACCACATCACTTTCCCTCCCAAATGGAAACTCCAATAATTTAATATTTACAATCACTCTAAGAGACACCATTTCTCATCGTTTAGCTGTGCGCTAAATAAAGCGTTTTCAGAAAGGTGCATGCAGTGAACTGTACCTCATTTTCGCCACAGTCAGAAGGTGTATCCTTGTGTATGGCCATCTGATACTTGGCAAATAGTGTGGCTGACTGGTTGAAGGACGATTTGAACTGGGGGTCCTCAAAGGAGACGGGTACTAACCTCACCTTCAGAGCAAGGGAAATACAAGCATGCTATTTTGAGTGCATATCACCAGGTAATATGCTTCTGAAGGTAAGGCTAGTGAAAGATCTCCTCCTATCCACTTCAAAGCCTCTGAAATCAGTTTTCTACTTTTATCATAGTAACAAGTCTCCTACGGGGGAAAGCCTGACAACTAACACTAAGCTTAAACTGACTGTTGCTACTTTCATTAAAGAATAAAAATTGTTCAACACTAGAACACTTCAAAGCACCATTTTAGCCAACCTACTTTTTGACCAAGTTAGCTAACAAATCAACCACAAATTTTATTTTCATTGCACAGTCTCAAGGACTTTTAAAAGGTATTATTTTTAATGGCACACCACTCACTGCCCTGGTTTAGCAATTACATATTCTTGCTACATATACTTTTTCTCCAAACTCCTGAATTTTTTTTCTTTATAGTGTTAGAGAGGTAATGTGTCTGACAGGTAACCACTACACACCACCTGGTCATTACAAGCAGCAGTAACAATGCGTAATTTAGATGGAGTGCACAGACTACTTCTTGAAGGGCTTAAATCAAAAGCGAAGAGGTTTATAAAACTGCTGTGAACCTTAAGCTAACAATCTGTGTGTGATGAATTCTTCACTCACACGCTGGCCCTGATCACGCTTGTTCCTCCTTATGGCAGCGCTCAAACCAAAGCCAAGGAGACTAGTTATCAAGCCAAGTGTCCACTGGTTTTATATCTTATGACATTTGCATTTATAAGGCCCACAACATCTATCCCCAAAAGCCTCCTCCTCTCCATCTCTTACGCAATAGCATCCCCACGTAACCTCCTCAACTCTTCTGTCCGCAATTAAGACCAAATATTTGTGATTCAAAAAGAATCACAGAGAGGTATCAATAGAGTTTGCACTTTCAGGACATTGATTTTATTTTATCCAGCATTTCATACACTCCTGAATATACAATGGATATAAAATCCAGGTTTGATTCTCCTAGAAACAAGGCACATGAAATGGAGGGGAAACTGAGCTTTGCATAAAATTCATTTGGCCTTCTGACCTGATTTATAGTTGGTTTATCAGGTGGGTCCTTGTGAATAACCATCTGGTAACGTTTATAGACCTGGTAAGACTCCTGCAATGTGGCTTTGAACTGTGAACTTGGTGGAGATGATCTCACCACCCTCACCTTCAGAAGAAGTTAAACACATTCATTATTACGAGATCATGCAATAACTATACATTCATACAAACATCACAACAGAGAGAAATTTTTACTTCCTCCACAAGGGCTCTAACAATTTAATCAATAGTAGCAAATAGCCTTCCAATTCTTCAGCTCAATTTAGGTTATTGAAGACTTTTATATTTACACTGAATAACATACAAGGTTTTTAAACCTCAAATTAAGATAATTAAAATACCTATAAAAGAACTGCACTAACAAACAGTTTTCAGGAAATAATACCAACCAACGGTATGCAGATCAACATTTTAAAGATATTTTCTTGACTTTTTAAAGTCTTCTCTTGCAGTTTCACACTATGCTGAAAAATACTTGAAGGACCCATGCATTTGGAAGACTCGGATCAGTGCACTTTATCTAATGACTATGTTTTTATTGCAATAAACCCAAAGGGATTTCTTGATAGTTTTCAAATTAAAAGAGGAAGATTAAACAATGCTTCCCTATTCAATTATGAGTTAATTGTAACAGGAAGTTACCAATCTTCCCCACCATTGCCCTTACACACACAAAAATAAATACATTTTTTTAAAAAAATCCATAAATTAAAAACTGTTCTTTGTAAAAATGATTGCTTCCTAACAAAAAAAGAATGCTATCATATAAGCAACATCACATTTCTTTTCAAGCATATTTAAGGACACGTTAATTTCAAAAAAATGACATAATTTTCAGTATGGTTCTATTTTTGTAAATAGCATTGACTCTGATCTATTAAAAAACAAAATAAAACACCACACTGGAGAGCCCTAGTAAGGAGCAAAGGCAATCTGGGAAACGCTGCTGGAACCATTCTCCTTTTAATCTTCCCTTCGTCTTCTAAGTGAAGATGCTCAGACAAAGCCATCACACTTCTGTCACACTACTCATCACAAAGTCTGGAGGAGTTAGTGAGATGGATCAATGTCATGGCTTCTTGCCAGTTATTTAGTGAATCCTTTAATTTTGAATGCCATCATTGATAATCAGTAACTACAGGAAAATACTGATATTCAGACAGCCTTCCAGCTTCCAGAGAAAATAACACGAAAAAAAATGGCTTTATGATTAACAAATGTTAGAAAGTCCAAAAGTCTTCCAGATGACTATCTCTATATTACTAATAGATTTAATGGCAACCAGTATATTAAGCAAAATTTCCTACCATCACTTTTACAGCTTCCAAATACATCAACACATATCAGTGATGTTTATAAAGAGCAGCTATCTTCTTATCTGTTTAATTTTACGAACAGTTACTGCTTTCTTGTCAAGATTGGTTAGCATAGATAGGTTAAGTATTTATATACTGCAGAACTAAACACTGAATCTCTCCCATCATTCAACACTCAGTTAATCCAAAGTCTTTCATTTTCAAGTTACGTTGTATGAAATCAATTTGCAAGTTATTTTGGTAACTGTACTGGCCTCTGCTATGACTGACTGCAAGTGCACGAGTACCCTCTTGTGGTTACACAGAGCTCAGCTGCACCAGATACATAGATATCTATACACACATGTGGTACAGCATGATATATATTTCAAGATTTAAACTATAATCATTCCATAAAGTCACAGATGCTAAACACATAAGCATTTCAATAACTCTCTAACTAGACTTTTCCTTAATTTGCCTCCAATGACAGCGAATGAGACATTACCTCCAACTTGTGTCGTGCATCATCAGGTAAAGAGACAAAAACAAAGTCTTCAATGGTTTTAGGTTGGTTTGTTTTAGATTTAGAGTTTTGCAAGAGGAAAGCTTGGTCTCCTGCTTGAAGTTGAGAGCCTTCAAGTGTGCACATCTGGTTCTGAAGGAGCTTCTGCAGTTTTCTTTCTTTCCGTATGTCCTTTGCTTTTCGACACGGTGGCTTGCTCAGATCAGCCCCTTTCCCTGCAAGAGCAGAGGCAAAGAATTGATCACCACATTTTGCAACAAACAAGAAGTTCGTACACAATCACTGAAAAGAAATGGTTAAAATCACCATTAACTGCAGACTGTGATCTGAACATGACATGGTCTTTCACGTTTACAACTACCAGCAACGCCCGATGCCAAGCTCAGTTGCAACGATTTTTTTTTTTCCTCTACAGCTGTTTAATGCAGCATTTTAATATGGAAACACCTTGACCACGACTCCGTCCCAGAGACAAGGTTGAATTTAAAAATTAAAATGAAAAGACCTCCTGTCTGTAAAAGCCTATCCGTAAATCACTACACCACATCCCTCTCCCGGAAACAAAGAAAGCCTCCTGTTTAATATATGGCATGACGATGTTCTATAGCCAGACAGCTATAGGATCAGCTTGAAATACTGAAAGGAAAAAACCCACCAAAACTACAAAAATCTCACAGTCAAATTCATAGAGAACTGTTCTACCGCACTACCTGTCTCTCCTTAGCAGCTGCTGTTGCAAATTCCATACAGAAGGAAAGTTGCACTCAAATTTTTATCAGCAGCCAGCTACTGTACTACAAAGTAACTCTTAATTCCACATTTTTTTATTACTTTCTAGGGCAGTGGTAGATGAGTTGGAACCAAAAGAGTCATAGCATTAAAAATGTTGAAAAGAGAGAAAGACTGGAAAAAACTCCTCCCATACAGGGAAATAGTGTCATAGATCTTACACAGAACCAAAACTGTAACAAATATTATGACAAATTGCTGAGGAAGTCTTTTACGCCATAGGCTTTCTCCCAAAATCCATGTATTTGAAAAGACATGCTGGCAACTTTTGAAAGACCTTTTCAAATGGTAAAGTACCCTGAAGGGTGAGGTGCTTTCACATGAAGCATTAGGAAGAAGATGCATTTCCAACTCTGTTAATATTTATAAAAAGTAAAGAGGAATCCAAACCCAGACTTAACTCGGGCTTATCCCACTTCACTCACTTGAAGGCCTGGAAATTACATGGAAATTGTTTTTTCCAGAACTGCTGTGAAAATGTAGTTAGAGCTTTCTTTCCTCCTCCTCACCAGTAACTTATTAGCCAAAACTGGCTTCTTTCTTGTCCTCTACCTGCTTCAAACCTTCCCATGGACAATGAGAGCAGTGGTGTCCTGCAAACTGGAAGTGGCGAGAGCACAGATATTTTAGAAGCTCACTGATGGGTTTAGAATCACTTCACCTGCGAAGAACTGCAGCCCAAAGAGCTGCTGCCTGCATCTTTCTTTACCAATAGATACAGCATAGGAATTGGCAAAGTATTTCATATTGGGATAAACTGTTAAGTATCAGCAAGGCTGTAATTATTCATTTTAATGTGCATACTACACAGAATTTACAGTCTATGAGTGCCCTCCTGGGACAAGTCAGCAATGAGCCCTTTAGGGCTCCCCCAGAAGAGTCCCAGCCTGGTTGTGCCATTCTGAATGCACGAGAGCTGAAATGTTGAGTTCATCTCGGGGACTTAGAAAAAGAGCTAATACCATTTGGGCATTATGCAGACACCCTACAATTGCACCAGCAGATTTTATTATCAAGTGTTCTTAATGCTCAGCTAAGGCTTTTGAGCATTTGTTTCATCCATACAGCTAAAATTATTCACCAGAAAAGGACAAATATTACAAGGAAATTACAGATACTGTGTGACCTGTCCATGGACAAACAAGTCAGAGGAAGAGTTTATTTAAAACACTCATGACACATTTGAAGAATGAGTACTTCATCAGTATCAGGATCTGTTTCATGTCTCCTATCTTCTATAAGCTGTAAGTTAGCAAGAAAAACTTCTTAAAGCAATGAATGTGCGTACAGACATAAGCAAACCTTCTTTTCTATCTGAAACTGTGCAGAAACAGCCCATTATTCCTATAGGACAATGACCTGTTTTGTTTATAAAGGAATAAAAACGCAATTAAACAATCTTATTATGGAGTAAGTCTACATTTTCCAAGATGAAAACTAAACATCTTTCTATCTGGAAAATTTTAAACTAAATTTGACCTGTGACACCACCTACCCTAAAAAAAAAAATAAATTAGAGATTAATTAAATAAGCTGCTTAATTTATTATTCACTTTTATACTTCATTTAAAACCTTCAGAAAGAAAGAAGCACACTAATGAATAATTTTCCTTTATAAAAGTAAACCCTCTTTGTCTGAAACAGAGTACAAACAATGTCTCAAACTTTCTTTATCTGCATTTCCAGTGTTTAAAGTTTTACCCAAAGTTATTCTTAACATAACACGAAGATCATACCTCACTTTTTCAAAACAAGGGCAGGTTTACACTCATGCTCTTTACCCAAGACTGCCACCTGCTGTCAACAGCCACTTCGCTCACTTTCAAAATGTTTACATAACAAAGTTTTTCATTAATTATTTAAAAAACAAGAGGGTTTTGAAAATCTGCACAGCAAATAAAAGTTACATAAACTATACAACGGCTATAGAAGTTTTGACTGCATTTCATAAAATCAAAATATAAAACAGAGTCTTAAAAATTCTGGGCAAGTTTTCCAGGACCGTGTAACAGTGTTGCTTCTATGCAGCACCACTGGTTTTCTGATCAAGCGTTTCTGAAAACCTTCCTTTCTGTTTAGTTGCAAAATTCCTTGTAAAGCTGGTGAAAACCTGAACCAATCAGAATGAGTGTTCATTAAGGACAAAACAAAGTTATTTTACTTGAAATTAGCCAACCTATAGAATGAGACAAAAATCTTTGTGAAGGAAAAAGTACTTTGAAGTTCTCATAAATACTGGCACAACATGTACCAGCCAAGTGAAATTAGACATTAGTATGACATCCCAACACACGCGGAGACCCTAAAGCATCCAGTCTCCACTAGGATTTTAACTAACATTACTCACCATATAATGGCTAACTGCAATTCAGAAAATACCCTTTATTTTCCTGAACAGGCCACTGTAGATGCTCTGCAAACCTGGAAACGTGATCTGTAAAATCAGGCTGCCTCATCTGCAGCCCCTGGGCCACAAAGAGCCTATCAGCAATTCCACCTTCCTTTCCAGTGCAGGCTGTTGGTCAAATCGATTATTCTGGCACTAATCCATCCACCCCTTACCATCTTCCATCCAGAAATCACCCCGTCCCACTAGAACGTAGCCAGCTCAAGATTCCAGGCTCTCGTGCCACAGCAAGGGGTACCATAACAGCTATCACACAAAAAAGATTACAGTCCCATGACTGAGATTATCCTTTTTTTAGTGTAAAGATTTCATGTTCGAATTCAGCCCAAAGGCATTTCAGAAATCTTTACAATTATTATACAAAACTTTGACTGAGGGATAAGTTCCATACTGAAGAAAGTGGCCATGCTATTAAAATTAATGTTATAGAAAATATTATTATTAAAAATGCCACCAATATTCCATGTACTTTCACCAAAAAAACGTAGAAACGAGCATGCATTTACCTTCGGGTTTTGGCACATGAGAGCTGTGGCATTGTATAAATACACCAGAAGTAAAATGAGGGAGACCACCTTACTTCTTGTACATACCTACTGCACTTGCTTACAGAAATGTAATACTAAGTTCACAGCAAGGAAAAAAAAGGAAAAATTACTACATAATTTCACATCCTCTAGTGACACTGCTTTTCTAATCTGAAGTTAGCCAAATCTAACACAAGGAAAGCCCCCAAACTGAGAAAAAAGCTCACCTAAAAAATGTTATTCTTTATTGAAGACCAGAAGTCTCTGTACTTTTATAACTTTCTGCTGATTTAAAAAAAAAAAAAATTTCCTTTACACATACAAAATAAAACCCCAGTAATATACTGAATGCATTTCCAATGCCAACTAGGTCTATGGCAAATGGTCTATGAAAGTGTAAGAAATAATAGCCTTAAACAAGTTATTCACAGTGATGCATTCATGGGGTGTGAACACCACAATTTGCATTACGACAAGATGACCTGCAGAAATGAAGAAAAGTAAGAACACCACCTCAGGCGTTTTTGTTGGGTTTTAACTGGTTTCCCACTGCTGCACAAGAGACAAGGTTAAGCCTTAGCCTAACCCAGTAGCCAGCAGCCCTGCGGCACCAGCCAGCGCTGTATCCGGCTCTTTGCCTTCCACGACCTCAAGGGACGTAAAGCTCAAGTCGCCGTGTCCCAGAGAAGAAAGGGAAAGTTGGATGCACATCTTATCCTGCACACAAAAGTAATCTCCAACTGGAAACTGGTCCCAGTGTCTCATAAGATTTGACCACCTTGACCTATCTGACAGCAACATAAATACCTTACAGAAAACTATCAGCTGTAGATATGTATTCTTGGTAACTAAATTTAAAAAAAAATGAATACAATGAAAAATTGATGCAACTTGCAGGAAAAACTAAGCAAACAAGTAAAACATGCCATCTCTCAAGTTTATACACTAGAATTCCATAAATGGGCAAGAGTATAAATAATTAAAAGAAACAATTATTCAATTACTAGGCCAGATAAAAAGGTCTTCAACATCATGCGAAATCATGATAGTACATTCCAGTTACTACCAGAAATTTGAGTACCTGGCTTGGGTGGTGCATGAACAGTTTTAGCTGAATGTGATGGTTCTCCAGGGACTGGCGTGTCTTTATCTGCAGATATCTGAGGAGAACCCGATTCCACCTTCTGCTCGTTCACCTCTTCTTTTGTTTCTCCTGTGTCCTTATCTTCATTTTCCACCCTCTCTGTGTGATCCACACTCAAAGGTGTCAGTTCAGACTGACTGACATGAGATTCACTTTTGTAAGCAAAATCACACGTGACCACATCTTCTATATGGGAATCCATAGGCTCTTCTGTAAAAAATTAAAAACTGCATGAGCTAATTTCCCTCTGTAAAACCACAGCTCACAGTTTGCACAATTAACATTAATATTAAATGAACTTCTTTCCAATTTTACAACTGCTTTCCAACAAATAAAGCGACTGTTTGCAATAGTCTGAAAATGGAAAACTTCCTTCTGACCCCAAATTGCACCATAAACTCATTTCTGAGAACAGCTTTATTTTCTCCACTAATCTCACGTGCAGTCAACTAATCTCAAGCCAGAATTTCAAACAAACAAAAAACAAAGACACAAAAACACTAACACACACCCAGGAGGCAAATTATAATGATTCAGAACCAACACAAGTTCTGCCACAACCGAGCACAGCTGGGTTTGGGGTTGGATAAATGGGGTGTGACTGTTCAATCACCTGGAAGAAAAACCCTCCTTTTCCTCCTCGCTCTTTGTTTCCTCTGCCACCCTCCGTGCCACTTAGTCCTCTCCAGATTATTATCACTTCTGTGACAGAGGTAAAAACAGGGTCTAATTCTCTACTGTACCCAGCTAGAAATTGAGCACGTGCCCAGAGATAAAAAAAGACAATAAACTGGTCTATGAACTAAAGTAAGGAAACATATTTTTCAATGCAGCAAGTCAGCTGCACAGTTTGGAGTCTGGACTCTCGATTCAAAGCACGCTGTAAAGACACAACCTTCCCAGACCTTTATAAAGGGATCTATATACAAAAATCAAAGGGCATCAGCCACTCGATCACTCCAGCAGGTACTCGATCCTCCTTTCAAATTTCAGTATTGGTTTTCAAACAGTAAGAATTTCTTACCTTCACTCGCTACTTTTGAAACATCTCCTTTGGAAATAAATTTCAACATTTTCTTCAGAACCTTCTTGTGGGATTTGGAGGTCTGAAAATGCAAAGCTTGGCACCTCGAAAAGAAAAAATTATGATCAATTCTTTTGCAAAACATTATTTCAGAGAAAAATGTTAAGGAACCACTTTAAAACGTTATACTGTATATATTTTTTCTAATTACTTCTTAAATCTCCCTATATTAAGTTGTCAAATATTTTATCAATGCTTTTGAGTTAATACAATTATGTTGCCTTGTACTGCATATCATTCTTTATAGCACGTTTTGTGTGTATATCACTATAATCACTAAAATATGCCATGGTGAGCCTAAACACTGCCTGAAAAAAGCTTTCCTAGGAGGCTGATACACTACAATTCTTCACTTACCCATCTTATAGATTGATTGATACTAACTACTAATGCCAGAAAAGCCTAGCTAGAATTATTTATAGTTATTCAACTGACAGCCTCTCTTATTTGGGCTAATAAAGCAGTGTTTGTGGCATATAGAAATGCTGGGTCACCTGCAACCAGCAAGCAAGAGAGCAGTATACATTTTATAGTATATGTTTAGTATACAAAGTACCATTAAAAGTAGATAAACTTTTCAAGTATTCTGTATCTAAAGCAGCAAACACAAATGGTTGAACATTTCTGAAGCGCTCAAACGACTTACAGTAGCACATTTTGAGCTTCTTACCTTATTGTGTATTGAGGACAACACGTTTGATTCATGATAGGTTTGTAGACATACTTTCCACTTCTAAAAATAATAATAAATATGTATTGATTTTTTGTTGCTTATACTACAAAATAAATGGAAGATTAACCTTTCTTGTTAAAATAATGTCAAAATATTATATGAAGAGTATCAGAAGTTGAGAAGCAAATTCTTCAGCTGATGCTAGTATACTATAACACTGTCCTTCTGAAATAACCAAATATTTTCCTGTTCAACAGTGTCACGTTACAGAAAGTCCCAGATCATTACACAAACGCTTCTGTTTCAATTCCTTATAGAAACTCGTTAACTGTTTTCACAGACCTAAATTTTAAATCTGGATTCTAAGCTGAATTTAACTGACAACATGGCTTTGTATTTTCTTTTTAAACTTACCTTCTCCATCCTCTGTCTATGAGATCCTGGTAATCTTGAACTGTCATCGAATGTGCCCACATACCTGAAATAATACAGTAAGACATTTGACTGACCACAGTTATGCATTAAAACATTAAAATGCAACAAGTTCTACAGAAATATTACTGTAAATCTGAGTAGCTGATGGTGACTTCCAAATCAATGTCTTTCACAGATTTGGTATATTCATAAATCTTATAAATTACTGACCTACAACGTGCACATTAAGTGTAAAAAAGAGAAATCAACATAAGTCTTGGGATGCAATCAACTATATTGCTGAGTGTACAAGCTAAGAAGTTTACCTCACCACCTTCTATCTTACCCAAACATACACCAACAAAACAACACAAAGTTGTGCCTTAATTTTGTTAAACTGAGTCAGAAACACTGGGTCAGAGGCACTTTTCAGAGAGGGGCTGAAGCTGACACAGACCATTCCCAGGGACTCTTCAAAGAGCAATCGCCCCGGCGGCTGCCCAGCTGAGCCGAGCTCGGGGACCGTCACCTCTTCGTAGGGGAAAGGCTATAAATATAGCCCGCTGCCTGCTGAGCCGGCCTGAGGAACTCTGTCTGGAGGCAGGGGCAGAGCCGAGGGCCTTGCCGGGCAGACAGGCTCCGAGCCACCACCGTGGGAGGCCCTTGGAGGGTCCAGTGGGACAACTGCACCTGAGAAATGAAACCCAACCAGGAGAACGCTTCAGGCAAGATCCTAACGGCATCCTTACTCAGGGTGTATATGTTATGGCAGTAATAATTAAAACGTTTCCTCCTGTACAAAGCTTTCCCGCTATTCCTGATGGGTTGCCCGTAGACCAGAGACTTCTTCACCCTGAGGGTGGTGAGAACCCTGACCCGGGTTGCCCAGGGAAGCTGTGGCTGCCCCATCCCTGGAGGGGTTCAAGGCCAGGCTGGATGGGGCTTGGAGCGACCTGGTCTGGTGGGAGGTGTCCCTGCCCAGGGCAGGGGGGTTGGAACTGGATTATCTTTGAGGTCCCTTCCAACCCAAACCGTTCTGTGGAGAGGCACCCTCAGGCGCGGAGCCCGTGGCCTCCGTCCCCGCACCGACCCCATCCCTCAGGCCTCCCCCAGCCAGGAGCGGCCCCGCACCCCCCGGCCGCCCCCTTCTCCGGCAGCACCGGCCCGGCCCGCTCCCCTCACAGCCCGCCCTGCCCCCGGCGCCGCACCGTGGGAGAGGTTGCCGCTCTCGTTCTTGCAGTAGCCGCAGCGGTAGCCATCCTCTCCGCCGAAGTACTCGACGATGCTGGGAGAGCTGCCGGCCGCCGCCATCTCCCCCGCTGACCCGATCGCCCTGCCCCGCCGCCCGCCTCAGGACGGCACCCTGCCCGCCGCCCCACACGGCGCACCGGGACGCCCGGAAACAGCCGCCGCCGCCGCCATCTTTGCTAGGGGCAGAGCACGGGCAGCGCCCACAGGAAACGCCGGCCGCGCCATCTTTATCGAGGGCAGCCGCGGGGAGCTTCCCTGCGGACCCTTGACAAGTTCCTCCATCTTTAGTGAGGGCGGCCCCGCTCCCGCCACAGGAGCCCGGTGGCCCCGTCCCGTCCCACCTACTCCCCCTTACCGGCGGAGACCTTTCCCCGCTCCGAGCCGCAGTATCCGCAGCGGTAGCCCTCCTTCCAGCCCTTGTACTCCACCACGGCAGCAGCCATGGCGCCCGCCGGCCCCCGCGGCCCCGCCCGAAGCCGGGGTGGGGGGAGGTTGCCGCCCTCAGCGGTGCGGGCCGGGCCCCGGGCAGGGCTCGATGGATCTGAACCAACAGGCAGCGCTCGGGCTTGTTGTAGATAATCAAAGATGATCAAAATGTGTTTTCTCCTACTCTCATGGCCCGACCGTGTTTTATCGCCCCCAAGACGGGCTCCGAGAGCGGGGGAAGCAGCAGAGAGCACATCACCCCCACTGATGGACCAGAAACCTGCCTCCTGAGGAAAGCAAGGACAAAATCCTCAGAACTCCAGAAACAGCACTCAGAAGAGCATTTCCTAGAGATGGAGCTAGACTTTTATTTATTCTGAAGACAATACTGCCGTGGCCCAAGAAAGCCGTCCTGCCTGAGTTCCAAAACCAAATACACACGACGGACTTAGGAAAATAGGAAGGAGGTATTTATCTGTAATTGAGACCAATTTTCCTAAGCCCAACCTTGATTTCCAGAAGAGAAAGACACTATCAAATTTGTCCTGCAGCACCCAAGATCATCGAGATAAGATTAGCAGAGCAGAGGTGGTTAATGATGTAAATCCCCTCTGCGGGCTGCTATTGCTGAGAGACAAGAGATGGGAGAAGGGGGAGAGCATTTCATTTTCCTGAAAGCTTCTAAGTGTCAGTAAACTTTATATGAAGTAGTAAACATAGCCATAATAAATAGAAAGTATATGGTAATAACCCTGTGACAGGTATGAACGAGACAGCTTTTATAAAGTGTCGAGATGTTCCAATAAAAATAAATTTAATTTTACAATATATACATATAAAATCTTTTCTGACGGAAACATTTTAAAATATTTTCTTTAAGGCACCTAGGGGAAAAGAAAAAAAAAAAAGACAATAAGACAATATGCATTAATACCTGGAACCCACCAAGCAACTGTGACAATAAAATAATTCAATCCTATCTTTTAAAGGATTTTAGAGGGAACCAGACTGTCTCCCCTTCCCCTGCTTCCCTAAGTCCTTCTTCAGACTACTTAGACTCATAAGCTGTCAGTAAGTTAAAAAAAAAAATAGAACTACAAAAATTAAGCTATGATTCTCCACAGCATTGCATGAGTATGAAAAAACTAACTCAAGTGTATCACTTACTGACCACCAAACGTAAAACTAAAGGGCTTTTTTTTGTTCAGTTAATTACTGTATAGAAGCCTAGACAGCATTGTGTGAAATATTCCAGACTTTATACAGTTATCCAGCTTATAGTTTTTCTATATTTATAAGTCACAGGTAGTTTTCCCTGCAGTTCTTCCACATGCATAAGGAACTCATGCACTGTATCCCCAATTAGTTTAATTTTTTAAAAGAACTTACTTGAATTAAGCTATATCCATTTCATCTTCATTTCTATAAGGAGGACTAATCATGGGTTCTGTTATTTCAAATGTTTCTACAATCTCCTGGTTAGAGATGACAAGAAAACGTAAGTTACAAGAGCTGAGGTATTTCAATTTAATTGCAGTTACCACAAGGCAAGTAATAAATTTCTCATACTAAAGCACTGTTTCAAATTACTAAGTTTCTTCTGCACATTCTGAGTGAAGGAGAAAGCAGAAGAGTTGTATGTGCTAAAAACTAATTTTTGTCTAAGATTTATTACAATTAGCAAACATTGAGGAAACTGTATTTCCCCTCTAGAAGCAATTATCATATATAAGGGAAGAAACAGCCTCAATACTTATGCAGTCCTCATACAGAAGAATAAAGGCAAGTCACTGCACAAATTAAAAGCACTTAAACTGATGCAGGCTTCAAGGACCAAAGATGAAATTGCTATCCCAATTCTCAGTTTTCTTGCAGTTAAAAACATTCATTAGGTTTGTGATTGTTCTGGAATCCATAAAATTAAATGTAGTGATAATATATGCAGGAATACCCACCCTCAGAGTATGTAACAGCACAGCTCTGGGATGCATTTTTACACTTAGAAAAAAAAAATAATCAAAAGTATCAAGTGCTCTCTCTGATACCTTCCATTCTTGATGGCTCAGAGATATGACAACCTGGTTCCGTGCTCCAGCACTATGGTGACCCTCCTTTCCCTCGTTGTCTTTTGAAGGCTCTGTTCAAAATACAGTATTTTCATAGTCTTTACACTTGGAAAGTAGT
This sequence comes from Limnodromus scolopaceus, assembly GCA_028565335.1. Lineage (NCBI taxonomy): Eukaryota > Metazoa > Chordata > Aves > Charadriiformes > Scolopacidae > Limnodromus > Limnodromus scolopaceus. The sequence goes on from JAOXNO010000002.1 coordinate 34,883,143, forward strand.
TTTGCTCCAGGAACACAAAAAGCTTCACAAAAAGCAAATCAATTTATACATACTCCACTAAGCTAGTCACTATCAACAGCCTGTACCATATGCTTCTTCAGAAATTTCTGTAGTCTTACCTCCAAAAAATTTAGAAACTAACATTTCTCAGAGTCCCTGAAGGACCTAAGTATTTAATGCTTTATGAAATCCCACCAAAGTCTTAATCCCATTGATATCCTGCAGGAACGAAAGCCAAAGACCCCATACACATTCACTCTTTTGAAGCTGCAGCACTTCCCAACTAAGAGAGACAAGAGAGACTTCTTGCACACAGAAATACCTTTTCTCAGCAAAGCATAACAATGTTCATATATTTATTAGCAAAAATACTACTTAAAAGGAAAAGTAATAATCTGCTACTTCTATTAACAGAATTAATGTGTATAGTTCAGCATAATGGCCTTTTCCCATATTTTGATATTTAAAGAGACTCAATCCTTTCAGCTGCTCATAAGTCTCTTCATGCCTTCAGTTACATTCACTGCGTATCCCCAAATCTCTACTCTGCAGCTCAAAATATACCTAAAACTTTGCAAACATAGATTTTACCTATTACTGGCAATTTATCGTCATCCAGCTTTAGTCTTGCAAAACCATCCTGAAAGACAGTAGGATTTAAAGTTTCAGAAATTAGAACTATCTAATGAGGATAATGCACTGAGACTCCATATTTTTAATTAATATATTACATAATCATAAACAGGTACATAAAGAATCTTAATTGGCATACTAAATAGGAAAAATTATTTAAATATAGCACTTATTCATAAATAATGTGGCTGATATAGGAAAGTTGGTAAATGTTGAATTATAAAAAAGTTGAGTTTAAAATCATTACTTAAAAATCATTACTATTCATGAAGTATAGTTAATCCTTCATAATCACATCAATATTCACCATAAACCTGAATTTAGTCAAAATATATTTCTTTCTCCCTTTTACCAAGTCCACTTTATCATTAGACCTAGTTTAATCTACAGATTCAAAGGGAACATGAAACACCGCACTGACATATTTTCCTACAACCTCATTAACTCTTTTACATCCTATGACTACTCCTCTATGATCTAAAATAAAGTCAGCTAGAATTGCTTTTCAAAAAAGTGCTTTGGCAGCAAAAACTTCACTATTGCTTTTTTGATTAATTCTCTGGAAATATCTAGTAAAAAAATTAGTCTGTCAACTTTGTTTTCTTCTTTATTCAATTATCAAAATATCACAGACTGTTTGTATAAAACAAATTAGGATTCCTAGTATCTAAATCCTAATCTGTCAATATTAATGCCATAAAAACAAAAAAAAAAAAAAAATCAATCAGTGTTTCTAGGCAATTCCAATATCTAAAATAAGATTTCAAGAACATGTCACGTCTTACCCTTATAATGAAGGAGACATGAAAGATGTTTTCCACAGTGCGTGCAAAAGAGTTTGGATCAATCACAAGATCAAAGAAGGAAATAGGCGTATCAGCTAGAGATGCAAAAATAGGTTTGTTAAAAAAAAAACCAAAATCAAACAGGTGGTATACACACAGCTAATAACTGTAAACACAAACTTAAGAAAGTCAGTACTCCTTTTAAAAAGCTAACTGAATGTTTGTCACTTTAGTTACAATGCTGAATTCCCAGTTGCCTGCAGAAAGAAACAGTTTCTAGAGAGTATTTTCTTCCCACCTTTTGCCACACACAAACACAGTGACTATTTGATTGCCTTTAAAGAACGGCATGCTCTATTAAGAAGGAGAGGGTAGGATTTAAATAAACTTTGCAATCAAACAGGAACTGATTAGCGTTCATAAAAAACCCCCTAGTCAATATATAGCCTTCAACACAAAGATTTCTACTTGTAAACTCCACCTAATTTTGTTTCTATAGTTTAACCACTCTTAACTGTAGAAGATTAAGAGTATTCATTTTCTCAGATTAATGCTTTAAAATCTTCATTAAATCATACTTACAATCGTTTTTAAAATGAGTTTGCAATAGTCCCAAAATCCTCTCTACTTCTTTTTCTGTAGCTTCCTGATGGGACTCCTCCATTTTTTTTAACTGGGAAAAAAAGAAACATAGTTTCACCTCAAATAACCACTGTTGTGAGACAAGAATATGAAAAGGGCCTTTTAGGAACACAAAACATAAAAGATAAACTTTTCTGTCTATGCCACGCATGCACAGTTACAGACACACTTGTGCAAACATAAGACAACTTACAAAGTGCTTTGGGAATTAATTCCCATTTTACAGTATCAAACTGAAAGGCCACAATCTGTATGTTTTGAGCCTATTTGCAGGTCTACTCTCACTTTTCAATAGTTCTGTGGACCTTGGTTACCCCTAGAAGTACATACTCTGTGAGCTTCCTGAAAAAGTTCATAAGTGTAGAAAGGCAGTTCATTAAGACCTTTAACTTTTTTTTTCCAGAGAAGACACCTAATTTTACATGTAAGAAACATCATGGCATGAAGTTTGACCCAGTCAAAGAATACAATTATTGTGACTTTACAGATTTGTTCACTATCTGTAAAGCAGGGTAGTCCAAATCATCCTTCAAGTATGGTCATGAGCAATACCAAATTCACTCTTTCGGTACAGAATTCAGTAACCTGTTTGCTGTTCCTGGTAACCACCCCTTTCCCTTCGAGCACCTTGCAATAAAGCAGCTACAGAAAAGTGTTAGTCTGTGTTTGGTGAATAGCGTATTCTGACCATCACTGTTTACCTAAACAAACCACAAAGAGCAGTCAACTCACTGCTGGAAGCAACTCTCTCAAACCCTCCAGCTCCTCTTCTTCCAAGTAAAAACTGTATCAGAATAATTTCTATCACTATTTGGATTATTAAGAAGTAGGCTGTACTTAAGAGACACACTCAACATTTTGCCTCTGTGTATTAGTATTATCAGCCAGAAGTTCCTCATAACAACATGGTTTATTTTTCAAAGTTTTAAATGTAAGCTCCTCTGTAAGTATTCGCAGACTTTTGCCTTTCTGCCAGAGTAAGACAGAATTGGGAAACGGAAAGCAGGGAACATAGTGGTTTAGTGAACCAATTAGTTTGGTGTTGCTAACCACCTTTCTGTACAAATGTCACACGCTGTTAGACACCTTTTATTTAAAAGCTGAAAACATACTAATGCAAAGAAGTTTCTTTTTTGATTCCTTTCAAAGCAACAAGCATCAGAGCAAACAAGCTATTTTTAAACTGAAAAGTGATTCTGTAAATCCTGTTTCCGAACTTGAAGTCAGTCTGTAAATCCTTTTTCCATCCACTCAATGAAATACTGCACTCCACACAAAACAAATCAAGAAGCCCAATAACGAAGTCTAGATCCTTTAGTACTACTGTTTGTAACCACAAAACCCTAAACAACACTAACAGAAAGAATTTAAAATTTACTTGCAGTAACTGTGCCATAACAAATCAATAATGAAGATAACATTTCACAAACCTGAGCAGGCATTGCCCGTTTTCCTTCTCCTGATGTAGCTTTTTTCGGCCTCTCAATCCGTTGTCTTGGTACGGGAGGATCAGACTTGAAAGATCCCAACCTAACCGAAATAAAAAGAACACCTATATGGAAATATGTTTTATATTGTATGCTAAGAAATCTATGTACTGAGCAGTTGATCTTCTGATAAAAGTGCAAAGTAATGACTGATACCTAAAAATAAAGCCTCATCACATTTAGAGACTTCTGCAAACAGCCATTCCCCAAAGTAGCTCCCAGTGTACGTTGGCAGTCTGTCCTGGTTTCAGCTGGGATTAAGTTTTGTGGGTTGGTTTTGTTTTTTTTTTCTAGTAGTTGCTGTGTTTCAGATTTGGTATGAAATATCAGTAATGCCTATTGTTTCAGCTATTGCTAGGTGATGTTTATATTTTTCCAAGACTTTTTTCCAGCTTCCCATAGAAGCTGAGAGGGAGCACAGATGCAATGATAGAATGGCCAAGGACTACTCCGTACCATAGCCATCAGGCTCAGTGTACACATGGGGTCAGCCAGGGGTGGGGGGTCTCACGACCACTCCTGGGGATGGTGCCAGTTCACCTATTTACCAGGTGGTGAGAGTGATTGTATCTTGTATATTCTCCTACCATTGTTATTACTGTTATTTTTCCTTTTCTGTTATTGTTCTATTAAACTGTCCTTATCTCAACCCACACACTTTTTTCCCTTTCCCCTCCTTTTCTCTCTGCCCTTCTGAGGGAAGAGGAAGAACTATGTGAGCAGCCGCCTGGTCCTGGCTGCCAGCTGGGGTTAAACCATGACACAGCCTCATACAAGAATTACCAACAGATGTATAAAATTTGATTACATTATTACAACTTTTTTTTTTTTAACTGAAAACCTTAAATCTACTTACTTCTTACAACTAGTTAAGAAATGAAACAGTACATGGTTCATATCCTCCAATATCTCCATTTGAATTTACTACAAACTTTTTTGCCTGAAAACTCTCTCCATACAATATTTATCTTTTTCATGTATTGTTTAGTTTCTGCAACTTCAGGTTTGTAATAAACTTTTTTTTAAAAAAAAAGAAAGGCACGAATTGTTAAGATATAGTCAATCAATAGAACATTCAGTAGACTAAGAAGAGATCTTAAGTTTCTCATTAAACAACGTGAGTGTAACATACGTGCTAGATTTAGGCACTTTCTTGAAGTGCTTACCTCTCTCCATTGACTATAAAAGGAACTTAGGCTCCTAACTTTGGTTGCCTTGAATCTCCACCAAGTTAGACGCCTAAAGGAGAGAGTGCGAATTGAGACTCAATTCAAGTTAGTTCACCAGGTACCCAAAAATTCTGCAGCACATATTTTTCCCTATCCTGGGTGAGTCGTAACTGCTCAATTTCAGAAGTCATGGACTGACTGTGAAAAAAAAAAAGCCCACCTCAGGCCTCAGCTAAGAATAGATGGAATCAGAAATATGTAGTTCTTTTCCTAAACCGAGGACTACACTTCATTATTTAAAACTAACTTTTTGCTAATATTCACATCAGAAGGCAGACATTATTACTTAAGATAGCAAAATGCAACTGGTGAGAAAAAAAGTCTCTCTTGTAGTCAGTTTTGTCTTAATCTTATAAAAATGCTTGGAAAATACACATCATTTAGAGCTTACAGCTTGAAAGGGCAAATATAATTTTGAAGTATCTCAATTAGCTATCCAACACTAAATATCAGATACTGTATGATCAAATTATTATATTCAGCAACTTTCTTACAATTGCAGTGATACTTATTGGGGGGTGGAATTAGTGTAAAAGCAAAGACAACTGAATAATATTCTATCAGCTCTAACACTGATAATTTAATTGAACGAGATCCTGCTGTTGCAGGCTGACTTTACAAGAGATATAAATGGGAGTGTTGTCTATAAGCCAGGTGACTAAGGGTCATTTGACAGTCACTAAAAAGGCTCCTACTAAATGGGTTGCCTACACATAAGGAGAGGTAACGCTGATTCTACGTAAGGTCACTTTTCAGCAACCAGGTGATTTCTTCTGAAAGTAGAGCCAGAAAGCGAGATTCTAGGAGACAACCCATTAACACAGACATACAAGAACTGCTGGTCTCTTTATGGTAATACAATCATCAGGGAAGAGATAACAGACCCGGATAGACTGACCTTCCATAACTGTCTGGGAAAGAAAAGAAAAAAAAAAAAGAAAGAAAAAAAAAAAGCTTCCTCTATTCATGATTCTGGCTGCAGCCTCTACAGGGAGAAAAAGATGAGGGAAGAGTCAGTTTTTAAAGGAAAGAGGATGACTTCTACTGGTTTTGGTCCGAAACAGGTAAAGCAAAAATACCTTGCTATCTCTACAAGATACAAGTGATGTTATTTTGTAGCCAAGCCAAATCAAAATCAAATACAGAAATATTATGACACGTTTTGGAGACAAGGAGTTCACTGTACCATAAGAACAGAGACCACACAGAAGTTCTTGTTGACACTCTGTGACTGAGATTAAACTCTATTCAAGCCCAGGGCATTAAAGATAAGAATCTATTAAGGCCATTAGCCTGCGCTGTGCAGCAGATATATCTACTATTTCCTTAAATAAACTTACATATAATGAAAAGAAGGTGCTCTTCTGAAGTACTTTTCAGTTTCTTCTCCCAGTTTATGCCAGGCATTACTAGGTAAGTAGCCACCTGAAGTGCTCTCAGAATCACTATCATTTTCTTCTATGAGATTTATCCCCATGAAGGTTAGCTACAAGAGAAAACAAGTTGCTATGAAAATTCACTTAGAGAAAGATCAGTAGATACATTAATGGTGAAATACTGCACTGTGGTGTTTGTCCTATTAGATTAATATTTAATATCACTGCATGAGAACCTTGACTTTCCTGAAGATATGTGAAAACAGAAAAAGTCACATACACACTTGCGTTTAGGAAGCACCAGCAAGCAATGTAAGAAAAAGAGCTATAGGTAAATAAAGTTGCCTATATTCCAACAGAATTTCAATGATGCATGAAGTAGCAAAGCATTACTTAAATTGCACTATAAAGCTAAGAAGTCTCACAGTTTTCCGAACACCACATGCTTCCAGGAAGCCTAGCTCCTCAAACATCATAAAACTCCTTATTTGGCCCAACCTTGCATCCATCAATCCAGACTTCCATAGGAACAACGTGAATGACAACGGAATTTGATGGTTTTTTATATTTCAGAGCTCTAGATCAAAGACTCAGCCTCCTTATTAATCTACTGTAACACAAGAGAAAATTTTCAGGGGGGGTAAATCTCCTTAAAAGCTATTCTGAACTGACTCTTCCACCCAGTCACTGTACAAAGAGACAAACGTGTCTGAAAACATGCAAGTAATCCCAAGTCCCGTTTCACGTGAGTGACACAGGGCCTTGAAAACTCCTTCCACAAAACATATAAAGCAGCAGACAGGGTAAAGAAACTACTTAGCTACTGGAAAACTATAAAACAGAGGGTATAAAAAAAGTGCACAAGACTACCTAAAGAGCATGAACTGACCAAACTGTGATAAAGTAGCAGCAATGCAACCATGGAGGGGGACATCTGCATTTTAAGACAGATTATCCCCTGTGCATATTGGAAATGCTTAATACATAGATTAAAACAATTAACATTAATCAGAAATCTAATTGAAGAAATTTATAGGAAAAGTGTTAAATTCCAACCAAATTTTCATGGACAGTCTGAGGCTTTTATTTTATGATTCTGTAACAAACAGAGCAAACTTCTAGCAAAACTGTTGGCAAATTCAGGATCTGGAACTTACCAAGTCGTCCGCAAATGTTAGTGAATCAAATGCTGTCATCTCAGAGTGCAACTCATTGGCCTTCTCCTTTCCTAGATTTGATGCTAAGACAAGAAATTGGGCATCCAACGCAGCCTCTCGCGCACAGGAAACTATTACAGAGAAGGCTTTATGTTAATAACATGAAATTGTCAAAAATATAATAATAAAATTTAGCATAGACTTTCCTGGGTGTAGAGCTTTGTAAATCATTTTATTGTACTGACCTCTAGCACAGAAATATTACAAGGATTTTGTAAGTATTTTTTAAAAAAAGAGGGAGAGAAAAGGAACAGCTGACACTGACAAAGGCAAGCACAGAAAAATAACACATTATCTTAAAGAATAAAATGCATTTTTCATTTACACACTTTCCACCTCTCCAAGTGAAATCAATCCCTCTACACTGATATTTTTTATATGTATTGTTTACATATATTGTTCTACGGAGTCAAGATAAAGCAAGCAGTATTTCTAAGTGCACATAAACACTAAAGTAATGATATTTTTTTATCATATCAGCTTATTCGAACAATCCCTCTTCAATTAAAGATATTTATGTCAAGTTATACTTTAATAATTCTGATAAAGTACTTGGACCTCAACATCATTCTCTTGCCCTTTTTTGTTTATAGAGCATCATTGCCTCACACTTGGCCAACTGCCAAGCAAACACCTCTCATAAGGGCCACAGAATTTGTTTTACCTCCACTGAACAGTTTATTGGCCTCTTCCAAAGCTTCTGTCAGTCTGTTGCTTTTTGAACTCAGCATATCCTCACGATTTTCTGGGGGGGAAGGGACGCAAATGAAATCCTAAATTTCTTAAATAGAGAATCATCGAGAAATATATACATACACCTAAAATCAAAACTGGTTGCTTCAAATCTCATCATACACACAAAACCACAGAATATAGTTATAGTGCATTAATTGAAAGATTATGTAGGCTCCATTTTTATTAATGTTTATGCATTAACTCAGTTTGAAGTAGTAATTTTCCGTTTACTTCAATGTAGTAAGATTTATATGGTTGAATTTATGTTAGCAGATCCCAGATTCCTCTTGGTTCCAGTAAAATTTCTCTGTCTGTGTCAAAGCAGCTACCAGATAATACAGTTTTCTGTATTTTATTCATTTTACCCGTTACTACGGATTTTCATGAATGAAACAAACAAACAAAGCCCCAGAAGTGCATGCTTGGTGATTTCTGAAGATCACTATGTCAAACACAGAGACTTATACGTAACGGTATATACATGATTTAAGAGGCTTTCAGATGTTCAGTTCTGAACAGCTACTCACAGCACTGCTTTTAATGACGTACACCATACTCAATGCACGGACACAATCACTGTCACTTTTCTGCATAATCACAAACTGGATCATCCATAAGCTGCACTGTATTCTCTTGTAAAACAACCCCACAAATTCAGCAAGCATGCGGAAAACAACCAACACCACATGTTGCTCAATTTGGCAGTGCTTACTCAAACAACCATTGTTACGCTTTCATAAGAAAAACACATTCCAAACATACACGGGAGAAGTACTGACACACCTATCTAGAGAGATGCTAAAAAAATCCCATAGCACTTTCACAAAAGCCCAAGAATAACTTTCTGTTCCAGGCAGGTATTGGTACCAACAGTTTCAAATTAAAGCTCAAACACTAGGAACGCAAAATTGAAGGCTATCAGTATATCCCCAGGTCTAAAGCTAATAGTTCCCCTGCATCAATGGACTCATACACGTTAAGTGCAGGTAACACATAGAATGGTTTGGGTTGGAAGGGACCTTAAAGCTCATCTAGTTTCAACCCCCCTGCCCTGGGCAGGGACACCTCCTACCAGACCAGGTTGCTCAAAGCCCCATCCAACCTGGCCTTGAACCCCTCCAGGGATGGGGCAGCCACAGCTTCTCTGGGCAACCCGGGTCAGGGTCTCACCACCCTCACAGCAAAGAATTTCTTCCTAATATCTAAAGCTACCCTCTTTCAGTTTAAAACCATCACCCCTCATCCTCTTGCTACACTCCCTGACAAGGAGTCCCTCTCATCTTTCCTGTAGGCCCTTATAACCGTGCTATCCTTGGGCATCCAAACCCTTCCAGGCAGGGGAATTTCTATCTAACTCCAGGCCCAAAATTTCCGCAGGCCACGGAACTCGGGAGTTCCCACGAAATCCTGAAGAGTTCTTCAAACGCCAAGGCCAGGCCACCAGCCTGGCAACTGTAGGGGCTGCCCCGGCATCCACCGGCAGCCCCCATTTCCCCGGGACAAAGAGGCCTCCCCGCCGGCGGAGAGCCGTGCCCGCCCCGGGGCCGAGGCCAGGCCGGCGACCCGCACCCCGGCCAGGACCACCCCCGGGGGGAGCAGCACCCCGGGCTTACGCTGGACGCTGCAGATGAGCTCTCGGTACTGGTTCCGGAGCATCCTCCTGCTCCGCTCATCGCTGGCGACCTCGGCGCTCTCCAACCGCCTGGGCTTATCCCCCGCCGCCTCCGGCTCCGGCTCCTCTCCCTCCTCCTCGGGGGCCGGCGGGCGGCCCGACAGCCGGTGCTGCTTGTGCTGGCGCACGGCGCCGTTACGGGAGGTGGACGGCAGCGAGGGGCGGCCGCGTTCCGCACTCGAGCTCTGCGAGGAGAAAGACGAGGAGGAGGAGGAGAAATCATCGCTTCCACTCGCCTCCGACATCGCTGGTCGGCGCCCCGGGCCTTCACCAGCCGCCGCGGAAGAGGCGCGGGAGGCCGCTGCCCCGGGAGGCCGCCGCCCGGGCAGCCTGGCCCCCGCGGAAGGCGCCAAGGCCGCTGAGACGCCGTTACCGGTCGCGACGGCGGCCGACAAGGGCCAAACCGGCGTGGAGGGAGCGGAGCGGGGCGGCGGGCGGGGCCAGGGCCGCCACAGCCCGCTCCGCTCCGCCCCGGGGAGGTGGCTGTCGCGGCGGGAGACGGGCACAGCCGGCGGTGCATGAGCTGTGCGAGGGGCAAGGGGGTTCCCCCGCCGCCGGGCGGCCGCACTGCTCCCTCAGGGCGGCTCCCTCTCTGAGGAGAACGGCGACACCACCACCCCCCCGCCGTGTCTCTGAGGAGAACGGCGACACCACCACCCCGCCATGTCTCTGAGGAGAACGGCGTTCCCCCCACTATGTCTCTGAGGAGAACGGCGTTCCCCCCATCTGTCTCAGGAGAATGGTGCCCCACCTTCCTCCTGAGGGGAATGCAGGCCTCTCCACCACCACCACCTCTCTGAGAGGAATGGGTCCCCCGCTCCTCTCTGAAGGGAACAGCGGCCTCCTAACGTGGCGGGAGTGGGGCAGCCCCCCTCCGGCGGCCTCGCAGGTAGTAGGCTCTCTCCAAAATAAATTGGTCCTAAGTAATTTCGAATAAACCCCCAAAAGGGCTGCTCACATACATCCAAGGCGTGACTTTTTACCTCGTGGATTGAAGAAGTTTTCTGCTTTGAAAAAGTTGAGTGGAAAAGTCCTGGAACTTTCACCTTTATTAAGGAGTGGAAGTGTAATGATGAACCTAATGAAAAGGAGCCTTTCATCTGCTTTTAAGCCCTAACATCTGAGGAGGTGAAAATTAGAGACAAGGGGGTGATAACACTTGACTGACCATCTCTAATACATATGTATGTTTCCATATAAACATACAGATCATTCACAAAGCAGGCATCTGGGCTCTGGCAAATAAAGTAACAAATATATACTTTGAAGTGGAGTAGACTCCTAAATTAGTTAATAATGACCAGTGGCGGTGTTTATACAAAAAGCAACAAAGTTAAAGCCAAGTTAAATGTAAGAATATGTACTATTAATTTAACAGGAAGAGAAGTGCACCTTCAGTATTTTTAAATCATCCACAACCAAGCATTACACGTCTGGAAAATTCAGTAACATTCAAATTGTCATTTCATTATGAGCATTTTACATTACAGACTAAAAACATTTCTTTAATATACAGTTTCTCTGTTGTTTTCCCAGTGCCAGTATCATCAGAGGTTATTGTAGTGGTGGATCTGGCTTCTGATCTGGAGCAGTGGGCCAAGTAATGTCCCTCATTGCCCTTTTTTACAAATTCACAATTTTAAATTTTTTTTGAAATTGTGAAATAGGAGGCAAGAGATCAGAACCTTCACACTTCCACAGCGACTTCTTGAAAGCTTCAGTAGGCTGGGAAATTGTCTGGTAAAGCAGACAGAGAAACCAAAAAAAAGTAGCTTCATTGTCATTAAGATAATTTAAGTCTGATTTTGTATTGGTTCTAAACAAAGTTCCCTGTCACCAGATTCACAACTGCAAGACTACGTCTTCCAGCTGACTCTTCTTTCTCTGTTAACGTATATACATATAACAAATTAGAAAAAGAAGGCATTCTGGGTATAGTGAAGACTAGCATTATAGGAGACCTTCAAATTTGAGAATCTTTCATGTTATTGATATAGGATAAAATACAATTATTTTTTTTTTTACAGAAAAGGCATTGGGATGAAGTATTCTGTAATTTCTGTAATTTAAAAAGTCATTAAGGCAGATCTTTAACAACAAAAACTTATTGTTAATCACATTGATGAATCCCAGATTTTTAGAAAGAACACATAAAGTAGCAGGGATTTCCACCCCCCTCGAGTCCCAAAATTCAATCTTCTTTTCTTCATAATGCAAGCCAATCAACTCCGTGTTTTCTTACACATTCATTATTCAGTTGAGCATTACTCTAGAGCTGTGTTGGGTTCTCCTGAAAACTTAACATACTTGTGTAACTTGAGGAAAATCTAAATACATGACTTCTTACCGCAGGTTGGTAGAATTAATACGAAATTTTACAAGCTTGCACAAGCTCTGATCTATGCAAAGATATTGCCCATCAAAATGACTTCCTTGTGTGAATCCATTGACTCCAACAAAGCTATCCTAAAGGATGATTTTCACAAAGTGCACTGTTTCAAAGACAACAGATGCCACTTAATATAATTCCAAATTATCGATATAAAGGTTTTGTTATAATACATTATTAGAATAACAATATAGTAAATGAAAAGTTGATTTCTAGGAACTTTCCTACTGACCTTTTACAAATCATACCTTGTCATTGCAGGGAATCTAGGAATTTATTTGAAGCTTTCTCTGATTAATTTTCAAAATTAAACTAGTCCTGCCAAATATAAATACATAACACTTAGTAGTTCATTATGTGATTGATACTACTGTGTTGCTCTAATTATTGTGGTGTTTTAGAGTGTTTTTAGCAGGCATTCTAAAACATCTTCATAGATTAGATTGATTGAATATACCGTCCTGGATCCTCCTTGTCTTCCCTAAATCAGTCCTTCTGCTGGACTACAGGCTGCAGGTCAAAAATACATGTTTAAAATATTTCATTTTTCAGTACAAAATAAATGAATTATAGTTTGGTCTCTTGACCAATTTTCTATTGTACGTTGTGTGACTGGTAGAGTGCTGTCAAATTTGCGTTGCAAATTCGTTATGAGTAATATGGTTTTGGACCCTCACACAGAAAGTCTCAAGAGAGGATCCGAACAAGACTGAGGCCCATTGTGCAATGCAGTACGTAAACACGAAGGAAGAAATAGTCACTATTCCAAAGCCTTTGTAATTCGGTACAAAATGCAAAATGCTGAGCTGGGCGGGAGGCAAAGTAGTAAAAGGTTCAGTATGAGGTGAAATGCTTAATACCTTGCTGAGGAAATCCTGTTGTATCCGAACTCAAGCAAACACTAATTTTGCATTTCTGAAGATGCCGGTTGCTTTCTTGTAATCCATGTTTGACCTTTCTTGGTGCTTAGACAAGCAGGGCCTTTTACTCAGTGGGTACAAGAGCGAAATATCCCACAGACCACTCTTTGTCCCAAATATACAATATAGCAGCAAGAAGTGTCCTTAAAGAGGCAAGCCATATTAACCAAAAATTAAACACTGAAAATTACTGTCACATTCCTGCAGTAGCTTGTATTTGTATGTGAAATAAGACCACTCCACAGAGATTAGTGGAGTTTAATCTGAATTCAGTTTTCAGTTTCATCACAAAAGCCTTTTTCACTGAAATCACTGGATAATTTAGTCACACATAATAATAATTAATTATATAAAATCAATAAGTATAATATATAATAATGTTATCGTATAAGGATGTTTTGTTTTAATATCATAATAATATTGATCATCCAAGTCACACATGTCACTTGGAAGTGGTGGAATGAGAGGAGAAGCCTCCTGGTGCCGTTTGGGTGGTGCACACACCGTGCAGCTGTGGGTGAGACAGAAGCTGGGTGCTCCCAGGGCTCCTAATTCCTGTTCCATCTTCTTGTTGCAGAGAACAGACGGGCAGTTTCAGACCCTGCAACCACATATCATGTCATCCTGGGTCATCTGGAGAAACTGAATCTGGGAGCACCGAAGGCCAAGGTAGAACGTCTTTTTGCAGGAGGAGAGAATGTCAGGGGTGGGAGTGTCAGCCAGCATGACCCTGAGTGTGCTGTCTCGTGGCTGGAGAGGGACACAGACCTATTGTACCCGCACTGATTATCCCCCACGTAGGTAGGCACATACATTCTGCCTTCAATCTACAAAGATGTCTAGTTTCCTAAGTCCTGCTGATTTCAGTGGGAAGCTGTACCTAAATCATGCAGTAACTAGGCCCTGTATTTCCAGCTCTCGCTGTTAACAGTTGTCCATAAACTATCTCTAAAAGTAAATGATTTTTGACCTGTGCTGTAGCAGTATTTTGGGCAGCAGATCCCTGATACAAACAGTGAAAGGCATAGAAGACCATAGGAATGAGAGCTAAAACCAGTGTTTTAGGCTATAGGACAGGCTGTGAGGAACTCTCACCAGTCTCAGCTATGACAAGGGCTTATTGTGCATTATTCACAAGCGTTCACAGCAGTGTTCCCCTCCCATTCACAGTGATGTGGCATCCCACTGACAATTATTTTCTTAGGAAAACACGAGCAGACTGTACAGTAAGCCAATTTTCAAACATAGTTTAATATAGTTTAACAGCTGGAAGCCAGAAGTGGCATCATGCAACCAACAGATTCTGCCTCCTATGCCACTAACTCTGTTTAAGAATTGTATTATTTATCTGAAAATTAATTTACAACACATGAAATATCACCTCTCATGTCCCAGACCTCCCCTTCCAAAATAATGCCATTGCCTTCTGTAAGCTGACTCACAACACATGGCTTTAGAAAGAGAGGAAATATAAGGGGATGTTATTAAGAAACTACCAAAAAGGCCCTTTACATGTGTGAATTTTCTCCTCCCAGTGAGTCCAGATGTCAGGATGCAAATATAGGCTTAACAAATGTGAGTGTATCTGCGTTCAAGTTTTTTAATATCATCTGACTGTGCTTAATGTACACTAAACATCTCACAATATTGCCAGACGTTCCCCTGCATTTTTATTTTGAGAGTTCTGCTTGTCTAGATGATCACACCTCTACTTTCCTGACTATTCTTGTGCGTGTATGCCGATTGTTAACATCAACAGTGAAAACAGCAGCTTAAGAAAATGGTCCATGTTGAGTTGATTGTAAGATTTTCAAATTGCTTTTACTCACCAAGACTATTTTTTCATCCGATGTTCATTCAGTTCTCATAAATGCGTACATGCAAACTGAAATGTGAAGATTCACATAGAGGAATCCTAAAATAAATATTTCAAATTTATTAGCAGAGATTTCACTTTTTTTTATCCTCTCCAAGTGCAGAAATGCTCATGAAGTTTCTGGCATTTAGCAGAGGATCTCCGACTGAATTCTAATTCTTAATGCTGCATACTTTGTATATACCATGATACTCAGCAGCTCAAGTGGATGCTGTATTTCAGCAAGCAATGGGCAGTCTCTGTTGTCATCAAATACAGAGAAATAATGGGGATTTTTTACAGTGCTGAGAAACCAATTACCAGTGGTGTTGGTTGTGCATCTCGGATAGCTCGGAAGCTGCCCAGCCTGCAGGTGCTCTCATCTAGAGCCAATAAACTGTCGATCTACCATTCAATTTAGGATCAATTCTAATCATTTGCCCAGTTCTAGAAGATTGGTCTCCTGGTGTGAAGACCCCCAATCCACCAGCAGGTGTTCCTAGGCCTTAATGGAAAAAGATGTATTTTCAAATGAGACAGTTTAGTCACTGCCCAGGAGTCTTGCATAAGATTTTAAAGCATAAACTTTTTGCATTTCCCTTGAATACACCAAAATAAATGCTACTATTTCAGACCAAGAGATAGAGCAAGAAATTCATTATCTAAGAACATTGCAACCCAGGACCTATTGCCCAGTGATGGCTGTTCCTGCCACAAAGATAATCCTGGCAATCTGAAATGGGGCCTAAACTAATTGAAAACATCATAAACAAAGCGTCTGAGATCCTTGCCATTCAGCTGCCAGCTCTGTGAGCAAACACAGATGAGGGGAATTTCTTTTAATTTGTGTAGCTAATTTAAAAAAATTGTTTTAGCAATATAGAAGTGTAACTGCATATACTTGGTTCTTGCGGAAGCTTTTATTTCCATATTTACAGATAATCCCACGGGAGGTAAAAATCTGGCACCAGATATTCTTTCAGCAAAGTGGATTAGGTTACAGCCCATCAAATCACAGTATACATTGTGCCAGTCTAAGAAGGTATTTTCAGAGCAATATGAAAGAACAATTATTAATAGAACTCTGAAAAAAACCTGGGGCCCAATCTGGTGGGATGTCAGGGAAAAAGCCCTGGCAGGATCAAACCCTCGTTGGCACCAGGAACTGTTTCTTTTTAATGACTTGGAAGGTTTCATTAAGTGAAAGATTGACACAAGGTTGCTACGACAACATGTGGAAGTCATGCTGGCAGAGACTGAACTGCTTAAAACCTTCCACTTTTTCCCTACAATCAAACAGCAATTTATTTTAGGAAAATAAAAAATAATAAAAAAAAAAACTTTGCAGGAAATACATACATACGTCAGTGATGGCTCAGAGCGGAGAATAGCCAGACAGCTGCTGCCTTGGTGGTCCAGCCACTACATTTCTAATGGAGGAACAAGGGAATTAAAAGCAAATGCAGAACAGCATCAGATTTTTGCAAAAGAAAAAGCCAATTAGTGCTCTGTAGAGTTCTGCCCATATTTTGCATAACTGCATGGCAATTTTTTTGACTTTGAAATTTTAATATGCCAGTGATTTCTGTATTCCCAGAAAATTCATAGGAATTCACTTTTTCTTTATAGCAATTTCTAGAAGTTATTGCCAGCACCATGCAAACAATTGACTTAAACCTAAGCACTTCTATGATAGGTTTAATCCTGTAACAGCAATAATTTCTTCATATCTTGTACCGATGTGAATATATTTTTATTACATGTGTTTAAAGACCTGTAACTCACAAGCTATTATGAAAGAAATGTTTTCATCTCTGAAATAATGTATTCCAAGGAAGGATTTTCCAAAAGTACCACGAAAACTGAAAACATGTTCTGCTTGAAAGTCATGTCTATGATTGGGGTTTCCTATTCCAGCGACACGTGCTTTGGTGGTTTGTAGTTAAGACAACTCTGTACTGAAGTGGCATGATTTTTTTTCCTGAAAGACTCACATATGACGCTCTAACTTCAACCCCTACATTGAAACAAGCGGGCTGAAAGATCCATCTTACCCAGTGTGAGGAGAAACAAGCTGCTTTCCCACTTTTCTGACTGTGTGGGCAAGAGAAGACCGAACACAAGGCAAAGGGATGAAGAATGGAACGGAGGCAGGAGACTTCTGCTTTTTCCTTCTTTCCCTCCTGCCAGGTAACCTACACTCATTCCCAGGCTTTGAATGTTTATTCTGAACTCCAGCAAAGCGTATCTCATGAAAAATGCAGAGCAGTGCTGAATTACGATGGTTTTCTTAAGGCAGCTA
Organism: Limnodromus scolopaceus; assembly: GCA_028565335.1. Lineage (NCBI taxonomy): Eukaryota > Metazoa > Chordata > Aves > Charadriiformes > Scolopacidae > Limnodromus > Limnodromus scolopaceus. The sequence goes on from JAOXNO010000002.1 coordinate 34,900,385, forward strand.
TCACTTTTAGCCGTGCTAGGGTTATATGCTTGCCACGTGCTAAAATGATTCATTTTCCCAAACGTAGCTTCCTAAGTTAGTCAGGTGAGAGAGACAGCCTGGTAAGTAGTAGTTATGGTCCCGGAGTGAAAAGCCAGAGGGTAAAATTCCAGTTACATGGAACTTGTCTCACTGCCTTAAGCAAAGAGTATACTAACAATGACAGCAGCCTGCACCCCGTGTGCAGGACCTATCTCATGTTATTCTCATCCAGCAACTGAGAATTCCTGTGAAGAACTGATGTGTCATAGCCCTACAGCTCCCTGGGTCAGATTCCTTACACTTCATAGCTCTCCAGCATAGTGTTCTCAAACATAAGCCAATTCACATTAATAGAACACTTTCATGTGATCCAGGGAGAAAGGGGATCCATACAGCAGCCAGGCGTGAAGGAGTGCAGAAGGTTATAAAAATCAGGGACAGAGTGGTACATTTTCATTTTTAGTCTAGAGGAAAATTGGGTAAGTAATTTTTTATTAGCTTTTTAAAATTAGGAATGTCTAGGCTCAAAACAGTTTACTAATAATGTTTTAGACATTACAAAAAGGCAAAGGGAGTGTCTTACAAGTAAATGAAACTTTTACTCCTTACGAGAAAAAAAAGCAGTGTCTCCTTTGAGGTTCTGTAGTTCCATGGGCTCTCGTATAACTTGTTTTACAATCCACATAACCTATAAAGTAGTCTACAGGATGATGTCTATTTAGTCAGTATCTTTCTAAGACCAAAAGACTGATCATTAAGTGCGCATGTCCTAAAATAGCTGTTTTAAAAACATGTTACAACATTACAGACTCTAATAGCTATTTGCAAATGCTGGAGTTTTAAAATATGGCTCTCTTCCACTGTTGTTCTTTTTCAGAAATACTTCTAAGGATTTGTTTCAGAAAGGATTGCTTGTTGATTTTAAGTTGCCATGTAACGACAAGAATGGGTGTTTCTCATGCAGAATTTCAGAGATAAAATTAGCTGGGTGGTCACTAGAAAGATTAAGCAGACATTTGACGATGTTCTTAAGTGAGAACTGACTGTGATGTTCCGTCTTTTCACACATAATGAAATTTGCTTCAGGCTGTAAAACACAACACCGAACACCTGTAGGTAGAATATTGCCTCCAGTGACCCAAACCTTTCATAGATCTTCAGGCAGTTTAAGTCACTTCCAGCCTTTCCCACTAGGAGAACTAATCAGATTAAAATAATACTTCACTTGTTTGTGATTAACAATAATTTGATGATGTTATTCTTTTGAACGTTGATGACATTCTATTGAAATATGTTGTAAACATGTAAGACCATGGCAACTCCAATTATTTCTGGATATTTTTAATGAACAAGGTTTATATTACCACAATGTTTTGGTATGTTTTAGAAACTATTTTTCAAGTAACTGTCTTTAAAAAGATAGGTTTATCACTTAAAATCATATTGACAGACACAGGATGACAACGGCAGACAATTAGGCTTCTATCTGTATGATAAAATTGGTATTTCCTACAAAATCTGATCTTATCCAAAAAACAGAGTCCTTATAGCTTGAATTTGTTTCTCGTGGTTCAGTTATTCAGGATCAAGCTGCTAATTACCTAGGAGTAGACCTTTTCCACTTCACACAGCCCAAGAGATGAGTTAGAAACCTGCTGTACATGTAGGAGTTAAGAAAAAAAAACTCCATCCCTTTGTGTCAAAGCTTTTTAATTATAATCCAGAGATTAATTAAGTAGACGGTAATAGATATATCCATAAATCTTATTTTAAGGGGATTTAGGAAAGTAGAAATGTAGAAGGGCTGGTAGTTGGCCAGAAATATCAGATGGTCCTATGGATGGAAGAACTAATCCTCACTGGTTTAGTTTTCAGTACCCTGATATCTACATCTACATCTGCATCTACATCTGCATCCATGCGTTTTTCCATCTTTAGAACAGAGATCTGTGACAGTGACAGGCTTGGATGCTCTGGCTTAGGGAGATGAGTTGTCACTTTGCACGTGCTCCAGAATTATCTGGTTAGTGTTCTTCACCAAGCGTTGTGACAATCCCCGGGCAAGCTGTGGAAAGCAATCTAGTCTAGGAGAAAGCCGATCTAAGTTATATTATAGCTTGGTTATTTTACCAGTAAAGCAAGTTGTCAATGACTGGATGTGCTTGGATTGTCACATGGGCACTGGTTTGTGGGGCTGGTTAGAGAGGAAACCTGTTCAAAACCAGTCAAACAGCCTACTGCAAAAAAAAAGAAATAAAATAAGTGTCCCCAGTTCAAACCTTACCCTTCATACTCACCTCTGCCTGCAGACCGTGTCCCCCTTACACAACAAATAATTTGCATTGTAAATTGCTTACTTGTTATTTTCTGGGACTCGATACAAAGCAAGCAGGATAGAAATAGAAATAGAAGCAATAGTTTGGAGAGCTTCCAGAGTAGGCAGGGACTGAGGGGAGGTGATGTGGGAGACATCTCTGGGAAGGTTCATGTTGTGAAATCTCCTACAGGCTGTGGCCGGGTCCCTGTCATCATTGGAAACTCCCATTCAGCTGGATGGGAGAAAGGCATTTTTGAAGAATATTGTGGATATTCTTGTTTTATCATTTGAAGCTTTCTTTAAAATTCTCTTACATCTGTCATCTTTTATGGTGGTATCAGAGAAGGGCAGTGTTGGAGAATGATGTTATGGCAGTATTAGAGAGTGATTGAGCTGTAACACTGGGCACCTTTCAGTCAGTGCTGTGGTTCTTCTCTCAGTGAGGAGTCAAACCAAGCTTCATACCAACCACCGATCTTTCGTCTGGAAAGATGGGGCTCCATTCTGTGGGAGACTGGAGCCCCTGCACAGGCTGCAGAAAACTTTCAGATCAGCTTTTGTGTTTTCTGATGCCAGTGGAACAATGCTTATAGAAGCCCATTAAGTCCATAACAAGTCTGAAAAGAGTAAAATTTTACCCTACATCTGTGATCTGGGATTAAAGCTAAATGAGTAGCTTAAATTCAGTTGATTCTACATTCAATTGCAGAAAGTAATGGTTTGGAGATTTGCATTGCTGGCAACCAGTATAAGAGTAGAGCCATCACAGATTATAGTTTTTATTTTTCTTGACATAATCCTTTTTAAGTACTGGGTTCTAAAAATTGCATGGAGAAACAAAGTTTGATTTAATTTTTGTATGTTTTCGTGAGAAGCTCTTGAATGCAGGATACTATGAAATGTATCAGTTGGTCAAGATACATATACAGGATATACAAGCCTTAACAAGTTTGACAAAATACTGAACTGTATATTCTTGCCAAATTAAATTTGTCATAAAATACTAGTTAGGACTTGACAAACTCATTTACTTCTCTGGTTTCACAGCAAGCTTATGATCCAGCTCACGCTCTTGGTTCTTGGTCAAACCCAAGGCTCAGCCAGCTCTGAGTCCTTGCAAAGGGGTTAGGATATGTTTGTTCACTTCATGTGTAAGCAGTGGTGTGCTGCGGGGAATTTTATAGGACTGTAATAGGACTGTACTTAAATAAAAGGTAAGAATGGTTTATTTTGTTATCTCGGGGAAATCAACTTTTCTGGGTAGAAGCAATCAGAAAAGATTCACTGATTCACGGCAACCTGACTGGGTGTTTTCTTGCTAGGAAAACATAATGTGATAGATATCGTGCTAATTATTTTTTTTTTCTATGAATTTCTATATTTTAGAAGGAAACAGGAGCAGTATAATTGTGAGTAAGAAAGCAGGACCATGAGATAATCTCCCTTGGGACAATGAAAGAAAACAGGAAGCTATTAGGGAACCAACACTATAGCTGTTTCTGCAGAACAGATCTGGCTGAGGAATTGATCGAATTAGGCCAAATGGCATATATTTTCAAATGAGTTCTTTGGGAAATACGATTTCAGAACATTTTCTCTCATTCCCAAAAACGTCCTTCCTCCAGCAGACATGTAAAATCTATATCTATTTTGGGGAGATATAGACTAAAATAGAGGAGGGATTTGACGCTTAGCCTTATTTTCTATGTTTCTGTGAAGTGTGAGCCAAGCAGCACCGTTTCCTTGCACTTAAGGTTCAATGTCAGGTTTTCACTCATCCTCCAAAAGAGGCAGAGAGGATGTGTCTAGATCTTCTGGAGCAAAACCAATTTTTGATGTTAACACACTCTGACATGGTGAGCAACCCCCACTTGAAGCCAGAAGCACAAAGGTTGCTGGAGGAAGGGAAGGGAGAAAAGTAAAAAAAAACAACCAAAAACCAAAACAATTAATGAGTATCAAAATCCTAATTTTCACAGCACAGTTTTGGACCTCATGCCTAGAGTTTAATGTGCTCCGTTTCGGTTTCAGCACGGTATAAACTGTGAATCCTCCAGCACTTCAGAGGGAGGAATACGTGTGTCATGTATTATACATAGCTGTCTCCCACTATTCTTATGATTATCCTAGTATAATGTAAGCTGTTGACCTATTTTTCATCCTCACAAAAAAGCTGTTGATTCAACTGTAAAGATTTTGGGTTTATATTTCCGTGTGTGTCTATGTATTAGATATACAGTCTATTGATACAATTGATAGTAATTATTATTAACTGTTGGAGTAAGTTGCAAGCCTACTTGTTACATTGTCTGTTAGTCACAGTTTCCATGCCACTTCCAACTGTAAACTGAAAATTATACTTAACCACCTTCTTTATGAGAAAGAGCTGATTTTACCCACAAATTTGGAGCATTGCAGAGTTTTATTAAACCCATATGAAAATCTCTGCATGATGCAAGGGGGCAGGAGGTTTAAATTCATGGTCTACATAAAGCTGGGCGTTTTTTTCAGTTTTTCTGGTAGACTCTTAACTCATTGCACTGTTCACATCAAAAGGTTCTGTGTGTCAGGAGAATTGAGCATGGAGATATTCTTGCCTTCTAATAGTGCAAGCCTTAGCATTTCTTAATTGTCAGGCACACAATATTTAGTTCCTGCATGAAGACTTGCCAGCCTCAAACCGATATTCAAACCACAGCATCATTAAACCATTTCTATTGGTAAAAAGACTTAAAGAGATTTGGAAATTGCACTTAAGCATTAATATGTCCTACAGTCTCATCATATCTCTCTATGGCAAGTTCTGTTCCTACATCTGAAGTTTAGAAGTTTGATTCAACCTCTAGGCTATCAGCCTTTTCAGAGAGGAATATTATTCATTTCTAGATGCACAGGACTTCACCAAGTAACAGTTAAGAGTTTGCTCATGCAACAAAAAAAGAATCACATCTGGATACAAGACAAAACCAGTCATCTTGATTCACATCAACCCTTTAATTATGGAAGGTGGTACTGTATATACTCCCATCATACATGAACTTTAACCTGGAGAAACAATTGTAAACCTTATTTTGTGCTCATTCCATTGACTTGAAATATGGTTAGTATCCACTTTTTGGGTACTAGTCACTGATATTCAGTTCCCTACATTCTGTCATTGTTTCATGTTAAGAGTAGAAGTTTCATGGTTTTCCATTTACTAATATCTCAGAATGCTTTGTGATTAGTTAAAAACAATTGATATAACTGGGAGACAAAGTGCCATCTGTGAGCTTGCACATAGCATCAGCCGAGGAGTTCTTTTTCATATTAGCTCTTGCTCCAACAGGCAAAGGTGTTTTTTTGTCAGCAAGTCAAGGACGTGCTGTACCAAAAGGCACTTGGATCTTTAATATCCAAAAGGGAGAGTCATAAGGCTTGCATAAACACGTAATATTCCCATCTGAAAGATGAAATCTGAAAAAAAAAAAAAATATCTGTGAAGCTAAAAACTCAAGCGCTACTTTTCCCATTGCACTGGTCTTCTGCCATCATCTAGGATACCGGTGCTGACTCTTGGGATTTTGCACCCCAATGAATTACCATTTTTACTTTTGAGTCCACATCCAGATATGAATCCAGTCACTGGGTTGCAGCGGTCGCACTGTGGGCTAAGGTTATAGACATATAAGTGCTGCTGCAGGAGAACTAGAGCAGGGTTGCTCATTTCCATTCACTTTAATACCTTTTGTTATTTTGTTAGGCATTAAAAGAATAGCCAAAATGGCAGCAGAAAAATAGATAAATATTCGATAAATAGAAACCAACTGCAAAATCAAATTTCATCTGTTCATCTGTCAAGTTCCGTCTGTTGTAATGACCAAAATCAAAATAATTATAGCCTATGTTCAACAAAAATAATTAGATTTTGATGTTAAAATCTTACTGAGATGAAAGGGGAAATTCACATCTTTAAGACCAGGCTGTTTGCAGACTCAGGAAGCCATTCTTGCAGCCATTTGCAGGTGATTTCTGAAGGTTTTCTTCCCAAATTTTCATTCACTATTACAATCCCTGCTTACAAATGTAATTACAGTGCCTAATTTTGTATAACAGGAACTATTTTGTAAGCCTGGTCTCCAGGGAACATTTCCCAAACCAAAACTGAGACTGAGTTAACGTACTGCAAAGCCTGCATCTGACATACTAACGATGAAGTAATGCAAATGGAAAATACACCTGTAAATTAAGAGTGAAGTTCTGAAACTGGATATTGTTTATATTATTGGAAGATGATAACATGCATATAAATAGTGTAGACCCAGCTGGGCAAGGCAATAAGTTATATGAGTTTAAATCTGTCGTTAGGAGAAGCTGATTAGGTTTATGTCTGTCAAAAGGATGAAGACTTGTGCCATCTGTAAAAACAGTGAGCAGCTTAGTTAACTTTATCTCCACCAACCACCATGGGTCACTAGGACCACTTCCCACAACATGACATGAGATCATCTTTTTAAAAAAAGCCCCTACCACAAAGGCAAACATCAAGAGTCTCAATATTATGCACTTATTATCCTTTGGGAAAAAAAAAAAGTACATAAAAATGATTTTAACTTTACTGTTTTTCTTTCCTTCTTTATTTATGATATCTTTAGCGATACCTCTGTGATGTTGCTTTGCATGAAAAAGTTCTTGGCTGACCCTTACAAATAAGCCAAATGAAGTATTTCAACCCTGATTAGCTTCTGTACTGATATTTTGAGGGCTGAACACCAGCCCTAGTGTCCTGCTTAGTTCAGGATTACCCAATATATTCATGGCCTAATCAATCACTCAAACTGAATGGCTGAGAGAGCTGGGACTCTTTAGCCTGGAGAAGAGAAGGCTGAGGGGAGACCTTATCAATGCCTATAAGTATCTA
>JAOXNO010000002.1:34907811-34935888 GCA_028565335.1 Limnodromus scolopaceus
ACATGCTCTAGCTCTGGGCAATCCTGCTTCGGCAGGGGAGTTGGACTAGATGATCTCTATGGTCCCTTCCAACTCTAGAAATTCAGTGAAATTCAGTGAAACCCTCTCTGCCTCAGTTTCTACTTTTGTAAAATGTACAGCATTGTACATGTTAAAGCAGCGTTGTCCTGCTTTGTGAATCACTGAAGAATTTCCATAAGTAACGCTACCTAAATATTTACTGTACAGGAATGTAAGTGTTGTGCTTACTTAATATAAATATTTTCAAGGTGCAGAAGATTGAAGAAATGACCGGTTTCATTTCAAAGTAAATATTTTTTCAGCCAACTTCAGCATCTTTGTAAACAATGAGTCACGGCTTTATGGGCACTATCTTGGCTACAAAGCTATTTCAGTGGTCAGTCACTCAGTTCCCAGAGTCAGTCCTGCAAAGGTCTAGTGTAATTGTTTGGGCTGGAGTCTGAAAGCTAACCCTGGTCTGGCTAGTAACAAGTTGTCCTGAGGTGTAAGTCTCCCGAGAGACTTCTTTTCATTGCCTGCTATGGATCACTACGGATAAAACACAGCACAGCTGGAGTGAGAATATTGTTCACTGTTAAATGGTCAGTAGCTGAGTTTATAACCTAATTTATTCTCACCCGGTGATCAAACAACTACCATGAGGTTATGAAAAACAGCTTCAGGCTAAATGGTCTCTAATTGAGGATGAAGGATATAACCTGTACAGGATATATGCATTTATATACGCATAATATCTAATATATAGAGATGTGTGTGTGAGTGTGTGTATACATGATTACGTACCTGTGTTGGGCCAGCACAAAAAATCAACAGGCATCCACCCCTCAGCCCAAGGGAAGTCTCAGAGTGTCGGAGGCTTTGGAGAAGCCCAAGAAGGAGAACTCCTCTCCTGTGATATTTGTGTGGGCAGGAGGGGTGTGTTCACACGAAGCCTGAGAAGCAGCTACGACCTGCCAACTCTGACATGTCAACACACACCTCAGGCCAAGAGAGCAGGGGATGAGACACTGCTGCCACCCGCAATTAGGGAGAGACAGTTGCTGGCAGACCCCACAGCCAAAGGAGAACAAGGAGGAAGGCATCTCTTACCATCTGAGCAGCTTTACCCCCTGCCTTTTCTCTGCCGTTCTCCTCAGCTCTCAGAAAACCAGACCTTACGGCAACTCTTCGCTCTCCCTTGTATTTCCACTGAGCATCTTGGCCAAAGGGAGGAGAAAAAAGGGAATGCATAGAGAGAAGAAACAGGTAAATGCTACAGAGGGGACAGCAAGGAAAATAGTTTGAAAGAGAAAGAACCTGCAAAGAGGCAAGAAATAATTCACCTTGTGACACGTTTTTCCCATGCTTTTTTGTATGTGCCTCTAGAGACCTGTTAATCCAACCCATCCCCACTTTGCTTATGTCTCCTTTTCTGCCTCAACTCAATATGGATTTCTGTCTCTCTGAGTTGTGTCCCATCACCCCCAGTGCTGTGACTGGATACCACAGTGGGCAGACCAGCTATGAGAGCAGAGAGCCAGCAGGTTCTGAAAGCCCACTCTTCACTCCCACCACTCCCTCTGAAACTTTCTCCAGCTCTCCATAGCCACATGCTCCATGTGGACAGAGAGAGAGCCAGTGCCACCGCACAGAGCTGTGTGTTTCGTCTGGATCAACAGCCTCCCCAGTGACTTCAGCGCTGCATATGGAATCTGGTGGAAAACTGCTGGTATAAATGTGGTTTGGAAAGAGAAATGCTCCAATACTCAGATGTGATTTTTTTGGATCATATATATTTTATGAAATACTTTTGGCATCACTTTTAAAGACTGCATTACTTTGACATCTGCAGTTAGTGCAAAGAAAAGGGAACATACATGTGCTCTAAACATTTAATGCTCAATGCACAAGAGGAAGATTATTCAGATGGACAGATGTAGGCATTGAGCACCAGTTTAGACACCGTAAGGTGGCCATGACAGATAAAACACAGAACTTTTCTGATTCTGAGACCCATGTCTTCCAGAGAGGCAGTTAAGGGATGAGCAGGATATCCTAAGGTGTCCAGTGTGACACTAGGTGTATCTTTTAGTCAATAGAATCACACCTAAGATTTCCAGAATCACTTTTATTTATTATTGCATGAAATTATATAGTGTTACCAAAGTTCTGTTAAAAGCTGAAATGACAGACTTATTTTTTTCATCTGGGAAAATATTCCTAGATAGACTGTAAAATAAAATTCATTAGCAACTCTGATGGAGGTTGGAGCGACATTAACTCAAATTCCAGTGCAGTCTGGCAACTGGGGGGAAGCCGCTGCTGACATCCTAGTTCTAACACTTGGTGTTTGCTTTTTACCTTGGGCAAATCAATTAATCTCCAGAGAAATTTGCATCGTCTTCTACATCTTTTGGGCCATGAATGTTTAGACTAAAAGATCTGAAGGAGGGAGAAGGGATTGGCTGTACAGAGACGAAAACAAGAGGTCAAGTCTTGCAGGCACTTGATGTCTCTCACTACTTTCTAAAATCACTTCTAATGGTACTATGTATAAATAAGGCCTTTGCATTTTCTTTAATTGTTACCACTGCCACATCTATGTACTTCATTACTGTGAGCATGAATAAAACTCTTCCTTACTTTTTACCTTAAAACTTTTTACCTGTAGCTATATGAGGAGGTTGAACCCCATCAGGAGTTAAAACACTTTTGGATCGCAATGGCTTTTTTCCAGGTTACACCTTGTAGCAAAATAATTCCCTTTCCTTTCCTCCCTGAACACTGTGGTTTTGCAGCCTGACCACCTGTGGTGCCACAGTGACACCTCCATGGTTCCCTGACATCCCTGGCCCAGGAGTGGCATCATTAGAAGAGGTGGAGGTGTGCCATAGATCGTATTTTCCATGTCAGGTTGTTCCACTGATTGAAAATTAGCCAGAAATGGGAAGAATCATTTTTATGCTTTCTTAATTTGTTTTTTTAAAAAAAATCTTTTGTCTCTTAGTGGCAGATACTCAGAGTCTCCCTGTTTCTTTTCTTTTGTACGTGCACATTAAGTGGAACAAATCAGCCAGGGCTGGGCTGCATCAAAGAGCCGTCTCATTCGCCATCCTTTAATTCCTCGGTCCTACCCTATGTTCAGCGGTGCAGTCCCGACAGGCAATTTCTGCTTATCTTGGGGGAAGGGCAGCAAAATACCATTTCACAACTCTCACAAAAGGCCAGCTCAGCTTTTTGTTGCCGGGTTTTACAGGGTTTTACAGCAGATCCAGCTGCTGAGGTTGCTAAGCAACACCTTTCCCATCAAGTTGTGCACTTTTAAATGGTTACGTGTTTACTAATTCTCATTATAGGATTATGTTTTCCCTCCCAGATCTTGATATTTTCTGATAGAATTTGTGAGAAAACAAGGGCTGAAGGACTTGAAGTCATTCTTGAAGATTTCTATGATATTGTTCTAATATGCAGAAACTAAGACTGATTTTGTATTAGTTACATCAAGATCAAGAGAAGAGCAAAATTCTGAACACACCTGCCCTTTCTGCTCTTACCTGTGCTTCAGCAGAGCTTTGCGGTGCTTTATGTGTACTATCAATCATGTGGAAGTAAGGAACGTAAAAACGTTTTGTCTTATTTTGGCAATATTTATACCATAAAGTGAAATGAGCTCAAACTAAATCGTCTTATATAAATACCTAAGGTAGCATGTATTCAATATATAAGAAGCTAACGTATCTGAGTGGTGTGTGGTTGGTAAGTATACCAAATACTGTATATACTAGGATTAAATTTGATCACTCGTGACAAATTGCTTGGATCTTACTGAAATGCCTAAGTCATTAACCCACTATATGGCTTACCTTTAAGTCTGAGCTGTGTTTTCCCCTAGTTTGAGTCTTCCAGTCCTCCTGGGTTAGATCTTTTGATCAAAAAAAGGCATTCTCCCTGGATGAGCATGAAGCTTGGATGAAGAACCACAGGGGAATTCCAGCAAATAACAGTAAAGCAACCTGATGTGAGTACCTCTTCTCTCCCACCAGTTCTGTCATAAAATCAAAGAGAATAAATGGAAACATCAGAGGATGAGGAACGCTCTCACAGTTAGTGGCTTGCATGAACTGAGTTGACTTCATGCTGGAACAGAGCAGAAGAGCAGCATCTGCGTGGGTAGGAACAACTTGCAGTGAATAGGTGTTGCTTGGGAATAGTTGCGATAGGACCTGAGTGTATCCTGATTTAGACACAAGTGAGGGTCAGAAAACTGACCCAAAGATATAATGTCCGTGTTGTCAGAGTTGTTCTAGGTCCAGAGCTCAGGGAGCGTGGCTCCTGTCTGTCAGCATTGGTGTCGCTCCCCGCGTTTCACGTGACTCGTGGCTCTGGCAGCAGGGAAGTTGTCTGCGAGGCTTTGCAAACCTTACACGAGGTCTGCCAAACAGGGGCATTCTCCTTTGCATATGTCTTGATAAAAATACACAGTTGGGAACCATGTTCAACTCCCAGCAGGTCATTTTCCCCAAAGTTTGTGCCAGGTGATTGTTCTGCAAGGCGGCTTCTTCACTTTCACTTTGTGGCGTTTTCTGGCCTTAGCTTTAGAAATGGAATAGCACCAAATATGAGCTCAGTTTCTGGTTATGAGGAAATAACGTGGCTAGCAGAAGTGAGGACACCGGGCTTGTGTTTTCCTGAGCTCCCACAGGATCCCTGTTCTTAAATTCATGGCAGAGAGCCTAAACAAGAACATTGCATAATTTGGTGTCTATAAGTAATGAATTTGTAAAATTCAATTATTCATTGTAAATGGCCCTATTTTGTTTCCTAAGGAAGAGCACATTAAAATTTTGATTTTATGAACTTCAGCTTTTCTGGAGTCTGAAGTGGGCTGGGGAAAAGGGGATATGACAGGCCTTTTCATATCTTTTAGTTTCTGAGCTTCACTGTAGATCTTTTCCATCTTGAACTCTTAGAGGAATAGCACAGATTTATGTGACATATTGTATTGCCCACACGCCACCAAACCCACTCATATGTACTTTACTTTATAACCTGAAAAAGCTCAGGAAATACAGGTAATTTATTTCTGATCCGTGGAATTCTTCTTTGAACAGTAACAGTGGCTTAAGGTGGTATAATAATGCTGGAGGCTTGGATTGCTGGATCACCAACTTCATAAAAAAAGAAAGGTTAAAAGGGCTTGTAGTCCCCAGCTCTGCAACTCTTCATTCCAGCTCTTCACATGCCTGATGTTTTCAAGCCAGATGTTTGTAGACCAAGACTTTGTGGAACAGAGAACAACCCCAGGAAAGCCAGCAGACAACACAAAATCCTACCCTATGAAATCCTGCCTCTTATTCCTGTCGGATATGAATTTTCCATGCTCGGGTCAGCATAGAAGCAGACAGTTGACAATTCCTTTGCCGTGTGGTACCAAATATCACCACTGGTGTTTACAGAAACTTGTTAATCACGTGGAGTTGCCACTAATGATAAATACACTGTCTTTTGTTATCAGCTGTCTTTCTGAGCACCCCTTTGTGGACGGCATTGCTGGAACGGACAAGGAGCGTTAATAATAACAATTAGCTCACCCATAAACCAGTACTTCTTGCAACATCACATTTCAAAGGGTTTTTGTCATGTCTCCACCCTTCAGGATGATTAAATGGGAAATGATTTCAGCCTAACCTGAACAGGAATATCAACATTTGGTAGCAGGTATTTCTGAGAGCTACCAAGAGTAATAGGAGAAATTAAATATAATGAAAGACAAACTTAAACACATAAATAAACCTGAAACCAAAATACTGAATAGTTATTCCCCCCCAAGATGAATTTTCCTTTGAAAACACCTGCATAACTTCAGTGTATTGTTGATGCTGTTTGAACAACTTTTGTAGTGGCAGAAGCCCTGCTCACACCATCGGCCAAGAAACGCTGGAAGTGAAATGTGTTTTAAGCAGAATCCATTTTCTCTGGGGTTGCTTTTGTGAAAAAAAAAGCATTAGTGCTCAATTTAGGACACGCAGAGCCAGGGCTGGCTCCCAGGAGCAGGGGGAGGCCCGGGTGGAGGAAGCAAAACTTGTTTTCTTTTTCGCCCTGGGGTGGAGGCAAGTTGGTTGTTCGGCAGGTTATGAAGGTGGGTCCCCGAAAGAAAGCCTACATTTCATGTCAGTCTGAGGAGAAGTAGGAGGAAAATAAGGTGAAAACTTATGGGAGGGAGGTGAAGATGGAAGGAATGGTTTGAAGACGTGCTCTGAAAGTGTCAGTGAATCCAGAGCTGCCAGATTAACCCCGGAATGTAAGTGCAAAGTTAAACATTTTCTTGCTCTCTCCCTTTCAGGAAAGCAGTTGTTTTTCTGTACACGTACGAAAATCTCTATAGGCTGATCAGACCCATTTGGTACTCGTGAGCGTTTTTTGAGATATGTAGTGTTAAAATAATTGTAATAATGACATGTAAATTGTAAGAGATAGTGTAGAAAGATGAGAAAGATTATCTCTGTTTAACCTATGTTTATTTAATGAATGGATTTTTAGCATGATGTTAATGTTTATTTGAAATTCTATACATATGATAAAGTGCTTGTAGTTTGCAACCTAAGTGATGCTTGTGCATTGAGAAAGTGTTTTAGAAATAACGTATGTAAAAAGGATTACAATAACATTGTAATCTGAAAAATTATCTTAGTTACTCTGCAATGCAATTCATGCATTATTATCGCTTGTCTCATTATTGGAGAATCTAAAATGACTTTATTCTTTATTTATGACATTTATGTTAATTATTAAGCAAATGGTAATGTGACAATTGTGTGACAATTGTGAAATTTCATACTCTAGGGAAAGAAAAGAGTAAGTAGACAGCATGAAATGCTACGTTAGTGGGGATTGGTGATAGCTAGCTTTCTCAAAGCACTTTTGCCATGCTTTTGTAATTCTCTACTTTGATTCCTGTACATTTGAATAAAAAACTGTAAATATTTTTTTCTTTCAACTGAATATTACAAATTTGGCCTCTATAAGCAGTTGTTTTTCTTAATAGTCAGTGTCACTGAGCTGGTGCAGAAGCATTGAGCGTGTATTATGCACTGGAGTGAATTTAGTTTAAAATAAACAGAGCAACACTATGTCCCGCAGTAGCCAATCTATTTAAGAACTTCATAAGCAAAATTTGCATTTTCCACAACTGATATATAAGACCCCATGGGCCCCAATGAATCGAACAACTCCATGGGCACTCGGAAGGTTTCATGCATTAACTGCAAGAGCTTGTGAGGGGAGAGTTTTGAGAGATTGAAATTTCCTGATGTTTTCACATGATGTTTGTGGGAACAGAAAAAGAGCTGAGAAAAGAAAATCTCCTTAGGTCAGTAGCACAGAAATACCAGTATATCCACTGCTATGGAAATGTGCTGGCTGTTGAGGGAAGCATATTGCTATAGCGAAGCTATTATTTCTCTCCTGTCCATTGAAACCTTATTTAGCTACTCTAACAGTGCCAGAATGGGTTTTTTATATCAATAAGTACTTAACATATTATAATCTTAAGCTATTTTCTTGGAACATTTCACTGACCTGCACCTGAAGAGATTTGGTTGTGCACAGGGCTTCACGATGGAGCACTTCATACTCGGGGATCAGTGATTTTAAAAATATTACATACAGTCTTTAATTTAGTTCAGTGCTATTTTAAAACAGTATAGGATTTGGCAGTAATCTCAGCAGATAAAACCTAGTGTTGCTAATTAATCACTAAAAATGCAATCCTGGCCCCAGTGTTTTCAACAGGAGCGAGTTCAAGCACCAATATATCCCCTGAAGACACTCAAGTTTAAACAGAGCGGAGCTTAAAAGCACAATACCGAACTTCTCTCTCTCTCCAAGCCGCCTGTGAAGAAAAACAATCTTTCCAGTTTAAAAAAGTGTACTGCAGTAATAAGTAATAACATTCCTTAAAAGCTTCTATGGTTTCCTTGGCTAACAGACTACGGTTTTTCTTCTACAACTTGACTTGAGTGGAGTTTTTCCTTGACGTGTGCCACAGACCAATCTCACGTTCTTTGGGAAGAAAAAAAAAATCGAAGAGAATATGTAATTTTCACCTGTCCAATAATACAATAAATACAGGGAATTTAAATTCCAGAGCTCCAAAATAAAATGTCTAGAAAAAGAAGTAAATGCCTATAAGTGGATCTCTATTGTGTACATTTACTGTTGAGTATCCTTTTCAAAAAAATACAGAACTGAGTGATGCCTGGGGAGACGCTAATTCCGGAGCTGCTGGTTACTGTTCTAATGCTCTGAGGATTTTTTCGACATTAAATAATTAAGAGTTAACTAGTATAAAACCAATAGTAATTAAGGCGGGCAGATCCTGTTAAGTGCAAAGAAGGTGCGTTTAGCTCATAAAATTGGGAGCAGAATAATTCCTAAGAAAAGGAGGGTACAACTCCAGTGATAAAGATAAAAAAAATCCACTTTTTCTTAAAGCTAAGAGCATCTATGGAAAATGGTTTCTGTTACAGTAACAGTCAGGTTTAAGATTGTGGGCCTGACAGTGTGAGCATGTAGCTCAGTCCAGGGTCTCCAAGACATACATGTGGTTTGAATACAGTTAAAACAACACGGTTTTCGGAGGGGCTGTGCATCCAGAGTAACTTTGGCAAGGAAAATGCCTTTCTGCTCAAATGACATGGGATAATCCAGAAACAGAGCAACAAAGCTGAGTTTCAAGGAGCTTCTCTCAGCGTAAGTGGAGCCAGTGTGGGGAAGAAAGCAGAGAGACGTTATGAAATAAAAGCATTAGGAGTTCTCTGCCCTGGATTTATGACTTAAAATCATTGTCTGACTGTCAGGAGGGGCAGCTGATAGGGTGACTGAGGTGATGTTCCTCCAAATTTTCAATTTTAATTTTTTTTTGTTTGTTTCAATGGAAGACTTAGAGCTTTTTCTTTTCTTCCAGTGATCTCTCTGTAATTGCTGTGTGATCCTGGACGTCAGCGTCGAAATGGGCAATGAGAACAGTAGTGCAGAAAACCAGGTGAGTGTGACAGTGTGGTTGCGTATCCCTTCCCTACTCGCCTAGAGCAAACCTTACAGAAATTGGTTTCATGGGCTGCTTACCCCACATTTACCTTCTGCTCCCAGTTACACTCATACTTAACTGTCATTAATGGTAATTGAAGTCAACTTTTTGTTTGTTTGTTTGTTTTTCCTTTGGCAATGACACTGCCCCATAGCATCAGGGAGATGTGCGAGTGGTTGCTCCCTGGGGGAAGGGAGCTGCAGAGGATCCCCCTGGGGTGAGCAGGGCTGGCAGAAGACCAACATCCCATGATGTCCTCAGGGGAACTGAAACGGGGTCCTGGGCGATGAGAGAGGCCCTGGGAGCCAGGCAGTGCCTGTGGTGCCCTCAGAGCCTGGACACACAGTAGCTTCTCCCTGTTCAGAAATGACCTTGCAACATGTGTGTGCAGATCCAGGAATTTATAGCCATTTCAGAAGGGTGCTTTGTTAATGCATGTTGTTGTTGTTTGGTGATTTATTTTTAAATTCTTGAAATGAAGGGGACCCACATGCTATGGCTAGTTGTGTACAATTACATTAGAAGTTATTATGTTGATGTAAGTTTGAATAAAAGTTGTAATTTATTTATTTCAACATTTAAAATACCAGGACATGCTTCATCCTCTCTTCTTCCATGTGCTATGGTGGATGATAAAGTGCATTAGGGTTCATTTTGCTTCCACCTCAGATGGCATTGGGTATTTACTTTTAATAATACCCAGTATAGTAAATACCCAATACAGACCTGCAGTACCTTGTGCATTGCAAAGTGGACCCTCTCAAGGGAATCAGTGTTCTGAATTAACCAGATAGAAGAAAAATTTTGTATAATTCTTGGTTGTTCTGGACAAGTTGTATCCTTAGCCTAAGATTTGGTCCCAACTTTTTTCAGGGGTTGGGAAGAGGGGAATGTGCTAATTCTTATAACTAAGGAACAAGCATTTCTTCTCCAATATGTACAGCTTTCACTTAGGAATTTTTTGAAAGTCATTTCAAATTTCACATTTTTTCTGGAGTCCTCCTGAGGCTGAGAAGGCTTTCATTAAAAGTTATTGAATTTATTAAAAAATGTAATAAAAAACTCTTCTAATAAGAAAAGTAAGCTTCTGGTCTCCTTTTCAGACTGTAAAAAACCAAAACAAATCAAAACACCCCTCCCAACCCCCCCAAAAAACCCCAAAGCAAAATAAATGCTAGAAAACCAAATTACTTTAAAAGTCACTACTAACACAGAAATAACAAAAAGTAGTAATAAAATTCTAAATGCCGCTTAATCTGCTGAACGAGGGTGGTTTAATGAATAGTGAAAATTCACACAGCCACTAAAACATTTAAATATGTTCATTTTTAGTCAGAAGTTCCCAATGCAAATAAAGTCATCCTTATCCCACCAAGCCAAGGAACGCAGCAGGTAGTGGTTGATGGAACTGGTTTGCATGGTTTGCATTTCAGAACGTTAGCATCGAGCTTGGCTGCTCTTTTTCTTATGCATCTGCTTCTGGCTTTTGTTTTTTTTGACACTGACTGCAAATTCACAAGTTTTACATTTAAGTTTTCAGCAAGTTGTAAAAAAAAATTAAAATCTGGTTTCTTTTAACTTTTTCCTTTGGTAGCAATCTATGCTTTAGAGAAACGGCCTGTCTTTGACCCTCTTTGCATCCTGCCTGTTCTTCCAACTCTAACACAATTAAAATAGCTCAGTGGGTGTTGTTCTAATACTGAGGACCAATTGACATGAGTTGTTGTTTTTGTTTATGTATTTATCAGAGAACACCCTTGCCCAGTTCTGGCTCTCAGCTGAGTCATCTGGAAGCCATACACATGGTTTGCATTAGAGACAGGAGAGCCTGTGCTAAGTTTAGAACTCGTTTAATAAGAGGGAAGATCTGTGGAATAAATGTGCTACTATGCACTTAGAGAAAAAGTAAATACCCAATATGTCTTGTAATGCCAGCCTCTGAGGAACATATAATCTAAATTTAGTCGAAATGAGTGAAGATAATAAATAAATAAAATAAGGCTGGGGCCAGCAGTACATTTAACAATGGTATTTTATATGAACTAAGCACATTCTGCTTTGCTGTAACAGCAAAATCCAAACTGCTGAGAGATTTTAGGTTTGTGCCCTGCTCTCTTAGAACGGCAAAGTTGGCTTCCAAACAAGGGGTCTCTGTCAATGGCCCAGCTTGTTGGGCTTATGCTGAATTAAATATATGCTATTTTTAAGATGCGTTTTCCTTGAAAAGCAAAACTCCACATGAGGAGAAATGTGTTTAAATTGAAAAAGAACCAGTCTAGAAGAACAGATATTTTGACCCAGTATGGCCCTTGAGATCCAGCCTTTAGCAAGGAAAATACAGGGGAAGTAAAGGAAGTGTTCTTTAATGGGAGGTTACGAAAAGTACTACAGTTTATGGAACTCCAGAAGGTAGGTCTCAGCCATTGTGCTGCCCGTTAGACGTACCTTTCTTCATCCATCCAAATGCACTGGGTATTATAGAGGAATGTCAAGGTCTGTCCTTAGGCTTCTCCCTGACTTCTCTGGACAGCCACATGTTTAATAATCATCTACATGGCCATAATAAATAAAAAAAAATCGTAGAATCATAGAATGGTTTGGGTTGGAAGGGACCTTAAAGATCATCTAGTTCCACATCGGCAGGGACACCTCCCACGAGACCAGGATACTCAAAGCCCCGTCCAACCTGGCCTTGAACCCCTCCAGGGATGGGGCAGCCACAGCTTCTCTGGGCAACCTGGGCCAGGGTCTCACCACCCTCACAGCAAAGAATTTCTTCCTAGTATCTAATCTAAATCTCCCCTCTTTCAGTTTAAAACTGTTCCCCCTCGTCTGGCTGCTCCACTCTGTGATAAAGAATCCCTCTCCTTCTCTCCTGTAGTCCCTTCAGGTACTGGAAGGGGCTCTAAGGTCTCCCTGGAGCCTCCACTGAACAACCCCAGCTCTCTCAGCCTGTCCTCACAGCAGAGGGGCTCCAACCCTCGGATCATCTTTGTGGCCTCCCCTGGACCTGCTCCAACAGGTCCATGTCTTTCCTTTTCTGAGGGCCCCAGAGCTGGATGCAGTGCTCCAGCTGAGGTCTCACTAGAGCAGAGCAGAAGGGCAGAATCCCCTCCCTTGCCCTGCTGGCCATGTTTCTTTTGGTGTAGCCCAGGGTTATAGTTTCAGAGAGAGATCGATGTGTCTGTGCTTCCTCAGCCCTTGATAGTCTGGGCTCAGATGACACTTATAAAGGAAACCGAGCTGATCAGGACCAACAAAACTCTCTGCTATCTGAAACGTTTGGCAGTGTGCGGGATGTGGTCGGTGTGAAGGATCGTTACCAGCGTATCAGCCCTGCAGCCCAGCCTTGTCCGTGCTGCTCCGGGGGTTTGTGCAGTTAATTCAGGGAACATCTCCCAAAGTGGTTGGACGTTACAGGGTTATTGTTGACCGTAGTGACTGGTTTTTTTATCATTGTCTCCCATCAACTAGAATTGTCCTTCTTACCACGACATCTTTGTGTTCATTTTAAAGGGATGGGTGGAGGAAGTCGAAAACTTCATAGTTCTGTGTGCTAGGAAACACAAGCACAAAATTTTCTAAAGCTAGAACAGGCTGTATTTTCTAATATGTAATGATTTTCACTCAGGGTTTTAATTCTTGCCACCCTCTGAAGTTCTGAAGAGGAGAGAGCTATCCTTTTTCACAGCCTTTCTCGTGGTTACAGAAAAGTCAAAAGTTACCAAGTAACTGCAAAGCTCTTTGAAGGTGAAAACTGCTGCTGAATTGAAATTCTAACAGTGTGTATTTTGCCCACAGTCGAAGAGGGAATTTCAAAGTCAGCTACCACATAAGTTATTTCTATATATTTTACTTTATCCTTTCTTCTTCTTTGTTTTCTGAATAGGTAAGTAGGCAGCCAAAGCTGGTTATTCCACATCTATGTCACTGTCTGTTTCTCTTTAAACATAAATCTAAGGGGTGATGATCTTTTTTGTTCTTGTTTGTTTTCTACTGTGAAATGTGTAAGAAGGGCAACACATGCATAGGTGCAGAGGGCCATAGCTTCTGTAGAGTCTGTCTGGAGGCCCATGCTGTATTCCTGCTAGGATTTCTCTGTTTAATTGTTGTGAACGATTCTGACTGCTGCACATTCTGCAGTTAATAATCTGCATTATTACTTTCCTCATATTCAGATCCCAGTATTATGGGGATTGGGAGAGAATGCACTGGGCACATGAGTAACTTCCCAGCCTTTGGTCTCCGTTCCCACAGCTGATAACTGGGCAGATTCCTCTGAGCTCTGGTGCTCATACTGTGTGTTTACATGCTTTTTGAATAGTGCAGCAACATCTGTGTACATTCCATTGTTTATATTCATTTAAGAGCAAAAATACATTCCCAATTTTCTGCATAATAATTTTGCCTACACCATTTTAATGAGGTACAGTGTTGCCCTACATGGGCATTTGAGTTTGTTGCGTCCGCATGATTCACCGCTTTTACTCTCTAAATTATTATTTTCCTTCATTTTTTCCTTCTGTTTCATCCACTGCACACAGGGAGTGCACAGGACAGCGGAGCTGTTCCACATCCTTCCCCTCAACACTTGCCCACAGCAGGGTGTCACTGGCCCTTGGCTACAGGCCAGTGTGGCCATTACTGGTCCTTACATCATACCACCAGTCACCATACTCATTAATGCTTGTTTCCAATGGTAATTGCTACTGGTCCAATATTCTCTGGTGAGTAACACCAAGCATTTGTTTGAGTTTACACAAAAAGAACATTGTCTGTTTTCAGGGAATTATACATCCATTTATGCAAATGCAGCAAATTCTGGGACACTTCTCACTGCAATGAGTAATTATTATACTTGTTCTCATCTTCCCGGTGAATGAGGGAAAGGGGATGAAAGACGAATAAAGATTCAAAGTTGTGATGGGGATTTTAATTTGAAAGGTGGAAGACTACTCCTTCTCTTCTGAATTGATGGTTAAAGCTTCCTTCACATCTGTGAAGCCACCACCATGGGAAATGTACATTTATGAATACAGATGAAAAAGAAAAATATTCTATATTTATAAAGAAACTCTATAATTATTTACTACATTTCACCATTTAGAAATAGTGTGAAAATGTTGTACCTACATTTTCCACAGCTGTGGGTAGTTAGAAATTACTAGGCAACAAACACCACCAGCTGGGGAACACCACAGAGCTTAGAACTCAGCTTGGAGACGATTTTCCCAACAGCACTTCATATCCATCTGAGAGCACCTCCTCGAGCGTTCCGTTGTTAGGCTGCTAGGAGCCACTCCTCAGAAGCTGCTTCAGCTAAAATTATACTGACTGGAAACTGACGGTTATGTGATGAAGATTTTTTTTTTTCCCAAGATCATCAATTTTATTTTCTCTCTCTCTTGCTGCATCTCATACACCTCCCATCCTTAATGAAATAATCCAGGTACTCATCAGGCCTCCAATTGTCAGGAAAGGGACAAAGGAAAACAAGAAGCTGCAGCAAGACTAGTGGAGTTCCAAGGATAACGATGAGTCTTCTTTTGCCTGCTGAACATAGATCACAAAAACAGATGGAAAGAGCAGGTTACCCAGAACCTGAAATTGTATCTGTGCTTCATTTAGCCCAGCGCAGACTCATGCTACGTATGTTCAGATGGACTAGAGCTTAAACGCAGGAGCAAGTTGTTAAGAAGACACTTACGTTGACATTACAAGGATCTGAAGATAAACACTTTAGTGCTGTCAGAGGAACGGAAGGGCCATAAACACAAACAATGAAGCCTGAATGTTTGAATTGCTCTTGCTGTAGCCAAGAGAAGTTGTATACTCTGTGGAGAATGCTAAGCCAAGGATGAGCTGATGACTATATATAAATATATGTACACACACACACGAGTGTTTATTTTTAGGGTCACAGCCAGAGTCATTTTGGGAGGTATTTCCCAGGAGGGAAAGCAACCCTTTTTCTTTAGGAAAAGGTCGTAGGTACTTGCAATAGAATGTTATAACCAGAATTTTTCAAATACCATGGTTAAAATATCACACTTTGCTTGTATCTGTAAGCAGCAGATTAAATGAGACTGCCACCAAAAGCCAATCTTTGCACTCCTGTCCCTTCGAGGTTTTTAATTAGAAAAGGCATCAACTTAAAATTCTACTCTTACAAGAGACAAATAAACCAAGCCAGAAGCAATAGGAAATGACACAATTATTGATTAAAAAAAAATTAAAATCTACTATAATTGTAAAATTCTATATGGAATCTCCTTTAAGGAAAGTATCTGCTTTTTGCATCTGATCATGTCATAATTACATCCAACTAATTAAGTAGTCATGATGTTTGGGGAAAAAAACCAAGAAGAGGCCATGACAGTCCTTCCCCTCTAAACTGCTGTGCTCCCGCCACTCTCCACAGGGAGTGGGTACTAGATAATGCCTATTACTGCACAACTTGTTTATTAAAATCAGCATTTAACTCCCTTGTGATAGGACAGAACTAAACTTTAGTGTAATACTTGAGATCTTAATTGTCCCATGGACTTCAAACTTGGCCCAGTATGTCAGGTACCAGTTTGTTGCTGTCCTGGGATCAGTAGTTTTGCTGACCAGTGTTCGCTGATTTGATTGAAAAGTTCTGGTTGTTAAAGCAATATCCACTCATTATCTAATTTTTATCTATTTTGGTACCATTTTTCCAATCAATGGAGAAATAATGGTTTTCCAAGGATACGAAGATGGAACAATCTAATTTACTACTCAGTTAACTCTGCCTGCAAGGGAAAAAAAGCCAGAGGAGCAAAACGTAGCTCCTAAAACCTGCTCTGTCTTTAAAAAAAATGCAACAACCATTTTAAACCACTTTAAAAAAAAATTATTTCCCAACCATGTGACCTGTGCAAGCCTGGTTTTACAAAAATGTGACCTTGAAAACTTTTCTCCTGTCCACTTTTCTGATACATACCAGGTTAGTCATACTCTAAGGGTGTTGATTGCTGGGAGGTATCAGGGTAGGAGGCAGACTGTTGTGTTAACTTGATTGTCTTAAGAGTCGCAGCAAGCCATTTTCTGGCATCTCGGTGCCATTTTCGAGGAATGGATTTAATGCTGAATTACAATAAAAATAACAAGGAACGACCTATTGATTAAGGCTGTGGATGGACAACTTTTCACTCCCTTTCCCTGAAGCTGGTTCTGCAGCGAAAACGAGCACTCGCTGCATCACGTGGCAGTGAAACCTCTCCAGATGGCACCAGGTGCACAGTTTTTAGTGTGATGCTACAGCCCCGCACATGGGAGCCGTTTGGCTGAGCAGGAGTGTGGCCCTGACAGGGACCATGTCTCCGTGCCCCTGGTGCAGTGAAGTTTGGAGGCTTCACTCTGAAACCAGAGCTCGGGCATCACAGAGCCAGACTTTGCTCCGTGTCCCCGGCGTTTACCTCCACCGTCGCTGCCCACTCCCATCCAGGAGGCGGTGGCTGGGGGATAACAACTAACACTTCTAGCAGGCAAATTTAAAAAAAAAATATACAACCCCCCCAAAAAAAACTAAAAAAAAAAAAAAGCTGAAAAAATCCCACCAACTTGTAATGGAAAACATGGAGAAAAATAAAAGGTAAGTTCTGGTTTATTGATTGAGACTTGTAAAGGCTTGTTCCAGCTTCCCCCCTCCCCTCTCCCAATAACCAGAGGGAATTAGTGGGAATGGAAACTTAATGTAACTCTTCAAAGATGACTTTGAGCGAGTCAGAGCTCTGGCATGTTCAGCGAGGGCTATAAAAGGATGTGTGTATAATGGAGGAATGTTGCAGGGGGCAGATGGAAAAGGAAGCAAGAAAGGGGAACCAATGGAAGTTCACTCATTTGGAGGGGTTTGGGTGTGAATTCTAGGTGTCAAAGCCAGTCCTGTTTTGTGCTTTGTGAGCAGGAGGCTGGTGGCTCGTCGGGAAACAGGGCTGTGCCGGGCCCAGGGCTGGTGCTGTGATTTTGAACCAGGAGGGGAGCCTGTGTTTTGGGAGCTTGGCTGTGAACAGGCTCCCATCCCATCTAGCATTAAAGGAATTTCTCTCTGGTATGATAACTTTAGCCAGAGTACAGCAGCGCACATAATCCTTTTGGCTACGCTGTCAATGGAGTTCTCTTTTTTTTTTTTTTTTTTATAACTTTTAAGCTCCTGCTCAGGAAAATAAAGTGATCCTGTAGATTTACTTTGTGTTCTTGCAGAATCCAGTGCTTCTGGAAAGGTTTCATGCAAATTGTATTACATATTTCAGGAGAATCAGTTCTGTTCATTTAAGTAGTCTGCTGCCTAAAAGGAAAAAAAGCGCAGGCTGTTTAGTTTTCCTTCTCTTGTTTGTACACTCTCTGTGACAAACTTGGTTTGTTTGTTCTTGGCTTTTTTAATTGTCATAGACTTAAAGAAAACACTGCTTGGAACCTCTGCATTCTGATTTTTCATATAATTATTTCTCTAAGTCTTTCATTTAAGTAACTTTTTATAATCTCAGAATCCTCTTCGAAAAGGAGTGTGCTACACTTGAAACAAACGTGGAGAAAATTCAGCTGCAAGCTTCTGTAGTAAATCACTTCAGAGGCTGTATGTGCTGAAACCTCGAAAGTAATTTATTTAACGGCAGCTTTCTGATGATACTTTTGAACAAAACATGGTCTTTCTAATTGTTTTCACAGTTGTTAATTAAAAATAAAAAAGCATGCTCTGCAAAGCTAGTTCAGCACCTGATTTACATAACTAGCTTAAATTTGAAAAATTTGATAGAGAAATTGAATTAATGTTTTTCTGCTGGCTGGCATAGGTTCACAGAGCATGTTCTTTTGTGATGTTAAATTAATTCATTAAATGTAAAAGACCAACATGTAAAGTTTTCCTATATCTTGGAATATTAGTAGTTCCTTTTACATTTGAATAACTACATTAAGATTTATTTTAGATTATTGTTAAAATCCTCCTTTGAGGTTCTTTTGAAAATATACTTCCCTGGCCATGTGTGCTCTTGCCTTACTTTCCTTTTTGATCATTCATACACCTGACAGCCTGGAAAGAGAGAAAGAAGAGTGACAACAATTCAAACTCCTCTCTCTGCTCCAGCAGGAGCAAAGTTACAAAGATTGTTTTAATATATGTTAAATTTGATCATGTCTGGAACTGTAAGGACAAGAGCCAAGATTTTTCTGTGGCCAATGACGGTTGTTTAGGGGTAACTGGGAGATGAACTACAACTTCTTAAACATTAGATCCCTGAAAGCCCAAAACTCTTTTAAAAGAAAAAAAAGTCAAAACCAATGAACCAAACAAAAAAACCCCTGACCAGTACTTCTCCCCCCCTCCCCCGCCCCCCCCAAACAACCAATGGAAAATGTTAAAAGTAGTCTTCAAAACAGTGCAGGTAACTAACCTGTTTTGCTGTGATCGTTCTCTGTGCTTTCTCCATCTGCCCCTCCCGGGTGGTTTTATTCAGATATTAGGATGTGGTGTAACAGCTGATAAAATCCCTGGGACACGGGCCCTTCCCTGTGTCTCCTGTGGGAACATCCCAGTTGGGATGAGAGGAGGCGTTCAGGTGTAGCAGGCACGTCACTCTCTGTATGATGTAGTTCACTTGTGATTTATGGAGATGAATTGTGACAGTAAAATCCAGCAAACTTCTACCAGAATGATTCTGGCCCCAAAATCTTCTGTGATGTGTCAGACTCAGGGAGTCAATGATAAATTAGCCTAGTGCCACGTTACAGTTTCAAACTGTCCTGAAATAATTGTACCACTGCCTTGCAGCCAGCAGATGTTACCCCGGAGTTGGGTCTCCTTGTGTTTGTGAGTGCTGTTTGAGCTTTGGTAGCCACGGGCTATCGGATTTGTTGTATGGCAGGCTGGTGAGTGGTGTTTCTTTGTCAGTTATAGCATCATGACTGAGCCCACGTTGCTGATTAACAGTTATTTTGTGGCTCGTGGGATTTGTGGCTCTGGATGGTGGTCCAAGGGATACTGGCTCTCTGCACAGAGAGGAATTTTATTTTAGAAACTTGTGTGCAGGAGGCACCTCTGTTACACTCTGGCTCCAGAAGTGGGATGACTGCAGGTCAGTAGGACAGATATTGTAGCCTAAAGGCACCCTTTGAGTTAAGTGGCCGATCTTGTGAAAGAGAGATTAATCAGAAGCAATGTGTGGGTACTGAGAGTGCAGTAGATTAATGGCTTCATTCTTTGCTGTGTTCCTTTCTGCTGATGGAAGATGGCGGAGGCTTTAGAAGAACGAGACAAAACATGCAGCTCTCCATCTTCTGAAGAGAGCTGTGAGGCATTCTTCCTGCCTAGAACCCAAATCAGCTGAAGAAAATTTGAGATGGTGGTAGTAGAAAGGAGGAAAAATAAAGAATTAGTTCTCACTGCTCTTGCCAACTGCTGGAGGCATCTGGACAAATTTGTAAATCGGCCTAATTTCTTGGGGTTCTTCTTGTGGTTCTCCCTCCCCTCCCTGCCCTGCTGGGAAAGGAGAGGTGATTGGTTTTGTCTGCAAGTGGCCTGAAAATGATTCTTCATTTGGCTGCCACTATGTTCACCTCCCAGACTGACCAACTGTAGCTCTCGCAGTAAGACGTGCCACATTGACTACGTAAGAGCATGGCACTGTGGCCACCTCGCGTGGCTTGTTGTGGCTTTACCAACCTCCTGCTTCCCTGCTGGGTCAAGGCCAGCGCAAGCTCTGAAGACTGACTGTCCATGGGGTTGGGGACACCTAGTCCCATGTGTTAGGTTGGTGGTTGGACTAGATGATATGAAATGCCCCGTCTGATCTAGACAATTCTATGATTCTAGTTCTTCTCTTCTGCCAAGATATAAATACCCCCACCCTGGGTTGATGCATTTTCTAAATGCTAACCGGCAAATGGGTGGGCACTGGGTTATACTGGTGGTCTCTGAGTGGCAACTGGGCCATGGACATGCTCCAGCATGATCACGTATGGCCCCAGAAGTCACTGTTTTGGTTGGTTGGGGTTTTTTCCCTGATAATTAATTTAATAACACATTTTTTTCATAGTTCTTTCTCTCCACACACATGTATGCATGCTGAAATAAATTCTCCAGGCAAAATTTCTCATGCAAACAAAAGCAAAGCTGCCCAAAACATAGCACCGAGAGCAAATCAGAGCCCTGCAAGCTAACTAAGCTCTGTTTTTATATTTTTTTTTCTGGCTGGGAGAGACAAATTTCCTTGAATAAATCTTGACGTTCTAGTATTTTTTTGCCGTATACTGTGGTTTTGGGGCCAGCATATATACTTAGATAAATATTCCAAATGCCAGATGTCAGCACATGCTGGGTAAGTGCTTAATAATCATGAAACCAAGAGCCCTTGGTCTATCCCAGCGGAAAGCGGTGTGATAAAGGAGACTTTTGCAAACAAAGCGGTAGTGAAGGCATTCCTCCAGGGAAAGGCAGAGGATATGAGAGTTAATCAAATTTGCCTTAAGTCTAAAGGAAGTCTTCTTATATTTTCCGTACGCCCTGACCTTTTCAATTGCTCATTACATGGGCTTTTCTTGTCCACTGGGTGTCTCTCATCCCTGGCTCTCATCACAAGCAGCCGGTGGTTGTGCGAGAGCACACCGTGTTCACGCAGAGAAGTGTAATTGTGTAAACAATAGCTTTCTGCAATTTATTGACCACTTCTAGAACAAAATAAACCCAAAAATTGAGAGTGAAAAAACTCAAGAGACTAGTTGGAATTGGGTACTGTGCTTTTCATCTGTGATGTTATTCTGAAGTGGTTCTCCCATCCTCAGTACATACACTTATCTGTCTTTATGTTAAGTGTGCCTTAGGCTTTTTACTTACAGCTACGAATTAAAACAACAGTGACAGTATGTTGAGAGTGATCTGATGAAGCAGTTTTCCTTCTCTTTCACTGTTGCTTGATGTGCCAGAGGAGTTGAAATGGAGCTTCTTCATTCAGATGTAATTTTAGCTTTACATTTAATTGTTTTCCTCCGGTTCTTTTGTCATACTTGAAGAACATCATCAGCTACTGTTCAAAGCAGCTCTTACCAGCTCTTCTGCCAAAATAAATTCAGCAGGAAGGTGCCACTACCTGTTGTAAGCAGCCCCCCAGGGGTGCTGTAGAACCCCAGGGATCTGCAGGCACACCGCGGGTCACAGCCCTGGCACTCGCACAGGATTCTCTTCCTCCCTGGAGCAAAAACAATAGTTTGCAATAGAAAAATGAAAAACAAAACAACAACAAACAAACAAAAACAACCCACACCAAAAAAACCCACTCCTGTAAAGGCGTGTCTCCATGGAGGAAGATCTGACGATCCCAGGCAAATATTTACCTATGAGAAGAGGTGATGCATCATTATCACATTTGTGTAATAGCATTTCTGTAGCTATTCCGACAGAAACTGCAGCATTCCCTGTAGCTGTTGTTATAGAAAGGCAGTGTGATGAGGAGTCAGGCCCTTCATTTCAGTTGGGAGGCATTCTGAGCTTTGTTGAAGTGGGAGGGAAGGAATCTGGACTTGGATTCAAGTGCTGGGCCTTGATTGACATTGGCTTTATCTCTCACTTGACTCCAAAGACACTGCTAATATTATGAATGTCAAAGTTTGTGGTCTGTTTCTGTCCTTTCTCATTTTAAACTTGCTTAGCAAGGAATTATTTGCCAATCTTGGAAAAAGAGAAGATGATACCCTCCTTGGGTCAGCAAAGGCCCTGGCTGCTTTAAAACAATTGTGGCATTCTTCTCTCCCTCTTCTTTTCCTAGTATTTATTTTTGGATCAACCACTTCCTTCTGTTTTTCTGTTAAGAAAAAAAAAAAAAGGCTTGGCTTTAGAACCTGCAAGTTCCATCGAAGTAGTGAAATCTACCACAGAAGTTGTCAGTGGGCAGAACAAAACTCCTGAAGCGTATGTATTCTCCAAAATAGCAGTAGCTATTTAAATTGTTCTTTTTTCGTTCTAGAGCCCTCCACAAGACTCAGAATTAGGTCAACCTCCTGGTCATGGGCACGGGTTAAAAAGGAGCCCTCAGGAAAGCAGCGTAGAAAGGTCTGGAGGTCAGGACATCTCCGATCTTCTTCCTGCTGCTGTGCAACCCTCTGGGAGCGTGTCCCCCTCCGTTCCAGGACCTACAAGGTAAGAAATGAAGTTTCTTCCTGTGGATAGAATCGAAGCCCTGCTGCCGGTGATAGTTGGGGCTGTTTGTTATGTTTCACTTCTTGTGTTTTTCAAAATCCATCGTGTGTGATTTTCCAAATCTATCATCCTGATGGATGATGATGGTCCAGTCTTCAAAATAACCTGACAAAATGTGACTACTTACTGTTTACCAAACTGCCATTCTCGCCTTACTGCGTAACTGTAAACAGGACCCCAGCTGTTGTAGTAACCCTTGACCTGAACTTCCCATGCTTTTCGCTCGTACTAATAAACTCTCATCTGAGAGGGAGAAACATTGAAGAGTCTTTTGTAGCAATATATGATCGTGAAGCAAGACGTAATTGTAAACAATTGCAAAATGCCATGCTCAGCTCTGTATAACAATCCCACTAAAAAGTACCAACCCAGCTAATTGCGCTCTTCTAAATGTCTTAAAACTCACCTGACACTAAATAAATCCGACTACTTTCAGAGTTCAGGTATTCTTCAGTGCTATTAAGGATGGCAGAAGGTAACGTAATCTGGATTTTATTAAATATCTCAAAGGGAATATTTTGTCCAAAGCATTAATGTTTTTTTACTTGAATACTTGAATTTTGTGACTAGGGTTTTCATCTGCTTCGGTGAAGAAATTATCTAATACCAGCATGATTTTAACACAGGGCCCTATACTTTCTAGATCATCAACGTTACCTGGGATAGAATGATAAGTACAACTTAGAAGGAGTAGCCGTAACTTGCTGATCAATGTCTAGGATTTTTAGGCTGTGGGTACTTTTTAAAGTGTTTTCATGAATTGTCTTTAAGATTGGAGAATTCACTGCAGACACATTTGTTTGGCGACTTTGGTGTGGCAGGATTTAACCCTCAAATCATCATATCCATACTATTCTTTTTCCAAACCTGCTGTTCTTCCTAACGGTGCTTTAGCACACTGTAGGGCTCAGAACAGCAGCTTTCCCATACATTTTATTTTTTAATCTCAAAGTACCGAGTATCTCTCTTCTTCCTCCGGTAGCGATGGTAGAGATAAGTGGTTAATGGAGCCTGATCTGAGGCCAGAAGTCCTCTGACAAGGAAGCGGGCCAGATAATTTTCTCTCTGTGGGTCTGGATTGTAGTGGAGGCACAATTCCAGGCTGCAGCTATGAGCAGGTACAGGAGGATTAAGCATGAGTGGAAAAATAACAGACACTGGAGCTGAGCTGCGTGATGGTTTACAGGAGTGTCAGCAATTCTTGCACGTGGCCTTTTGGAAGGCTGCGTTAGCCGAAGGAGCCAGTAGTTACACACCGGTGTGGTTTGAAACAATGGACTCAGTACAGTTAATTAACACGAGGCTACGCTGTCACCCACCCAGCACACTCAGCCGTCCAAACTGGGGTTAGAATGGAGCGGTAGTAACGGAGACTGTGGGGTGGGGTTAGCTTGGGTTTGCAATATTTGTGGTTTGGCTGCAGCAAGTGCAGTCTTGCTTGTTTGTTTTGGGTGTTTTTAATATTAGCATAGGCATTATGAGTTGGGGGTTTTCAGCCTGGAGGAAGAGGAGGCTTCGGGGAGACCTTGGAGCCCCTTCCAGTCCCTAAATGGGGCTACGGGAGAGATGGGGAGGGACTCTTGATCAGGGAGGGGAGCCATAGGACGAGGGGGAACCTTGTCAGATGAGTCAGCTCCAAGGGATTCATAAGATTCTTGTTTTGGGAAACTTATTAGATTGGCAGGAGCTCAATTGCTTTTTATTTAGCCTTACTCCTGAAATTGCTGGCACATGTCTGTTTTGGTGGCTTCTAAGTTATATCCTGCCAAAATAGAAACGAAGACAATAAACGGAAAATCTTTGAAGTTTCAGATTCCAGGCTGTTTATTTTTAACTCGCTCCCGTGTGCTGCTTGGGACGCATCTTTTCCACCCTGGAATGAACTCTTACAGTCTCAAGAGCCTGTGACCTGCCATCTTCAGCTGGAGTATCTCTGTGTGGAAAGCTACCACGTTTGCTTTTTTCCAGTCTTCTGGGCGGCTTTCTCCCACCCTCCACAAATTCTCCTAAATTGTTTCAGTCACTTTTCAATTCTTATGTTTTGGAATTCAAAACATTTGTGACTCTTATTTTAAAATACCACGCTTCAGTCCAATTTTTTTTACCTGTTTCTCACTAGTTCTGTGTTCTGAAATGTGACACCATCAGCAATTAATCTGTAAATTAGTCTGTGTGAAATAAAAATGCTGAAGAAGTAGGGTGGTTAGGAAGCCTGAGGCTTTGCAGAGATGTCCCTGTGCCTCTCTCCTGGCGCACACGCAGAGGGAAATGCCTGGGGAATCCTGAGCTGGGCATCTCTGCCCCAGAGAGGCATTTTTTCCAGGTTTAGCAGGAAAAGGTACCCAGCCAGAAGCAGTTTGGGGGAATAAATGCTCTCCATGGATGACCTTGGCCGCTCTCCCGGCTGGAGAGCTGCGCACAGATCCCGTGGGACCCACAGAGCCACCGCAGAGTGACAAGGCTGAAGCTGCCCCACATCC
Source organism: Limnodromus scolopaceus (assembly GCA_028565335.1). Taxonomy (NCBI): domain Eukaryota; kingdom Metazoa; phylum Chordata; class Aves; order Charadriiformes; family Scolopacidae; genus Limnodromus; species Limnodromus scolopaceus. The sequence goes on from JAOXNO010000002.1 coordinate 34,932,593, forward strand.
TGTGGGGCCATCCCTGCGGTGCCATGCTTCCTGCTGCCTCTCCGGATAACTCGGACGGAGACCAGGAGCCGGTTGTGGGACTGGAACTGAAGATCCAGCCACGTTTCCGTGCCGCAGCAGTACTACAGCTTACTTTTTTAATGTTAGAATAATGTAGTTGGGGTCATACTTAAAATATTGCCGGCCCCGCGTTTTATTCTGTGTATGGAACAAGGAGGTGAAAAGTGATTGGGGGTGGGGGGAGAAGGGCAGGACAGTTCCCAGGAGGATCATATAGATCATTATTCCTGCTTCACTTTTTCCTGAAAGCTCAGCCATACAAGGAGGGTGGGGGAAGCTGGCTGCTGTTCGCAGCCCTTTAGCAATGATGGATTTCTCATGTGCTTGTTTACACTGAAAAGTTCAAATAGTGACTTGCTCTGCCTCTAGAACTCTGACTTTTTTTTTTTTTAAAAAGGGAATGTGGAAATTATTTCCATGTTCCTAATTAGCTTTCAGTACCTCTTAGGGACAGATTAAAGTGCAGGATTCTTTAAACTAACTCAAGTCCTCCAGTACAGTGTGTCCAAATGTGTAATCTCAAAATGTAGACGCTGATCTCTGGTGTGTCAGGGGAAACAGAACAGGAACATTTGAGAAGCAGCTCTACGTGTGCCCCGAGCTGGCTGTGCATCTGTCCCCTTCAGCGCTTTCTAAATTCATCCTCAGATTTCAGGCTCCTGGGAATATAATCACCGGGGCTCAGAGTTACGTCGCCGTATGTGACCTCTGGGTTTCAGGGGCTTCAGCACTTGGTGTTTTCCCCTCACAAGTGTGGCTGGGTGGGAAAAGCTGCCCGTCCTTTCAACAACTGCTCCATGTTTCAGAAGGAAAGCAAAGGAATAAGAAAAGGAGGAAATTTTAAATTACCTACAATTTTCTGTTGCTGGATCATCATTTCTTGTTGTTTATCGAGTAGGCTTAACATCCTTGGGTGTCTCTCCCCAAAGAGCTTTTGTCTGGCTGCTGCTGGTTTTATCTGCTGTTCCTTGCCTTTGCTGTGGATGGTGAAACAGAGTAATTCAGGTTGCGACCTCAAGTGTTAATGACTGGTTGACTGGGTATGGCTCTTAATCCAGAGTATTCATGGGAGATGCACCATAAATCATTGCTTCCTTAACACCCTTTATAGCTGCACACCCTAAACACAAACCAGGCAGCACCGTCCTAATAAACACCTGAGTAACTGGGCAGTGCTCTTAAATTGTTCCAGCGTGATTCAAACTTGCCACAATATATTCTAAAGGTGGAAGAGGTTAATTACAGGTATTAAAAATTAATCAGTAAATTTGCAATGTGCTTCCAAACAAGCAATTTCTCAGTAATTATTGATGCAAAACAAACACTTTAGACTTATAAAGATTTAACTCATTGTTATTTGGTGTTGTAACTGGAAGGATAGCATTCATCTGGTCAGTATGGTAGGGCCTTGAACTTGCTAATCCTTAATTGTGTACTTAACTTCTGAAACAAAGGAAGAGTTCTCTTTGATAACTCTTGAGTTTGATGGGGCTCTTGAATATTTCAAGTTACATATGCACCTAGGCTTTTGCATGGCTGCATTTTCTTTTTTTTTCAAATATCATCAATTATGTGCAGCAAGTATTACTAGCAAAATGACTCTTTCTACCCTAAGCACTACACGAACTACGAGAACTCTAATGTTCTTTCATGCTTTGTCATTTGCAGGTTTTGTTTTGAATATTACCCTACAGTATGAATTTTTCCCTTAACAATATCAAGCTAGTTCAGATTACAAACGAAAGAGATCAAGTAATTACAAAAGAGAACCCATGTTATTTTCCTGTATTTAAAAAAAAACAAACCAACATTTAGGATCATGTTGATTGTAGTGAATGGGTTGTCTGAGAATACATGCTCCCTGCAGGTAATTATTGATTGCTAATAGATTTTCATGTAGATTGGGTTTTACTCAGGGGAATTATCTTCAGCATGTGGTGTCATTTCCCTGTAGTGTTCCTCCCTTCAAAAAGAGTTGGAAGATAATGGGACTAGTTGTGACCTTAAGAGGTCATCTAGTCCATCCTCCTGCCCTAAAGCAGGATCAGCTGTGCTTAAGTCCTTCCCAACAGATGTTTGTTGAACCCCAGCAGAGTCTTGCAGGCAGAAAAGCAAGATTACAGAAAATGAAAAGGAAGATGTAGGTTCTGTTCCCTGTATAGTTTTCCTTGTTACCTACATCAGAAGGAAAAACGTAAATGGAGTTATCCAAACAGGTCAGTCTGGACGTGTCTTTCTATGATTGGAAACCCGAACCTTTCAGTTCTCTGTGATGTCCTGAATAAAACATTGAAGCAGCTGAAGTAGCACAGATGATGAATGTGTACTACTGCATTCCAAAAGTTGGGGTTTAAGCTGCTGTCACAGCATGTGCCAGCACTGTCATTTTAATTCTGTTCAGCATACATTAATTACAAAGTTGTCCCAATTCCTTCACCTGCTCCTGAGTAAAATGAACAGGTTTTCAGCATTATTGAACACCAGAAAAACTGAGTTGGTTCGTGATGCTGGATAGCCTGGTTCATAGCTTTGTCCTCTGCCCTTGAACCTGCCAAGTCACAGGTTCACTGCTGTGGCTCCTCGCCAAGTTGCTACCAGCCTGGCAGTAGGTAGGTCATGGTTTTAGCAATCGTATCCAAAAAAAGTAACCACTTCAGACACGTTTGGTACTGTTTCATATTTAATAGCAAATAGAAGTCTAATGTAACAAAGAAGTCATAACTGTAAAGATCTTAGAAAAACTTCAGTCAGCTGAAATCTGTGAAATGCAAATGTATAATGACGTATGGACTGTGTGATGAACGTGAGCAATGCTTCAGTCCCAGATTTATTACTCTGCTTTTCATAACTCACTTGGCGTAGGGGATTAACAACGAGTAAAGAATCAGAGGTTAAAGATAAGTGATAAGGAGACACGGTGATTGTAGGTGGTGTTTTCTGCTTTTTCCAATGCTCAGTTTCACAGAGGTTAAAGAACCTGACACACACCCCAAACCTGCACCCATGTTTGTTCCCCCCCTGAACCCCAGACCTCTGAGAGGGGCACGCTGCCAGGCTGTAGACCCTGGGCATGACCCATGCACCTGCTAATGAGCAATTGAACTGTGCTGTGTCCAGTTTTGGGCCCCCTACCACAAGAAAGACCTTGAGGTGCTGGAACGGGTCCAGAGAAGGGCAACGAAGCTGGTGAGGGGTCTGGAGCACAAGTCTTATGAGGAGAGGCTGAGGGAGCTGGG
>JAOXNO010000002.1:34935988-34955134 GCA_028565335.1 Limnodromus scolopaceus
GAATGGGCTGCCCAGGGAGGTGGTGGAGGCACCATCCCTGGAGGTATTCAAGAGACGAGTTGACATGGTGCTCAGGGGTATGGATTAGTGTTGGGTGGTGTTTTGTGGGGTGTGGTTTTTTTTGTTTTGTTTTGTTTTGTTTTTTTTTCTCATTGGTTGGACTAGATGATCTTAAAGTGCCCCTTCCAACCTGGGTGATTCTGTGACTCTGTGAATCAGTCAGAAGAGAAACCTGCAACAAGAACAAAAAGCTGGAATGGCATTTGGCTCCTGCTTTTCCATCCCCTCCCCAATTCACTGCTGTGGTTTCTGCCCCTTCTCTTCTAATCGAGTCTCCCTGAGTGCAAAATTAATGTCAAATGATAAAGTCTGCTCCTTACTTAGAGAAAGTCTCGTGGCACCTCCCCGTTCTTTACTTATGTCCCGTCATGCCCCACGTTGTCAGAGATCCAACAAACACCCAATATTGCGTTGCCACCTGTGGTGTTCCCAGAGTCAGTAAGTTCTACATGGATGGGTGTTTTCCAGGTGCTAGGAAAATAAAAAAACTGGGGCAAAAGAATTCTTAAAAGTTTAAATAAAATGTATTGGTGTTATGAATTAAATGTACAAACTGATGCCAAGAATTACTGAACCTTGGTTAAGCTATACATTAATTGTATGGTATAGATATTTTACCTTAGATTTGAGGAAAATTTCAATAGCTTTTTAAAGGCTACTTTATTTTACGTTGTAATGACTCTGAAGAAGGTTTTTAGGGTCTAAGACAGGCTCATATTCAGTTTTACGTGCAGCCCTCTCATAAAGATATCGTTGCATTGGGCAGTTCTGGGTATAAGGAGGGGGTTTGACCCCACCTGGAAGGACAGCTTGTGTCCCGTGGCACAGCCCTAGAGCTTCAGTGCTGCTTCCAGAGTCACCCAAGGGGAACGTTTGTGTAAACACAGAACTGCAGGGACCCCACAGCTCGTCACTGACTCACTTTTCAGTCATGTATTTTATGTGGGCAGAGAAGGGGAGAGAGGCTTCTCAGATTTCTGGAGATTACTTAAAATCCAATCTGTGCTCAGCCTTCCAGAAGGTGTTTTAAGCATCTTTTATAACTCCAGTCTGTAGGGCACTGGGAATTTCTGAAATGTAACACAGCTACGCTGTGGCCAAGCTCCAGTGATGGGCTCACCAGGAGCGACCTGTCCTCGTGCAGCGATGGAACCGGAGAGCGGTCACCCCAACCTCCGAGTATTTGACAGCGTGCTGTCTGCGTATCTTGCTTTGGATCGGGGCGAGGGGGAGGGATTTATTCTTTCTGCTTAAGTAAATGATGCCCCTTGCTCCTAGGTACAATTCCACGGTCAGTTTTGAATTGATCTTTCACTCCGTGTTCCCTAAGGCAATGAAAATATGCCCGGGGTTCCCAGGGGAGGTGAGGGAGACATCAAGGTTAAGCTATTCCATCACCTACAGACCTAGGTATGGAAACTGAGGTCCACACAGTGGAAAAAGTATTAAAAATAACTCCTTCTTCTTCTCTGCAGTTAATGCACCCCCATCATCTCCGTCTCCATTTTTTTCTCTCTTATCTGTAATGGGTGGGGAGAGAGATCATACAAACGGTCATAGCTTAGATGCACTGCGATCAAACAGTGCAATAAAATGACCTCAGTGGGTGTGTGTCACCCCGTGGCAGGGTGAGACCTTTCACCTTCTGGTGAGAACCAGCTCTGCTGATTACTTGGAGAAAACATTCAACAGATGGGCCCTTCTTAATCTTCTGCCACGCAATAAATGTATAGCCAGATAACAGCAGTTACTGCGGGTTGCACGGCCGTTAGCTCTGCGCAGGGTATTCTCATAGAAGCAGAAATGAAAAGCCATAGTTTGAGGGACTGGTGGTTTTTCCAGTATTTTTGTCCCTTTTCCCCATGTTGCTCCCTGTTAGATGTGTCTCCCCTCTCCCCACGCTTAACTAAGACAGAGTTTGGAATGGTTAACATGCATGCCGTGAGCGTGGTGGCTGTCAGGTAAGACTGGGGATGTATTTTCCAGGGTAACGAGCATTTAAATCACTGCGATGTGTGTCTGCTGGTTTTGGCTGGCGGTCTGAAAGCAGGTTATCAGCTTCTCAGTGCATGTACTGCATGGCTTTGAAACCTCAGTGGCACCAATTGTCTTTCTTCTTTGCTTCACGTTCCTTGCTTCTCTACTGACATGAAACAAATAAACGTTTCCATTGTTGGCAGCATCAGTAATGAAGGCGTCGGTAGCTACCGTGCTGAAGATTTATCCCATCCAAATTCAAGCGTGGTGTCTTCAGAGGTGACAGGACAGACCACTATCTTGCAAGAGCAAGGAGGACGAGCAGACTCCGATTTCCCAAAGCAGGCTGCAGGAGCGAGAGGGAGGAGTCTGCCCATCTCAGTGCCTTTGGCAGACTGTGCCAACGAAGGTGCCACAGCAGGTCTCACAGGCAGCAAGGACAAGCTCCCAACCTCGAATTGCACCGAAGCAGTGCCATCACCAGTGAATGACAAAGAAGAGGGAATAGCACACGCCGAATCTGTGGACAGAGACCCACAATGTGACGGTATCGCTGCCATTTCTATGAAAAACAGTGAGAATGATCCCAGAAACCCCAGCCTGGAGCCCAGCCCCGCCGCAGCAATTACAGAAATGCAAGGGGCCACACAAATGAGTCTGAGTGAATTAGGCTGGCTCTGGCAGAGCGAGCAGCTGGGTGCCAGGAGGGAACCACATGTCAGCACGTTGCCCCAGGGCAAAGAAGCAGGAGATTATTTTACTGCTCAGGAGGCCAAGCAGGAGCGAGGAGTTTTGGAAGTAGGTCAGCCCCAACAAGGTAGACAGAACACAGATGGTGGGGAGGGTCTGCTAATGAAAAAGGAAACCTTAATCCTAAATTATCCAGCAGCAGGAGGCTCAGACGGTGAAAAATTTGGAGCAATTGTGAATGCTCAGGGCTTCACGGAGATGAGGGAAGCCTGTAATCTACAGATGGGGGCTGTAACAACAACTAAAGGGGATGAGGCAAATCTATCTGGAAGCAAAGGGGAGCAATCAGAAGCCTGTACTTTAATGTCAGAGTTGCTTTCGAACTCTCCAAATCTCCTCCTGGTACCAAAGGCTGAAGAGCCTTCACAGGAATATCTGCCTGGAAATGACTCTCAAGATCCAGTGAGGAGTGAAGCAGTGAAAACAGCCTCTGCAAAAAACCAACCCATTTTTCAAAGAGAGCTTCAAAAGGAGGATGAGCTTGTTAGTGCCGAGCATTTCAGTGTGCCTTTATCATTTAAGCGAGAGGAAGAACAAAAATCAGCTGTCACAACTGAAAGCCCAAAAGATGAAGCCAGTAGCAATGAAATTATAAAAGCTGATGATGTGTCTAGAGAAAGCACCGCACTTTCTGAAACAGAAAGCGTTATCAATCCCACCGAGGAAAATTCCCTGGTAGATAAAAGAGTATTACTGGAAGAATATGCATTAAGTACTTCTCTGAGCAGATCCGCAGAGCTGGATCAAAAAGATAATGATGTGAATCTAACAGGAGAAAAAACTGAAATCAGAACAGAGGAGGCACAAGTGACAGAAACCAGTGAATTACCTGAGGGGTCAAGCGGGGCAGAAATCCAACTAGTGCACTCTCTTAGTGGCCACCACCAGGACACGGAAAACACCCATTTGGGACACGATCCCAAAGAATTCAGTCTTTATGAAAAGACTTCAACAAGTGACCTGAGGGAAGGAGCTGGGGGAGATCCTCTGAGTTTAGACAGTAACTTTAAATCGCCTGAGGACAATTCACAGTCTTTTGGTTGTAAACCTGAACAACAAATGAGTGAAGAGGAAGCAGTTGCCACCAGTGACCTGGAGAATGAGCCCGTGGTTTCACCCCGGTTTCCAAGGGAAGCGTACCAACTGAGCTTCGATTGCTTTAACGCTGAGGCAGAAGGCAACACTTGGGGCCAGCCAGGCTGTACCGGGACTGAAAAGGTTTGTTTAGTCGGTGCACACAGTTCACCGCTCCTCCACTCGGAGAACAATAATATTAAGCAGAGTGAGCAGGATGAATCCTGGGAAAAGGCTTTTGCTAGAGAAACTGTGTTAGAATCTGAATGTGAGAGTCAAGAAAAGCCTGAGAGTTGTAGCGAGTCAGAAGAAAGTGCAAAAATGTCCAAATCCAAACTCGAGCTCCAGGGCTTAAATGAGTTGGCAGGGACTGGCCAAATTGAGGAGGCTTCATGGGTTTTGGAAGCCAAAGAGGAGATCAGTCACATCCTTGAAGAGCCTCGCAGGGATCCAGAGCAAGAACCCGCAGCTGCACAAAGCAGTGCTGTGGATGCTAAAGAAGATGAGGGTTTTCACCAGGGGAAGCACCAAACTGCAGTGAAAAGTTTCGTGGAGGACACGGATTTGGCACTGAGAAGTGAATGCAAATGGGCTGCGCTGGTGCAAGCTCAGCAAGAGCAAGTGGCTCCAGAAAGTCACCAAAATACGCAGATGGCTTGTTCAGAAACCTCCCAGGCTGTAGTTGGTACTTTGGGACCTGCTCCTCAGCAAGTTCATGTAGAGGAAGGGGGTGACAGCCACATCAGCTGTCCCCCTGAGAGTGACACGTGTGGCTCTCCGGAGGCTCTGGAGTGCGGTATCGGAGAATTGCAGGAAAATGCAGGTGTTCCAACTGCCCTTCCCCAGGCAGAGCAAACGGAGGAGTCAGCGTCTGTTGCTGGTGACTTGGTTTCAAATACAGGATTTGAACAGCAGAAGCAGCAAAGCCTGACAACTGTCACTGGAGCAGAGGATCAGGAACACAAAGACAGGGCTCTAAAACATGACCGGCCACTGGACCTAAATAATCACAGCAACATACCAGAAATACCTCTCAACATTTCAAACAACCTTAATAAAGAATCTCCCGTGCCGTGTCCAGCACCCGTCCAGCGCGGCTCCGACACAGCAGAAGAAAAGGACGCGGATAAAGGCGGTGCCGTGGTGTCAGAGGACACGTGTGGCCGCAAACGTGGGCAAAACGTTCCTGGTGTGACCACGCTTCATTCGCCAGATTGCGAGGGGCAAAACAAAACTGATCTCGAGGCAGAAGAAAAGGGCCGCAGTAAGCAAATCGCAGACAAGCCCGAGCAGGAGAATAATTCTTTGATCTGGGCGAGTCAGCGTGAAGCAGCATGTCATTCCGGTGCGTTTCCTAAGGAATCTGACAAGGACAAACAGCCAGGCCGCGTATGCGGGATAAAGGATGATGCTGGTGAAAGCCGTGCTGCTGCTGTAAGCGCTCTTCCAGGGGGACAGGATTCAGCAAGTGCCACTAACATATCACAGGCTTTGCCAGGCGATACAGAAATAGCACACGCTTCTGATAATTCTGAGGAATACGATCCTCAAATATCTCAGGCAGAAACTGCAGGGGAAATGCCATTAATGGCAAAAAAGTCAGAAAAGATTGAATGTCTGACTGTTAATGGGGAAATCATCCAGAGAGATGGAAACGTGGAGATAAGTAGTGAGGACAGTGCTTCTGCCACAGAAACAAGCGATAGGAAAAGTGATAACAGTCCAGGGGCACAAGGATCTCCTTCACCGTTACGGGCACACGGGGAAGCGATTCCCACCGATAGCTCATATAAATCCAGCCGCATTCAAAAGACACCAGAGGAGCCTGGTTATTGTCAACCAAATTTTACAGCCCTCTCTACAGGGTCCTCTGTGCTCAGCCATCCCAGCCAGCAGCCTGGAAACAGTACGGACAATGGTGCTGGGGGGGAGTTACTACCTAATGCTCTGGAAGCTGTAGCCTGCCCAGATGCCTTAGAAAGTAACTCTAATTTGCAGATTGCTGCAGGTTCTCGGGTGTCTGCACGCTCAGGTCCTTCACCCAGGGTAGGCACAGGTAAACCAGCAAGTTCAGAAAACAGCTCCGTGGGGAGTACCTGTGTGAATGAAAAGGATGTTCCCAACCACAGTTTTCAGGGTGATGGAGGCAGAAGCTCAGCCCCACCACAGGCTTTGAACGTGGGGCAGAGCAGGGGAAACCTACCGCGGTTCAATTCTGAGAAGCTGAAGAAAGAGGTATCTGCTATTAAATCCAAAGAAAGAAAAAGTGAGGTAAACTTCAAAGAGCAGCAAAGTGACAGTTCAGCAGAGTCTCTTTTAGCTCTCCCTCCTCTAGAAGGGAAGCTGCTGAGCCTTTCATCTGCTGGTAAACAAGAGGGCCGTAATGAGGAAATTGCAACCGATAGCTGCGTAGATGACAAGTACAGTAAGATCTTAGAGAAACCTGGGAATTCAGAAAAAATGGAAGAGCTTTTAAAAGAGAATACTAACGTAACCAGGGCAGGGATCATCATTTCCGAGCAGTCTGCAGAGAACGCTGGAAGGGAGCATGAGGCTCTGACTTGCAGTTCCCTGGACATCGGCTCCAGCCTCCCCAATTTCAGGGAGCACATCAGCCAGATATTTAAAAAGTCTGTCCACAGCACACTGAGTGCTGAGTTACCCCAGCTTTTGTCCGAAAACCATGCAGGCTTCAAGCAGAGTCCAGTGGCCAAGGACCCGGCAGAACTCTGTGGGGCTGAGAACTTTTCAGAGTCAAACCAGGAGGGCAAGGGAGCTCCCGAGGGCACCTCAGAAGCAGAGGGGCAAGGGTTGTCTTTAGCTACTGAGACTTCCTGCAAAGCTGCCAAAGGCAAATCTCTGCAAGAAGAAAACTCTCTGGCAGAGCTGCCTCCAGCAAGTTTCCAGGACGCTGAGAAAAGGAAGCAGCCTGGTAGCTGTTTAGAAGTGGTCCCAAGGTTGGATGGCGCTACACCCGCTGAACGTGCTCCAGAAAATCTGCAAGAAACAGAAAAAACCACTGAGCATCCAGAGAGCGGTGAGATGGAAAGGGAGGCAGGCGTGTGCGCTGGTGGCGTTGATCCTGAATCACTAATAAGCTTAGAGATAAAGCAGCAAGGACCAGCTTCATTTGATGGGGCAGCAGCTGAGAACTTCCCTGCGTATTCTGACAAGGAGCAACAACCCTCTGTAGCTGTTATCTCCACAGGCGATGTGCAGAAGAGTGACTTAGAAGGTGCTGCTACCGCAGAGGGAAATAACTTAATTACAGAGCGTGATGCAGAACCAGTTTCAGCTGAAGAGGATGTGAGTCTTCCTACTGAACAGTGCCAGGATCCTAAGCCAAATGAACAGGAGAAAAGGGAGTACGGGGATCCAGACGCTGCCAAGAGCTTCTCCGACATGGCAGCTTCGGCGTTTGTCCTGGGAGGATCTTACAATCATGAAAAATTGCCAGAGAATTTTAATGTGTCACCTGGGGGAAATCAGGAGACGCACATTCGCGGTGATTTTATGTATGACATTGAGTCTCAGAATGATATGCAGAGGATACAGGATGATCCAGTAAATAGGAAATGCCTGGAAACATTGGAAAATCCACAAGATGCGCAAGAAGAAAAGAAAGTGACTGTGTCCGGGTTAATAGATTACTTAAAAGACGAAGTAAGCCAGGGTGATTGCTTGCAAACTGACTCCGAACTAGAATGTAGCAGTATCACCCAGGGAGGTGTAAAAGGGAGCGGTGACACAGTGTTAGGCACAGCAAAAACAGGTAATGGAAAAACTGGAGACATCCCAGAAACAGGTACTGCAAGGATGTTACTCACCGGTGAAGGTGACTTAGCTGTAAACACGAGCACCGAAGAGCAGGAGACAGAGCGGTACAAAACCCTCCCTCCTGTGGTGGAGCAGGGTGAGGACTCTGCGTGTGCAGATGTCCCTGTTGCTGAGAACCAGCCGAGCAGGCTGGATTCGGAACAGGAAAGCTCACTTGAGGGTGCCAGAAGAAAGCTATCCCCGCTTGCGTTAACTGAGCCTGAGAACCTTGACCTCCAGGAACTTCAAGCCGGGGCTGCGGCAGGATTACCTACTGAAAGGTATTTACTTTAAATTACTATGAAACGGTTATCAGGACCCTGGGGCTTGACAGGGTTACAATTTCCGAGGCGGAGACCCATTGTCTGGGCAGTTTGGGCGGATGTGGCACTTACTCTCCTCTTAAATTTCTATTACATTTCTGTTGCTTCTAAATAAGGACTACGTGGAAGAAAATGGAAATAATTTGTAAGGGCAGAGGGGTCCTAAAAGCTGAGGAGCGCAATTCTTACCTGTTCCATCTGCCGGTCCAGATTCCTGCCCCTCCCTGTACGGATTTGCTTGTGCTTCCCAGTGCTCACATCTCGTAGCCTAAAGTTAGGCACACAAACAGCACTTCCTGGCCTTACGTTAGTGGGCTTTAGCCGAAGTTTTGGTGACCCAGTTAAATGAGACCCGCAGCGTTCACTCGGTGGATTGCAGTATTTAAAAACCAGCCTCCAGTGTAACCCAATTACTCACCCTGTGAGTTGTCTCGGCCTCCCTCTTATCCTCCCCGAGAATACAATTGTATTGACAGTGCCTTTGATCACTGCGTTATTCAGTGGTTCTAATGACACGGAGTTGTTTCAGATGCGAGTCCTTCTTAGCTGGGATTTGTGGAGCCAGAGAGTTGTTGGTTTTTTCATTTTCCAAACCCAGCAGCAACTGCTTTAATAAAGTTAAGACTTTTTTTGGGGGGGGCGAGTTTCTGCTTTGCTGTCTGAATTCTCAGTTGGATGTGCAGTTAATTCAAAAGAATTGTAACCTCAGAACAGGTGCTTTCCCTTTATCTACTCACATCTCTGCTTCCTCTGTAACCTCATAATTTCTTGAACCTTGTCCCTCTCCTTTCCCGTCCGGAGGCGGCAGCTAAAGCTGTCACTGCCAAGGCCAGAGGTGACAGCAAAAGGGTACAGAGAAAAACTGAACTATTTCAGACAACATCAATAGATGGTCTGCAGAGATGGAATCTTTCTAAGTATTACCAATAAATTAGGTGATACTAGCTGAATAAGGGAGGAAAAGGAGGTTTCAGTGCTACGTTCCTTAAAGGTTAAAATGATAAAACCATATTGTAAGTGAAAATGCCTGAAGCGTTTCTGTGGTGAAGTGGGGGAGTTCTTCCTGGTGTACGTCAGGCTGAGGATGATCTAATTGCGTGAGCAAAACGTTCGTTAGAAGACTATTAGAAGTGTTGGAAGTCCAGTCGGCTCTATGACTTTCTCTTTAAGGATCTGTCTATGAAATGACAAGGAAATTAGACCCTGTTCTTTCTCTCTAGCTCCTTCCTTCCTTTTTATTTCCCTTTCTATGATGGGAAGCTTCACAGTGGGTAGATTTGAAATTACCAAGCAAATTGCTGGCGTGGCCAGGTTCAGAAGCCTTGGGGGATGCGGGGCAGTACGTGCATGTGTTTACGCATGTGTTTTGTATCAGGGCGGGTATCATACTTTAAATAAATACCTGTGGCAAGCAGGGCAGGGCTCTTGGAACAGCTGCTGGCAATTCGTGGAGTGGTTGCCTAATGCTTGCATATGCTTTAAGAATTCGTTATCACCTGTTTTTTCCAGCGGGAGGGTTGGTGTCAGCAGAGGCAGCTGCTCCTCTTGGGCTGCAGCTGTACGGGGTGTCGCACGCACGGAGAGGCTCCCTGCAGAGCCCTGCGATGTTGGGACATCGTAGACTTAAACAGTGGGGACTCTCGGAGGTAGAGAGGAGCCTCTGCTTCGGTCAGGCTCCTTTCTTAGAGGAATAGGCATTTATAATACAGAAGGGACGTAGAAAGCATTAGCCGAGTGAGCTGGTCTGTCTCCAGCGGGTCCAACAGCAGTCCAGTTTTCCTCTGAGCTTAAAACCCATTTTATATAGTTGAATTTCAAGCTGTATTCCACACCCTGCGTACTCCGGTCACAACACTTGTTGCTGCAGAGTGGTTTCCAGTTGTTTATTTCCCCTCGAATCATTACAGAGGATAAACTATTACAGCCGTGCAAAAAAAGGTGCAAGTTTCTGACAGCTGACTGTGGGGATTTGGGGTGATGGAAAGAACTTCAGGGAGAAAGAATCCTCCCCAGCTCTCAAAATAAGTAGTAGTAAAAAGTATATTCTATTTAGGAGAAGGAAATGGTATGTTCTGAATTATTTCAGCGTTGTTTTCTCTCCACTCCACTGCTTCGGTACAACTCCATCTCCTACAACATCTCTTGTGTCAAAACCCCCCCGGACTGTGGGTGAGGGGGCAAAGTTGTGTGATCTGACTCTTAAATCCCTGTTAGGAGCTTCTCTGTAGAGGAAATAGAGGAAATTCTTTCCTTGGTGGCTATGGCACTGGGAGGAGGGTGGGCTCCAAGAACTGCCTGCAGTGACTCCTGCCCCCACCTCCTTTAGGAGTGGGACAGTGGACAAATAATAAGAAGAGCCTTTGTGTCCGGAGGCAATAGAGCAGCACCAGTAACTTCCCATCAAATCTTCAGTAAAAACAGCAATTATTTTGGGGAAGGAGGTTGTGGGTGAAGCATGAGCCCCACTTCCTTGTGGAAGTACAGCTGTGCTATTAGCAGAGGTAGGGAAGGGCTGGATTTTGGCAAACCTGCCTGTCAGCGCTGCAAAGGACTAAAAAATAACCCTTTCTTTGATGGTTTTGACATTTCTATCTCTCTACCGGTCCTGTGACTGAAAACCTGTGTTTGTGATGGCCACGTCTCGGCATCAAAATGATCCTTCCCACTTACTCTTGGGCATCCAGCCACTCCATTTTGCTGTCTGAGTTTTACTTGGAAGGGAAAATCAGGACTTTAATGTTTACACCCACACGTCTTCATTCTTCTATGGAGAAAGCAGGTTCATGTATCTACAGGGAGTCCTTAGAGCTTATGCCACAGAAATGCTCCTGTTTGCATCACGGGCTGTGGCAGACGTTGAAGAGAGCATGGAATAGAATTGTAAACGATGGCAGAATTCTAGGGGATGTTTAGGGGTGGCGTGGAGGTTTTTGATAATTTCCTGTAATTCAGCTGGCTGCTCCTTGCAAACTGCTGCTGTCTCTTGGAAGAAGTGCCAGGGGAGCTTTTTGAAGTGGAGACTGTGAAGTCATTCCCAGATGTGCATCTGCAAGGTAGGGAGAACAGACTGTGTCACTCGCTGAGTTGTTGGTTTGGCAAAATGTTCAGCTTGTTCGCAGGCCTTTGGGTGCTCCAGGGTCGTGGAGATGCTCCCAGGCTCGGCTCGAGGCTGGTGAAGGAAGAATGCAAGGAGCCGTCAGCGTGGTGCAAGTGATGGCACAGTGCCTTCAACCTGCCTCGGTGCAGGAGGGCACCATGCAGGCCTGGTGCTCCCAGAGCTTCTGGTGCAACTGCAGATTGAGTTGTCGTCTTCTGGAGCTCATACTGAAGAAGCAGTCCTCATTCTAGCCTGTCTGTGCAGATCAAGAGACAAGAGGCAGTGATTTCATAGCTCTACTCCTGCAGATGCTCGTTCAATCCCTGTGGTGCCTGAACCTTCCTCACTGGGTACCTTGACCTGGTCCTTGCTGTACGAGTGGCTCATAAAGCTGGCCCTAAAGGGTGAGCAGGCTGTGACACTGCCCCTTCAGGGACAAACATTTCTTAACAGTTCTGACCCTGCAAGAAACTCCACCGGGAGGACCCTCTCCCATATTGTAGGTGCTCTCCTGTTGCTGCCATTGCTTTTTAGAGAATGGAGGGTTCTGCTGCGTTGACTCACATCACTTATACATCGAAACAATATTGTTATTAAGGAAGTACATTGCAGCAGTTGGCATCAAGGACTACAAAGATGATGAGAGGACTAGAACATCTCTCTTACAAGGGAAGGCTGAGGGACTTGGGTCTTTTTAATCTAGAGAAGAGAAGGCTGAGGGGGGATCTGATCAATGCCTGTAAATACTTAAAGGGTGGGTGTCAGGAGGATGGGGCCAGTCTTTTTTCGGTGGTGCCAGGACAAGAACATAGGAAGTTCCATGTAAACACGAGGAGGAACTTCTTTCCTTTGAGGCTGGCAGAGCCCTGGGACAGGCTGTCCAGAGAGGTGGTGGAGTCTCCATCTCTGGAGACATTCCAAACCCACCTGGACATGTTCCTGTGCAACCTGCTCTGGGTGATCCTGCTCCGGCAGGGGCTTGGACTGGAGGATCTCCAGCGGTCCCTTCCAACCCCTGTCATTCTGTGATTCTGTGATCTGCAAAGATACTTGAAAATACTTTGTCCTGTGTAGAGGTCAGACAAGTACTCCAAAGGTGGTCCAGACATACTTTTGGATTTGCTTCATGCTTTGTTCTTGCCATCAAAAAGTTCAATAAGTCAGGAAAGAATGTTCACTCCTTAGTAAATACTGACTTGGTCTTTTTTTCATCTGCATAACAAATACAGTATTAAATATTTTAACAGTCTTGCTGGATGAGGTATGGAATGTAGAACTGCTTTTCAGATCAGTCAAGTGGGTTTTGAGCACTCAGGCTTTGTATCGTTAGCATCTGAAAACAAGAGTTTGGAGTTAAAAGGAAACTCATCAAAAGAGTGATTATGCAGCTGTCTTTATTTCCCTATTTTTGTTTAACTTCAGAACTAACTCAGGTGTGCAGCATCTCGGGATCACAAAACAAAGGGAAAAACAGCTGAAGGTGATTTATACATAAATAAAATGCACAGAATGAATCAGGGTATTTGCTTCTCCTGCCCTTCTCCCTTTGCATCTGAATTCTTTCTCTTTATTTCCCTCCCATCTTACTGTCCTTGGTATCCTCGGTAGCTGCAACTTCTAGTGCAGTTGTGATTTTGGAGATGCAAACAGCTCAGCCTGCAGTCCTTAGCTGAATTAACTGGATGGGGAGTTCTGGGGGAATTTTGTCTTCGTGAAGTCTGTGATATTTAATTTTGGTATTTTTCTGTTCGTGGAAGAGTAAACTTAAGATCATTTCACCTTTACCCAAGGGACATCTCATGTGCTTTCTAAGAAGTGAAAGGCAGTTTTGCCGTCTCCTCTAATGGATGCCATTGACTGAACTGACTGCAATTTTTGGCAGTGTCTAAGTCAGTGTAAAGTATTTATAAAATGCTGGTTTGATAGTATGCCCTGTTGTACTCAAAGCACCTACCAATGGAAAACTCGGTATGTGGTAGTGTGCTGGTTATATTTTTATTTATTTTCGTATGTCTTTGCTGCACAAAAGTGCAGAAGTAAATCATCTCTGGTCCTGCCAAATTGCTGGCACTTCTTGCTGTATTGAAAGCATTCTGTAATGCTCTTGAGAACCTCGGCCACATACCCATAAGGGAGGTATTGACAGGGGTGGATGATACATGAGCTGCTTTTTTCACACATCCTTCTACGTTTCTCAAGAAATTACATTTATTCAATCAAATGTAGGCATTTGCTAAAGAAATTCAGCAAGGACGCTGACACTTTGTCCAATGTCTGGACAGGCAGTTCAGCATCAATTTTTGTCTTCTTTTCTCATTAAGTTAAAAATTGCTTTCAGATTACTTTTTTTTCCCCCCGATTAGCTTACCCCAGATGTATTTTACAACCTTGCTTCTTCCAAGCAAGCTGCCTATTTTTCCCAAATTGTTTTTGCATATCCTACAGATCCCCATAATTTCTCTATTCCAACTCTGTCTCTTCTGGCTTCTTGCAAAATGAAATACTGCGGAGCTCGTTCCACTGTCCCTGTTTCTAATAGAATATGCAAAGCAGGATTAGCCCCAGCTTTGAACCCTGCCGAGGGCAGCTCTAAGAGCAGCAATTACAGAGACAGGCATATTCTCCATGACTTGGATGTGGCTTCTTTCCAGTTTTCCACGTTTTGGCATGCTTGCATTGTACTCGCTGCTTCTCAACAGAGACTCCTCTGGAGACATCTCTGAAGAACCAGAACTCCACGGTACTCGCCTCGTCTTTTACTTTTTGTTTTTCCTCCTGCTGTGTTTTATGTTAAATATCTTTGGAGCCTGTCTTATCAATATTGTTCCAGGTGTATGGAAGCTCAGATGCACATTGTTGATAGGAAGTTGGGCTTAATTAGATATTACTATTCCTTGACATTTGGGTACTCTGGAAAAGTCAAAAACTGTTAGAGGGATCTGTTTGTGCTCTGTTTGTCCACACTCCCCTTGACCAGTACCCAACAGGTTAAGTCTTATAGAAGAGTCTCTTTGGCCTATAGGAATCTCTGCATCTCAAATTGCAGTAAAGTGTAGAAATGTTAATTGCTCCAATCCAACGCTTCATTGTTCTGGATTCTAAGATCCCTGTGAAGTGATGAGTGCCACCACTTTGTGCTGTTGTCAAGAACCAGCCCTAGTATGTTATGTTAATCTTGTTCTCCTTGCTGAAACATGCCTGGGATCTCCTCCCAGACCCAGCATTTCCTGATGAACTCTCCTTTGTTCACCCGGGCTTAATCCTTCCTCTTCCCTGCTCCTGCCCCTTTCATCCATGGTTCTCAGTAAAATCACCAGCGGTCCCAAAGTGCCCCAAGACTCCGCACGGTTGTTTCCCTTCTAAATTCACTAATTTCCTTTCATTCCTTTCTTGGTACATTCCTTCTGAGGCAGCTGTGTGAGAAAAGGCCATGGCTGCAGCCTACCCTTAAAGTCAGTAGATGTTGGGCCAAAATCTCTGCTCCAGCGGAGTGATATCAGCAAAGAATTTGGCCCTGAGCCTCGCAGGGATCAGCCGGGGAGAACGTGGCCCAGTCCTGTGATCCCTTTTCACCCAGACCATCCTACAAGCACTATACTCCCACTTACCCTGCTTTGCTTAAGTAAGGGGGGCATCTAATTGCTTCAACTGATAAAAAAAATCAAATTAGGAAAATAGGCTGTAGGTAGACAAGTAGGATTTAAATGCTTTCTTGGCTTGAACTACCTGGTGTTTTCCGACCTCAAACCTGTAACGCTTGGCTTCTCTTTGTAAACGATGCTCTGAAAAACACAGAGGAGCTTCATGAAACCGAAACTCATCAAACTGCTTTTTTATTCTTTGTCAGCCTGTTTTTCCTAGCTCCTATGCTAACGAAAAGCAAACAGTGTAATCAATATAGCCCTTTTTTTTTTCTTTTCTTTTTTTTTATTAAGGCACTCAAGAGCTTATGTAAAATCTTTGGAATTTGTTAGCATGATAACATTGTTATGCTCTCCTCGCTGATAGAAGTATCAAAGCCAGCTAAGAATAACTCTGCAGCAGACAGAGAAGATTGGATTTGTTTCCTGGAATGAAAGCAAAAAGCATGTATGCGTTGCTTGGTTTCTAACAACTAAGGGAAAAAAAATTAGCTGTCATGAAAATAAATGGACACTTGAAACTTCCATCTCCCCTTCTTAACAGTGCCATTAAATGAGTCAAAATACAGAGTTTGTGCTGAATATTTGAGAATCTCTAAGATTTTCCATATCTTCCTTTTTCTTTTTTTTTTCTTTTTTTGAGTGCTGTGATTTTTCAAATCATGTTCTTCTGGTAGAAACCCCAAATAAGATTGCTTTGCTAGAGAAGTTATCATTGGAATTTGAGAGGCTTTGAGTCTGGCCGAGGGTTTTCTAAAGATCAATCTTATTTATTTGGAAATTTGCAAAATGGCAGTTTCCCATCACTTTGATCCTCCAAAATGTAATGGGTTTAACATTAAACTTTCCTTCATTTCAAAGCAGAAGGTTAGGGTAAAAGTCTGGGAACGTAAGCCTCGCCAATAAAAATTGCTGGGAATTGCACACCTAATTTTCAACCCCCCCAAATGGTGGTTGTGGGCAATTTGTATGTGGAAAGTAGTGGAAATGTAAAGTTCAGATGTTTGTTACAGAAGTACTTGGATATCTTCAGCCTTCCTAATTTCTAATGAGGAAATGCAAAAGAGAAACTCCTCTTTAATTTTAAACAAACTGAAGGATGTTTCTATGGTTTTCGTTGTTGCAAATGGCCTTATAAATGGGCACTGAGTTTTCACAAAGAGCAATTCACACACACACACCTTTTCTTAAAGATTGCTCACACACGCGGGGCAGCCTTATTGTTCAGAAGAGACACAGGCATTGCTGGTTTTCCCACTTTTTTGCAAGTTTATTACAAATATTTGTATTTGCTTATAGACCAGTGATAATCTTAATGTCAATTTAGAGTTGGAGAAGAGCGAACCTTGTTTTCATGCTGACGGGGATGAACTTGACAATCTGATCCGAGTTCTTCCTGCAGTCTCAAAGAACAGAATGCAAATTTAAAGGAAAAACTGTGTGGGTGTTTTTGTTTTGTTTTGTTTCCTTTTACATTTATGTAATGTAACATTCTTTCCAAGCCAATTTCATGGGTTTTTCATAGCTTTTTGGAGGGCTGACTCATTCCTCCCTCCCGCCAAGTCTTTGGGTTTGGCAAAAACCGTGTGGTTAATGGGAAAACCCCTCAGATGGAGTTCACAGGAGCTGGGCAGTGGGTCACCACTACCTCTGTGGTGGCCACCGGAGGCTTTCACCAGGTGTCCAGCTGCCATCTAAAAGCACCCTGGAGCTCAACTGTAATGAGGGGTCTCTGATAACATTTCTCAGGTCATAGTCCAGACCTGAAAACACAACCTAAACCAGTGCCCTGGAATCCAGCACCTCTGAAGGTACTGAACTTGAGCACCTTTAATTTTGCTGTAATTAAATATCCCATCTTCCTGAGTGTAGGGTAAAAATCTTGTGCGCCTAAGGACAATATTCATGTGTCGGTCCCGCAGGTAGGGGTGGTGTGTGACATGGAAGCTGGGCTGAAGTGTATATACATGTGTATATATAAATATATATGCTGTGCCTTCCAGCACCATGTGCCTGTGTAATGTCAGGTAACTAACTATAGTGTCGCCACAGGAACTTTGTTGTAGCTGTGTCATGAACTACTTAGCATTGCCAAACTGAAAAGATAATTATTTCTTTTGGGGTTTCCTCCACCCCTGAGACTGCAACCTCACTTCTCCCATATAGCTTGGTTAATATCATTTTCACGGGCACAAGGAGAAAAGGAAACAGTGGGGATCTAGCAAAGATAAAATCCATCACTCAAACGCAAAATAATGGCGTTCTTGAAAAATATTTGGGGTCTACATTAAAAAAAAAACCACCCACCCACCCCCTAATATATGCTCTCTGGCCTTTCCTTGAGGCTGGCTCTTCCCTGGGAGGTAGGGAAGGGCCCGGAGCGGGGCCATCCTGCAGGATGTGTCCGTCCCTCTCATCAGCTGCTCCCTGCTCCTCTCTGGCTCTCGCCCTCCGGAGAAATCTTTTGCAAGACTTTCTTTTGCGGCTCTTTGATCTGCGGGCTCCGAGCCTCAGACAGACAGACAGATAGACAGACAGCCTGTCACTGCAGGCTGCAGCCCCAAATCAGCCCCTCTCCTGTAATTATCTCCCCAGCCTTGCCAGGAGGTTGCTCCTCTCTTGTTTTCCTGTTGCTTTTCAGCTTGTTTCCTCTCTCCTCCCCCGAGCCTTCTATTAGCACAGATCAATTAATTTCGCAGGAAAATCAGATAATCAAGCACACCTTAGCACCGTGTTCCTGGAGTTCCTGCCTGTCACTTTTCCTGTGTTTAAGTAGCAGAGGGCACTGGGAGGAAAGTGGAAATGTTTTTGTGACAAAGGTGGGTTGAGATTGCTTAGCAGTGGGTGAGAGGGTTTGGGTACAGCAAGAGGCTAATGGATAAACAGGGAGAGGCATGTTATTTCAGCAAAATTACAAATTCATTCCAAAAATGCTAAATTTGGTTTTGTTAGCAGGAATGTAGCTAGTCTGCGTGCACGGTTTTGTGCCAGACTGAAGTGCTGCTTGCAAAGAAAATCAAAATTTATTTTAATGAACCTTATTCTCTCTGGGGTCCCTTTCCTCCTCAGGGCTGTTGTACCTGCAGAAGCTATTTGTGAAATGGTTTCCAGATGACAAAAGAGTTTAATTCCTCCCCCTAAACGAGAGGGTGGCCGAATGCCTGTACCTGTATCAGAAATCCCAGGAACTTTTTCCATGCCTGGTTTCCTGCTGCTTGGGAGGCAGGATATGAGAGAGCTGCTCTCCCCAGAAGCTTTAACTCTCTGCCTGATCTTAATCCTTGCTGTCAGAGTGGATGCTACTGGCTCCCAGTCCTGCAACTAAGGGAAGTCTCCACAGCATAATTTAGCATACGTGGTGTTTACCCCTCGATGAGCCAGGCCTTGCAGCCCAGGTGATGTTGGCAGTCTACATGGTTTTCAGCGTTTTCAGTCATTACAGTATCTGATTTGGTCTCCAGGGGTCATTTAGTGTATTCTTCTATTTCTGTACAGGTATCTGAATTGTTAAAAGCAGCAGTGAGGACATCGAGGGGAAATCCCTGTCATCTGCTTTCAGACTAGATGTGAACATTCACATGAAATGTGCCTGGGCAATAATAGGTTCCCTCCTTTTGCTCATAGAAAATTGAACAAGTGCTAGAAGGAGAAACGGCTCAAAAAACAAAACAAAACAAAATTGATCAATTCCTTTTTCCACCTGAGGCTCAGTTGTGAATTGATGCTTTGAGAGGTCCAACTGGTCTCACTGCTGTACCCTAACATTAAAAGGAGATGCACAGTCCTGCTAAGAGCTGGACTGAGTTCTGAAGAAGATGAAAAGCTGGTTTTGTCACCCAAGGAGGGGTAGCTGGCACCGCAGTTGAATGTCCTGAGTTTGGGCAGAATGCACATGGAGTCATCTGGGAAACTCCAACTTAGAGCTACAGTCTCTGTAGCTCCAGCATTTTATCTGAAATATCTCGATTGGGTGTTTGGTAAGCAATGAATCTACCAACTCCCTTGCTGTGGGAGAGCCAGTATAGACATTTAGTCTATAGTTATTGTATGGCATATTATAAACATGATAATGATCTCCCTGGGTAGAGACTCAGTTAATTCCTTGGGTGCTGGCAGCTTGTGTATGCAATTTGGTGTAACTCAATGCAAAGACCTAATTACCTGGGAAGCCATTCCTTTGTGTTGTAATAAATCCATAGGAAGCCTAAGGGACATGGAACTAATTAAGACTGCTCCATTTTCTTATAGGTAAAGAAACCTATAAGAAAAAC
Organism: Limnodromus scolopaceus; assembly: GCA_028565335.1. Lineage (NCBI taxonomy): Eukaryota > Metazoa > Chordata > Aves > Charadriiformes > Scolopacidae > Limnodromus > Limnodromus scolopaceus. Next base: position 34,954,998 of record JAOXNO010000002.1, read on the forward strand.
CCTGTGACTTTAAGGAGCTGGAATCATAGAATGGTTTGGGTTGGAAGGGACCTTTAAGACCATCCAGTTCCAACCCCCTGCCCTGGGCAGGGACACCTCCCACCACACCAGGTTGCTCAAAGCCCCATCCAGCCTGG
>JAOXNO010000002.1:34969428-34981292 GCA_028565335.1 Limnodromus scolopaceus
CAAGTATTTTCCTTGTTTGAAGTTCAAGAAAAAAATGTGGGTGCTGAGACTGTGCAAGATCAGGTCATATTCCAGAGGACTGTTCTTCTCATTCTCCTTCAGATGCTGCCAGTGTCTTTCCCCACCCCACCCCAGTGATTCGCGTTGTAGGCGTCAGTACTGAAGGACAAATTTCATCTTGGTTTTGTTCTTGCTGAGGAAATGTTGAATTATCTTCAACAACTGTCTCAAAGTTGACGCTTCTTTCCTTCAGATTTGCACTGATTAGTGCCATAGCGTTTGATGGGTAATTTTTGGATGGAAAACCCCCAAGCTGAATCCTCCCCTCTCAAATATAGTCAAGATGAGACATGTGCTTGGATATTCGTGTCAGAGCTTCAGACGATGCCTGTCTCGTGGGTGATTAACTAGTGTGCTCTTGTGGCTCAGCAATAAAGGCATGCCCTTATTGTGACATCTATTAATGGAAAAGGTCACAGCACAGCTGAGAATATTAAATGGGCACTCCCTGGAGAACAGCGTTCTCCACCCCACAAATACAGGCCGTGGCTTGTGACAAGTACGATACAAGACAAGAGACACCACGGGGAAATACAGCTATTCTGCTGGAGCTCTGTTCAGAAATGTCAAAAGATGCTGCTGTCAGCAGGAGGATGCTCTGAATCATGAATGAAAACATAAGCAATAAACATGTTCTGCTGTGGGACAGTGAACGTATAGCTACAAGCAAAAGCTATTCAAAAAAACATCCACAGTATAATATCTAGGAATCATGGTGGTTAACTGTTTGTTCTAAAGTTCTGATTATTTTGAGCAGAAAATGGTGTTCTCACCTCCAGTGTATGTGTTTACTATAATGCACTTAGGCCAAGTCCTCTGTGCAATGTTCCTCTGTGATACTGTACCGGACCCACACTTCTTAACCTGGCTGTAGTTGGTGAGGAACAGGAGTGCTCGAAGGTCTGCTTTGCACCAATGTGCAAATTCTGTAATGTGGAGATTATTTTCTGAACGAAGGGTAGGTACCATGGCCATTCTCTAAAAATGGAGAGAAATGGTTCAGGTGAAGTTCTAAGTTGGAAAATATTGACCCCAAGATGTCGGCTCTTTCCAGAGAATCATCTTTATTTGTTTGAACTTTATAGATACCCCAAACTGAATTTCACATTCTGTGAATGCATTAGTGTAGTCACAGGTGACTGTCATTTACAAATCCAAATTGAAACCACCAGAACATGTGGGGATAGTTTTTTTTTTTTTCTCCCTTTTCACTAAAATTCAGCATCAAAGAGAGGAGAAATAATTTTAGAGCTCTGCGGACCAGCAGAGCTGCTGTGCTCACATATTCAGATTGGTTTGTGCCCTTGGAAGTTTCTGTTTGGTTTTGATAATGATGTAGTGTGTTTAATAATGTAAGTATGCGCACACGAGTCTCTTGGATGGGGTAAACCATGGTGTAATTAAGTAATATTAGTGGAACTGCTTAATGCAAAATCAAAATCCAGCCTAGGATGTGAGGAATCAAAATGTACACGGGCAAGAATCCTTCTTATGCCTCGAGCATAGTGGTCTGATCACCCACAGCCACCTTTCCCCAAAGCTGAACCTGCCTGCGTGTTCTTTTTGTATCATCAACAGCGATTTTCACAACCTTAATGGAAATGAAGGTGCACACGGAGGTGAGAATTAGAGATATCTGTGAGACGAAAGGTAATTTTTGCATCCTCTTGAAAAGCAAATATATTAGTGTCCAAATAGCTCTTTGCTGTTATAATCAGCCCCTTATGTAAATATTTCTTGGAGTATCTTGCATTTTTATGTGGTTCCTATGTATATCCCATTCATTATGTGCATCAAGTCAAACCAGCCATGGAAAATAATGGCATGCAAATTGGGTTTTGTGTCACTTTGTCACATTTATGGCAACTGCCCGGACGGGAAGGTGCTAAACTTCTGTAAATGCTTTGCCGCTGCATGATTTTCTGCAAAATGGGTCCTTGGGGCATTTCGGGCTCCTCTGTGATTATGATGGTCACATTATGAACTGTGTCACAGCCACTTCATAATTTGGGAGAAGTGCTGAAATATTGCTTGTGAGTGTAAGTTGGCCTTTCTGGAAGCCCTGGGGATAGAGCTGGAAAGGCTATACCTGTATCCATTGCTCTGATGGCCCTATGGGGAAGAGAGACGGATATAACCCATTCTGTAGAGCAGAAAGCAAATGCAGTCTTCATGTATGTTCTCACCTGCTTTGAAAGCCCCACCTGTGATGTTAAATGTGACTGATGGGATTGGAGAGGTGGATCCTCCTTGTTGGCAGATGTGGGGTCAGTTTTCTTTCAAAAGCTCAGACTGGAGTGGGATCTTTTTGAGATTTGAGAGACTCTGGATGGATAGGGAACTTCTGCTGATCTTGGAATCTCTGAAACTAAATACACATCTCTGTCTTACCCAGTTTTCCTGAAATGAGCCCGGACCTAACTGGAAGCAGAGCAATAAATCTTTCTATCCAAAAGCAGAAAGTCACAACAATTTTTACAGAAAGCTCTGCTTTCTGCATTGTTGGTTTCCAAAAGGTAGTTTTGTAATACTTCCCTGGGAGGGAGCAAAGCTGAATTATTGGTGTCACACAGAGAAACAGGATAAGCTTTATGACTTCTGGTTTTTATTTGCTTGATCACGTATTGAAAACAAGTCTTCTACTTTTGACTGCCTTAGGAGAGGCTTGGTGTAAAACTAAGCAAATAAAAATTAATGTATTACCTTCATTGATGACCAATACTGATAATCCTAGACTGAGGTGCTCTTAATGATGTAATGAAAACCAAGAAGGGATTAAATGGGATTCAAAAACACAAGGCATTTTTCCTTGAGTGAATGTAACCCTTTTTGAAAGGGATTAATAATTCCACTAAGTTTACAAGTGCGTTGAGCAAGGAAGAGGTGGGAAATACAAGTGAGGGATAAAAATGCAACCTCAAGGCCTTTTTTCCAAAGTGGGAGGTTTTGAGGTTTTTTGATTTTGGGGGGGAGGGGGGATTGGGGATGGGTTTTTTTCCCATGTATTACCTGAACGCAATGGTAGTATGTGTCTAATGAGTCTGGCCGGTTTGGTGTGCAGGTGAAGTGATGGTTTTTTTATAATAGCAACAGAATGAAGGCATTGAAATAATGTTCCTTAGGTCTTGGAAACTAAAATCCAAGGATTTCTCTTGAGGCTTTGTGGCCGATATCCTGAAAAGCATTCACCATCTTCTGAAGCACCACATAAACCATAGATACCTTGCCTGTAATCAGCCAGTCTGTAACAATATGGACAGGAATGAGCCCCGGTCCTGCTCTTCATTCATTTCCTCCATTCCAGGTTTTTAAAATAGATTGTGTCTCCTGAGTGTGTTCAGAACCGCTCAGCCCCCGGCGGGAGGATGCTTTGTGTTGCTCAGTGTAAATCTCTCCTTCCTATTACTGAGTAATAGCATCAAATCCTGGGATGTCTGAGGTGTTTCAAACCCAAAATGTTGTGGACAAAGTGCATTTTCTTGTAGCTGATTGTGGGGCTGGTATGGTGGGGTCCCCAGGCAAGGGACTGGATCCTGCAGGCTTCTCTGGGTGAACCCATGACTGGGAGGGGACCGTCCTGTGTGTGATGGGCAGGGTGCCTGGGGACCCCCACGTTGCGTGCTGGCAGAGGCTGGCTTCCATAAAACAGCAGCAATTCAACAAATAGCTTCCAGTAACTGCATTTTTAAAAGGCAGAGCATTAATGGATGCTTGACAGATGTGGGGAATTTCACCAGTTTTCTAACCATGTCTTTGTTCAGAATCTGAGCTCTCTGGGGTGCATCCTGCCTGCACGTTTATGCTCAAAAAGAGCAATTATTTGTGTGTGTTGTAAAGCTGCTCTCTGTATGTGGCAGTGGACAAAAGGGTGATGGTAGCCCTCTGCTTGTTATTCCTGTGTATTTTACAGGTTCCCTCAGGCAATCTATGGTAATTTCCTTGCTGCTAGAACAGGTTCAGCAGCACGAAAATGAATATATCATTAAGCTAATTAATCCATCCACAAGGAATTTCAGAATGGCATTAATCATCTTGCGTCAACCCTGCAAAACTGGCAGTGCAGATTTAAGGCAGAGATTATACACCTGGCTTGGGTGGCTGTTCCCTGGCACTGTGGGACACAGTGACAGCTCTGAACAGCAGAGGAACTTGGCACTGCTAGGGGGGTGGAGGACTTGCAAGGACTCGCCTCTCAGAATCATGGAATGGTTTGGATTGGAAGGGACCTTAAAAATCATCTCGTTCCAACCCCCTGCCCTGGGCAGGGGCACCTCCCACCAGAGCAGGTTGCTCAAAACCCAATCCAGCCTGGTTTTGAACACCTCCAGGGATGGGGCAGCCACAGCTTCTCTGGGCAACCTGTTCCAGTGGCTCACCACCCTCACAGGAAAGGATTTCTTCCTAACATCTCATCTAAATCTCTCCTCTTCCAGTTTAAAACTCTTTCCCCTCACCCTATCACTACATAGAATCCTACATAGAATCTTGTCCTAGAGCAGGTAATGCAGGGGTTAAAACTGTTGAGTCAGGTGTATTTTGTATTTCTCAATAATATGTGTTAAATATTGCCTGCTTTTGGGGTACTCTACCCCTAATGCTAAATCTTTTTTTTTTTTATAAAAAAAAAAGCAACCCCTGAAAAATACTGAAAATACTTCAATTTTCTGTTAGCTGTCTTGAAGTGAAATTGAACATGTACGCCTGCTTGTTTAGGAATCACAGAATTGTCTAGGTTGGAAGGGATCTTTCACATCATAGAGTCCAACCATCAACCTAACACTGACAAAAAACATATCTCTAAGCTCTATGTCAACTCGCTTTTGACCACCCATCCTTGGCAGTCACAGAAAACCCTTCTTCTTGTCTGATTTCTTCCTCCTGCATTTTCATAATCTGATTCTTCACATGGGCCCTGAGGGCAAGAGACCTTTGGATGCTGCCTCCTCAGATCTCCTGTAACCAGGTGCCCCCGGAGAGTGTTATTGGCACTGATCTTGTCAAGTGAGGGCAGGTGCCTGAAAGCCTTTGAAAAATGTCTGTTCCCTCCTAGTGTTAACGCAGCCCCTTTGCTAACGAGCCTGGCTCCGGCTGTCTTAGGCATCTCACACCTCGGGGATGTTCAAAAGCTTGGTAAGAAGCATGGAAGCAAGAGAAGATCGCATGGTCTATGATGGTGGTTTTGCAACTCTGGTGCAGGGAGATGTCAATGGAGCTTTGGGCGTTTGGCTCATGGAGGTGGTCTGCAGAGGCTGGTTCCGGAGTAAAACCAACTCCCTCCTTTGCTATTGTTCTGCTTGTGGTCCCAGTCTGAAGGTTGGGCTGGAAATTTGGAAAAGAGGGATTTCAAGCTGTATTTGTGATCCAGCAAATTCAGGCCTGGTTCTTACAGTAGCAGCATGATACAGATGGAATCCCAAAATTGATGTGTTTGTGCCTCTGCAGGAGGGGAAGGCGCAGGAACAAAAGCCAGGCCAGAGGCTGGATGAAGCGGTGCGGGATGGAGAGATTCCCACAGGGGTTTGGCCATCCTGGAGCCTTCCCTCGGGTGTCTTCTGTAGGTCTGTGCGGCAGAGAAGACCCCCTTGGTCCTTCCTTGGGTCGAATCCCTGCACGGCCACTGTGGAGGCTTCCACGCTTGAGGGAATCCTCTCGGAAACCTAATCTCCCTGTTTGTGTGGCTTCTTAATTTCATAAGAGGCTTTTGTACATGGAATCTTCGGGTGCGTTCAGTTCTCACGTTACTGGTCGTAAATTCACCGCCGGCCTCTGAGAGGCTGGAGCCCCCCCCCCAGCATCTTGAATAGCTCCGTGCGGGGGCCCCTTTTGTTGTCTTTGCAGTGGGTTTCCCATGGAGGACATTTCAATAACTAAACAGGCATCTTGCTTATTCATAACTCTTAATGCCATTAATCTCACTTGCAATTTAGATTAAGCGCTGACCTTAGCAACCAAACAGTGATCAATGGGGGTGGGGGGCACAGTTATTTATTTCCTTTTTTATTTTATTTTTTTTAGAAACCCATTTTAACGTTTGTTTCCTGTGAGTTACAGCGTCCATCCTAGTGCATCATCACTGTTTACTCCATTTTTTTTTTCTTTGACTTTTCAGATGGAAATGTTCTGTCTGTGTGATCAGGCTTCAAATTCTGAGACAATGAGGCTTTATTTCATGACCTAACAATATATCAATGCAAATAAAGCACTCGCACCGTGCTAATCTAGATAAGTGGTGGAGCAGACAGTGTGTTCATGGAAGTATTTAATCTATATGAGTAAATTAAATCTCTGAAGCTTTATACCTAGTATCTCTTCGTGTTATTTTTGTGGTGTTATTATTTTATATCACGGTAACACAGATAGGGCTGTGTTTTGCCAGGTATTGTACAGAGGCAGTTGAATGAATTGCTTTTATTTTTCTTGAAGAGAATATTGAAATATTGAAAAATATTCCAGCAACTTAACACATTCTTATTATTTTACTTCTAAGCTTTCATTTACAGTCTCTGGTCGTGGATTAGTATCCCACTCTAAGCCCATTTAAAAAAAAAAAACCACAACAAAAACCACCACAAAAACGCAAAATCAGCTACACCCACCCCTAAACCAGCATTGTGGTTTCAATCTGAAGGTTTGTCATTCTTACTTTAGGGCTAAATTTCTTATTTATCTGTACTGTAGTAGGATTAAATTAGGGATAACTGAATCTTTGAAGGATGGTGATGAATGGTGCAAATTGCTAATTATAGACTATAATAATATCTTAATTATACTGTGGACATGAGTTGCACTAAATGCCTATTTATTAGGCACTACTAAAGCAGGTGTGTTAACAATTTATGTTAACAATTTATTGGTTTTTGCCACTAAACCAAAATGGGATAAATTTGTTGCGTATTTCAGGGAACTTTTAATACTTTACTCTTTCAATTTGGATCACAGAGTTGCCCCGTGAACCTAAGGGAGAGGAAGAAAGAAATCTGCTTTTCTTCCACTGCTCTTGCTACCTGTCATTTCTCTCCGTGACAATTTGCATGGCTCTTCAGGAGGAGGCATTTGCTTAGGTTCTCTCTTTGGGACATCATCTTTCAATTTAATGAAGATTTTTATTTTTAAAGGGTGGTCTGTTCTCATGGAATACCGTGATTATTCCATGAAGCAAAATAAAATACAGAACTTCGTCTCTGGGGAGAGAGAGGTTGAAGGGGTCAGGGCGGTTTTCTGTGCTTAGGTGTGACTCTCTGAAGGATTTGATGATGGTACCAGCGTTAAGTATTTATCGCCACTGTCCTTGTCCCACAGGAGCGCAGGCAGTGAGCGGGATCCTGGAATGACCTGGTGGGAAAAACAAAAGCAGGATCAATGTGGTCTCGTAAAGATTCCTGCTGACACATCTCTGGGCGTAACGTAAGAGTAGAATTAGCTAGATGAACGAAGAGCCCAAGTGAAGGGTAGCAAATCCCTTGTAGCATTCAACCACCAGCAGCTCGGTGCTTGCAGAGGTCTGTTAAGTGACTCTCCTCAAGGCAAGTGGAAGTTATAAGATAGATCCTCTCTTGGTCTCTTTAGAGAGGGAGGTGAGGCTAAGGTGCAAAAAATCTGTCTGCAGGAGTGAGAGAGGCTGATTTGGAGAATAAATAAAAAAGAAATCCTGTGTCCCATGACTGAGAAAATGCATAGTGGAAAATCAACATAGGAATACAAATAACATCTCTAGTGCCATGTATTTTTACACAGCCTATAACGAAGAAGGCTTGAATTCTTTAAAAGCCTGTAAAAGCACTTACTGTATCGCCCTCAGAAAGATGAGCTCCAAACCCTGAGTGCCCACGTGCTTGAAAACAGTCTGCTTGACCTTCTCTGTAACACAAAGATCAGCCCTGGTCCTGGGAGACCTGTATTTCTGGGAAGGACTTAGCAGACAGAGCCTGTGCTTAGAGGAGAATCAGCAGAGGGCGAGGAGGGCTGGTGTTCCTGGAGGGATTTTGGAGAACAGGAGTCTCCAGCCTTGGGGCTCCTAAGAAGGGCTGTCACCACTGCACTTCAAAAGATGTTGATGCTTTTAAGTGCTAATGTGTTCTCAAAATTACAGCCAGCCTCCTGGAGGCACTGGTTTGCCTTGTGACTGTGGCTGTCCACAACAGCACAACAGCGGTGCCTTTTTTTTTTTTTTTTTTTTTGAGCAGTTTTGTCCTTTTAGTCCTTTAAGGAAAGATGTTGATGTTTCTTGGCAGTCTGACGCTGTGGATGCCCCAGTCAGGAGCCATTTGGTACCTGGCAGCCTAAGGATAAGGGAGCCCTTTGGAGTGAAAACTTCCCAGCCTGCACTCAAGCTTTGGGATCCTAAGGCAATATCATCTAAATATATAAAAAAAATATATATATTGGAGGAGGGATGGGTGATTCTGTTTAAACAATAATCTGTTCTTTGTTAACATTTCCCCTTTTTTTGTTTGTTTTTGGTAGACAGTGCTGTTCCTCAGAGCGTTGGCAGCAGCTTTCGGGACACTAGAGAAACCCCTTTTTGTTATTGGGATGTTTGGGTTTGCTTTATGCAGTTTGCTTTATATGGTGCTCGTTTCTGCCCAGGACCTCAATAATGCATTGCAGCTACGAGGTACAGCTTAATATTCACCCACCCCTTCCCCGAGGGGATGGATGCGTGGCGGAGGGGGGGGGGGTGTTCTTTCAGTAGTTTCTTTGATGTTTCCATCTGTGTATGAGTGGTCGTGTTTATAACTAGCGTAAATGCCCCACGCCATGGACAGGGAAGCCAAGAGCAAAGAAACAGAACATAAATTTCAGTGTATCATAAACCTTATCGCCGTCTTCTCCAGCTCTGGTTTTTGATGGAAGCCAACAATTTCAAATTGAGTGCAAGTGACCGAAGTCTGAATTTATATATAAACATGAAATGCAATAAGACCAAATATTTAGAGCCCCTACAGCATTTTAAACAACTAACCAATAGACATCGAGTTTCAATAAAACATTTAGTATAGGCCAAAATAAGGCCTTAAATGGATGAAACAGGCACAAAGAGAAAAGGATAAATTTTAAAGGATGGTACTGAATATTTAAATAGTCTTTTTCAGCAGTGGGATCACACTGAGTTGTTATGTGGCTGTTCATCCTGAGGCTGAAAGGCCTGGGGCATCTTTAAGTCCTTTGAAGCCACAGTGGGATTGATTTATTTATTTTATTTTCTTTTTTAGCTATATCTGTGTGTTTTTCAGGTTCCAGAGAAGTTCTTACAAAATGTTCTTATAATGTCAACACAATTCATATATTTTTAAGAGCCGGCACTAAATTTGGTACTGAATTGATGCTTCTTGGCAGGCCCAGAGGATGGATTGGGGCCAGGCAGGAGAGGGAGAGCTCCCCTCCCGTCTGAGGTCTTTCTTACCCACCGGGGCGGGGTGCGAGGAAAACATAGAGTCATTTCGGTTGGAAAAGACCCTTGGGATCATCGAGTCCAACCATCTACCCTACTCTACAAAGTATCTCCCATATCCCCCAGCACCACAGCTAAACGACTCTTAAACACGTCCAGGGATGGTGACTCAACCACCTCAACCTTCCTGTGCTGCTCATCACACATTTGTGTTCGGTCTCGAGGTCCATCAGACTCTGTCCTTCTCCCCGACAGAGGAATTGAAGGCCAGAGCTGGCTTTTCAAGCTTACTGCTGGAGTTGTGTGATGCTTAATTACGTGTCCCCTCTCTCCCAAGTGCAAGTGAAACGAGTGACCTGATCCTCTGAGCATCTGGAGTGGTTTAAAGAATACCTGGGTTTGGGCAAAGGTAGCAGCGAGCGCAACGACAGATCCTCTGCAAACCTCAGCCTGGGGTTGGTCCACAGACAGCTCTGTAGTGTAACAGGTTTTACGGCCAGAGCAGAAGTAAATCTACAGACTGGTTTCTTGCCCAGTGCTGGGCAGAGGCTGCAGTCTGTTCTCTCTACGCTCGCATCCCTTAGTCAACAAACACTTTAGAATCTAAGGCTCAGTTACAGCACATCTTCTTTTGAAAGACCATCACAGTCTCAAGTTTTGAAATTACTACATGTGTTCCCTCCCCATGAGATAATTTTACTCACTATTGGGAATTTGCATATAAAGGGTGATTTGGTTTTGTTTTCCTGATTTTAGTGTCTCCCATTGGATGTTGTTGATGTAGTACTTGGTCAGAGCTACCACTAGCTTTTGAGCATGTAACTCCTCTTTGTGCAGGTGCCTTTGGGTGTCGTGGACTGAGCTCCTTCATTTTTGGTCTGAAACATTCCCCTAAGGCTCCCAGCAGCTCTTTTCTGGCCAGTCAGTGAAGTATTGACACTAAACTGACGGAAGCACATCCATCAAGGTCTGACTGGTAAAGCAGCCCACGTTCTTGTTTTACCAGTGCTCCCATCCACCTTCCTGTAATTGAGCTGCTTGGACGCTTACTTGTCAAAGAGAAGAGTGAAATCCTGTCCCCTTTATAGGCAGGAGCAGCGTGGAGGTGGTGAGCTGACCTGGCGGTGAGTCCCTGAGCTGTACCATGAGCTGTGCACACAAACTGGGGTGACTGGGAGGGCAGGAGGAGGCAATGCTTTGTCTGTGACACCCCCTCACGACAGACCAGAGCCCCCTGCCCCCCAGCCCCGACGTGCCAAGGGACCTCAAAAGGCTGAGGCCGTGGTCCTGCAGGCTGTCAGTGAACACGTTACCCAAGACCTGTGGTTTATAGTGGAACTCGAATGTCTCTGGCATAGAAGAGTTGGGGAACGGGATAAAAACCTTCCCCGCTACACAGCTCCTGAAACAACCCCGCTGCCTCAGAATAGGATTCAATCCAAGCCTTTTTTTATCTGGCCTTTGTTTATTTAATAGACGTACGCACGAAACTTGAGGGAGTTGACGCAGGCATTTTAAGTGTCTTCTCTACGCTTCTTAGGAAGATGACACAATATTCCTGTTTTTTCCCACTGGACAGGCAGGACAAACAGTGCCTGTGTTCTCCCTCTTGGCTTCAGGTACCTGCTAGGGCTTTACTTTCTCAATATGGTGTTTGCTTTTCTAAGGAATTTTTTTTTTTTCCTCGGTGTCTCCCTTCTCTCTGTAACAAATGAAATGCAGAAGGGAGCTCTTATGATATTCAAGAGGTCGGTCCTCTCTAGTTCAGTAGAGCTGAATGCAAAACTGAAGCTGAGCTGTAACCTCAACCTAATGGGGTCTCTGAATACAGCCGTGTAATTTCAGTCTCTTGCCTGGTCCCATTCATTTCCCCTAGTGGATGGAAATACTGGAGTTATTAACCATTTCAAACCTACTGCCAGAGCGCATGTGGGGCTTTTCATACAATTCCTTCAAATTCTGTGTTTTACTTACTTAGGAATGCTCCTGACAAGCATATATACTTAAAGACCAAAATTTTGCTCACTGAGTTGTGTTTGTATTTGGCTCTGTGGATTTGCTGTCATTAACAAAATTCTCTGCTTCGTGGCATTTTATGCTTATCCTAGCAAATATTGCTGTAAAAGGGCTTAAAAGCAGCCTGTGTTCTCTAGCACAGGTGCAAACCTGCCAAAGTGACAGTGTCCTGTGCTTTCAGCTCTTACTCTGGGAGTTGCAGGGTTGTGAGGGTGCCCAGGACGGGTCTGGTTCCTCACCTCTCCTCTGGTGATGGCTGGAAGTGGTTGTTTGGGCAGGTCGGGCTGCCCAGGTGGTGAGAGCCTTCATAGAATCATAGAATAGAATCATAGAATGGTTTGGGTTGGAAGGGACCTTAAAGATCATCGAGTTCCAACCCCCCTGCCCTGGGCAGGGA
>JAOXNO010000002.1:34981392-34993697 GCA_028565335.1 Limnodromus scolopaceus
AACCTGTTCTTCCCCTGGGACTTCCCCTGGGACCTGCCACCACCTCCGCAGGGGAGCATCAGAGCTGGACTCTGCTGCAGAGCTTGGGGGTGACCATGGCCCGGGCACCCAATGGGCACCAGGAATTCTGAAGCTCAGTCCCTGAGCGAGGCGGTGCCGCTGCTTCCCTGGGGGACTCCGGAGGAGGCTTGTGCAATGAGACGCTGGAAATGAGGGTTTGGCCTTCACCAGAAACAAAACAACCCCCAAATTGTAACTTGCTTGGAAGTTTGTGGCTAAACAAAGTGCTGGCTCGCTAGCTTTGCCCCTTACTAAAAAAAAAACAAAAAAAGACGCATTTATTTTGATGCTGTTCATAAAGCAGAATTTAATTTTAGGCTGTCTCTGGAAATGAAAAGTGCTTCGTGTTCACTGGGCATCTTTGTTCTCTTATCCCAAGAATAACTTACTGTGGGTGCACCCAGAGAGACAGAACCTTGCACGTGCACGCAGCAGTCCTTGCCTCTGGAAAGTGAGCAAACCCTGCTGCATTTCCTTTTCTGCAAGCAGAAAAAAAAACCCCAGAAGCTGTTTAAGATGTGACTGTAGTGAGGCCTCCACTGAAACATGGAAGCTGTGCTGTGGTAGGTGCTTGGAAGTTAGTATGTTTTCATCTTTCTCTTCAATTTGTCTGATCCTTTTGACCTCTCTGCCCTGTCACGTCTCCAGAAATGTTACATAGCTTCGAGCCACTTGTGTCCCTAGAGCTTAATTCCTGGTATTGACAGTAGTGCAGCTTGTGGGGGTTTTCTTCCCTCCTTTCATGATGTGAAACATCACCTGTACGTGGAGCATCTGTTATTTGCTGAAGGCAGTGATGGGGAGAGTGATGGTGCCCAGCCCCTTCAGCCTGTTACGTGAATTCCCAGCACCTTGGTACCTCCACGGTGGCAAAAGCATAAGCTTATTCCGAGGGTTCGGAATGCTGTTTGCTTGGGCTTGCGCTTTAAGATCCTCACCAGGAATCACATCCGTGTTAGATGATGAGCATCCCTGCCATTGTCCACCTCGTGGTCCAGCCAGGGGGTCCGTGCGGGCAGAAGCACCAGGGTGAAGTGCAGTGGTGTCGGTGGGATGGAGCTGCGTGGGCAGGGTCCGTTCCCACATTGCCTTGTTTACCTTGGCTGCTCATGATATTCTCCCTACGTTCCTCATGGAAGATTCCATTTTTTTGCAAGAGGGATGAGCTCATTCGTTTAAATGGAAAAAAAGAAAAGCAGCCTTTCTGCTTATTAATCCTCTCTGCAATCATCCCGATATGCACAACTTGCCTGTTATTAGAGGGAAATGTATGCGTGGCATCCAGCGCTCACGTGCATTTGCATTTCAAATCAGCTGAGTCAACACAATATAATGGTCCTGCCTGGAGGTCCTTAGGGAGCCACAGTAGCTGACAATGTGTGCTTAAAGGGAGGGTCTGCTTTTCTTCTTCTTCTTCTTCTTTTTTTTTTTTTTTTTTTTTAAAGCCGGTTTCAATAGCCAATAGTCCTGTGTGAGAGGCGCCTGCACCCTCGCTGCTTGGACCACTGATGTTCAGCAGACGATTAGCCTGTCACAGTGGCTGGGATCTGATTTTATTTTATAAATAACGTTCATCTGGGCCAAGGGAGGGGGGGAAAAAAAAAAAAAAAAAAATAAGAAAATAACTGGCAACAGTTCAGAGAAGAGAAGCTGCCGCTGAAGTGTTTCTGCTTGTGCTGCCACTGATGCAAGCAGCTGTTTCCATCTGCACTGCAGCATTGCAGCCTCTCCACGGCCAGAGCTCGCCGGGCTCCTCGCTGGTGGGATTCGGGAGGAAGCTGGCCTTGCTGGCGTCTAGCTCCAAGCCAAGGGCACGCCGAGGATGGGAGGGTCGCAGTCCCTGCAGCAGGCGCAGACAGGTAGCCTGAACCGGGAACCGTCGGAGGCCATGTAAGTGTGCATTCCCTTTGCTCTCCTCCTTTTCTTCTCCCTCTCTACCCCTGGGCCTGCAGCCGTTCTGCACTTAACCTGTGCCGTGCGTTAAAGGAGCTGACTTTTGTGTCCGAGGCCTTTGTTTAGTGCTAATTGCGTTCAGCTGGAGGCATACTTAAGCTTTTTGCTAAATACCGTGCGTTATATTTTATACCGCTTTCCTAGGATGAAGGCACCTCTCTCGGGCTGGCCACCTCCATTCATTGGTGTCGAGCCATAGCTGTGTACCATATGTTTTGTCTTTTTATGTTTTGGATGCGTAATCAATCAAACACAATGACCATTTCCAGCGAACAAAAAACCAACCCCTTCCCCCCTCCCAAACCCACCACCTCTGTGTTTTCTCTTTAGAACGCACAGCGTGGAGCTGCGTTCCACTGGTTTTTTTCAGAGCTTCTTTTTGCTTTTCTCTATAAAGGTACTGGTTTTCAGGTCACATCACCCTTGTCGGCATCCGTCCCTGTCATGGTATTATATCCTCTGATGAATCATAGGGAAGGTGTCCTTAGGTCTCTTCTCACTGAAGGCCAACTCTGGGGGGAGGGAGGAAAAAGCAAGCATTTATTGCTTATTCAGGCCAAGTTATCACTTCTTCAGATGGCTAAATCACGTATGAAAGTGCGCAATTATGTGTGTGCACGCAGAAATAGCAGAGTCATTTCCTATTCGTGAATAGGATTTTGTCATTTATTGATTGAGGATTTATTGGTTTACTTAACCAACAGTCTCTTCTCCCTAACCCTCCACCCCAAACTACTAAGCTGGAGTGCTAGAGCATGGACCTTCTCTGTGAATGGATTTTTAGAGGAATTGCCTTGTCTGCTATTGTCATCTCAGTTACATAAATCACATTTATCTAACATGTCTGAACACTGAGTTCATTTCTGATCGTGTATTTTGGTTTTAGGTGTGTATCTACTAGGGCTGGTCTATAAACCAGCCTCATGCAGGTCTCTTAGATTTATTTTTTTGGATGTAATGTCTGCTTGTTAAGGTCGATCTGATTAGAGTTGAGACATCGTTTGTGTGTTTGAGGTGAGTGCTTCAGAGTCATCGGGGAATGATAGAGCAGTAACTGATCGTTGTGCCTCTGTAATGGGCCTTACCAGTAGGTATATGCTCCCCATTGTCACATCCCAGTATGTCAGCAGCTGGCTTTGCTTGATACTGTCTTGTTATATTTGTAAGATACAGGCCCAACAGCATTTCTGCATCCTTTGTTCCTTTGATATACGGCATCACCAATTAAGACTTTTTTTCTGCATAGTTCCATCTTCTGTGGTACTGACACTCGTACAGACAAGGTCTGTTTTAATGATACGGGGCAATAAACTAGTGCCTCAGTGGCCTTAAAGTACTGTAAATTGCATTTTCACCTGCACAAACTGGTGTTGATTTTTAACAGTGATCCAAGGACTGGGCAATAAAAGAGATGTAGCTAAGCAGGGTTCAGTGGTTTTTGTATATGATTTTCACAGCCTTTTAAGGATGCATTCTGCTGAAGAAGATATTGATCAGGGTATATGTGTGTGTATATATATATGTATATATTTTGGGGGCACATGAGTCAATTTTATTTTCATCTCTTTCAATGACTCCTTTTATATATAAATATACTTATCTTTTGCATTTAGTCATTCCTGTGGGGTTTCAATATGATCTTTTAAGGCCCAACTTAATCAACAGATATACTTTTAGCACAGGCGTCATCCAGTAACTGTTGATGTCCTTGGAAGAGTTTGTGAAAGGTATTACTCATCTTGTATTAAATAAATCACTAAGAGAGTGTGCCATTTTCTTCACTCCAACTACATAGCCGTTAAAATAAGGGAAATATGGAGGTATCTCCTTATCCTTGAGAAAGTATGGGCCTGTTTTCTCAAAACAAGAACCTCCTCCTAGCATGTTATGGCAGTCAGTTCTGCTCTGAGGTTTTGACTTTGTACCCTAATAATTATAACTTGTACCAACGCTTTTTTTAATGAGGTTGCATTTAACTTACTTTGCACACACAAGCAAATTCCTTAATGGCAGTGATAGTTCAGAGGCAAAAACATCTGGCCGTGTCCCAGGCGAGTTGGGCAACTGCCGGTGCGGTTACAGCATCCCTGAAGTCATCGTTTTAGCCATCAGCAGAGGCTGAGTGTTTAATGGACACAACTTCTAAACAAAGGGAAAGCCGAGGCGGATTTGGCTGCCCCGAGTTCGTTAGATTAGAGGGGTGTAAATCAGAAACGATTACTGGAATAGACTTACGTTAGATCAAAAAAGTGCAGAGACAAACAATTCCTTTAAATAGCTGCTGGTTTGGGAGTTTCTCCAAAGTGTCCCGCGATGGACTTTGTCACTAAACGCTAGTGAAAGTCGTAGAGACAAACTGATGATAGAATCAACGCTGAAAAGCAGTCTCGGTTAAGATTTTAGAGTGTGTCCATGATTAAATGTGCTCTTTTTGCATGTGTATGCCAATTTCCCAATTTTAATGCAAATTTGTTTCGGCCAAGGTAAAAGTATTTGTAATAAACCCACTATTGATACTGACAGCCCGGGGTATTCTCTTGTTCATTGTCAATTGTTAGCAGCTCAGTCACTGGCAGTAGACAACTGTCCTTTTATTTAAAGAAAAAAAAAAAGTAGTCAATTTTGAATGATGAAAAAGGGAAAGCCCAAAGGAAGCCCGTGACAATAAAAGTTAACTGCAGATAAAAGCGGTGTGGTTCAGACCTCGCCATGGAGATGAGAAGTGCTGTCATGTGCTCTGCAAATTGCAGCATGCACCCCGGTGGTCACAGATTTAGCTAAATCAAGGGCAGGTTTCAATCAGATGATAGGAGTGGGCTCACTTGCAATAAAAGCAGGTGACAGTGTGAGGATGTTTAATGTGCAGGAGGGTACACACTTGCATCCCGTGCTCTTGTTGTGACCATATCCTCGCCTGCACTGTTTGTCCTGCTGAGGATGTGAACAGGATTCAGCTTGGCAAGCGCTATCACCGATATACTGGTGGGTTTCTTATTAATAGTAATGTATTTCTATGTCTTGGTAATGCTTCTTGAGGATTAGAAGACTGGAAATGGTAGGTTTTAAAGTATTGGCAGCTCTTAGCCAGTGGTCATCTGTGAATCATTATTTTTTCTCCGATGGAAAGGGTTTCTTTCTCCTGAGCATGAACCACACCTTCCTTTTGTGGAGCGTTGTGGTCGCTGTCAGCAACTGGACAGGATTTACGTTCAGTGCCCATTTCTTGATCAGCCAAAGGGCTGATGGTGTGTTATTGCCTCCCATCAGGAGCTCTCCGTGCTGCGTCTCGAACATTTTCATCCCTTGCCAATCCAAGAGGAAAATGACTGAAGACCGAGCCAGCTCCCACTGAAGTGGATGGTGAAACACCCACTGACTTCGGTGGGAGCTGGACCAGGCTCCAAGAAAGAAATGGAATGTTACTGATCGTTGGTAGCAGGCCAAGATGTTGGTGCCCCTGTGGGTTGTGTTTCAATATTTCTTCTGCTGCCTGGTCTTTTCATTTGTTTTTTGGTTGCTGGAAAGACTCAAAAATTTAGCTGGATTGACTCAGCCTTGTGCTTAAGAGATGGGAGCAGCTGGTCAGTGTGTACACGTGTATGTCCATGTGTATATAGAAAAGTTATTTGTGCATACATACAAAAATACAGCCCTTGCTTGCTACCATGTTTTTTATTTTTCTATCATCTCTGAAACTTAAAAGAGTCCACTGTATGGTTCTTAACAGTTTGAAAGAAATTAATCTGGTAAAATATTTGCACAGTTTTATATGCTCATTCATACGAAAGCCATCTTAATGAATACGTACATGGAAGAGTGGGATATATATATATATTAAAAGTATTGAAAATAGTCAGACTTAATCTCTTGACAGATAGTTCTGCCTATTGTCAGTATTCTCTGCAAATTTGTTTTCTTCTTCCTCTTCTTGACACTCATCAGTAACCATCCCTATCAGTAAGTTGAGCATACTCTGTCTCCTAGTTTTATCTACTAAACAGTCTGAATTGCTGGAAGACGTGGGGGTGACTTACTTAAGAGAACAGACCAGAAGTAACGAGGAAATTCTCCTGTCAATCTTCCCTGTCTTTTATTCCAGCCTCCCTTATTTGAGCCCAAAGGATCTCATCTCTGAAGTCAATGACAGCGCTTCCTTTGATAGGAGAGGTTATTACATCAACCACTACATCTGTCATTAGAAGTGGGCAGGTCACACTTAGACTTGAAAACAAAATAAAAAGACCCCGGAATCACTCACCCTTCTATTAGCAAGGCATCCCTCACATCTGGCAAATGTGTGTATATTATAAAGCTCTTGATATGAATGGTGTGCCCCGTGCCATGCGTAATGGAGCTCCTGTCATCTATTATGTGGTGTGACATACGGGCAAATTGGAAGATACAAACTGACGGGAGGCAGTAAAACCCATGAATGAAAAGGCAGTGTTCCTGCACGTGCAGCGGGGCTGTCGCTGGGAGCCGTTCCCTGTCTGCTCTTGCCTTTCACTTTGCTTGACCCAGCAGTCAAAGGAACTGCTGGTTACATTAAATCAAGGATGCTCTTCGGTCCGTGTGTTTCAAGAGGTAACAGTCTGGGTGCTTATGATGCTTCTCTAACGTGATTATAGTACATGGAGAAGTGGTTCTGTCTATTACAAACACATTTCCTTTGTTTTAAGACCTTACACCTATAGAGAGTGTTTCTATTTGGTAATGTCTTAGGTACCATTTCCTTACCCGTCTCTGATGCCTTGAAAGGATTTAGCTATGTAACAAACTTATTTCGTCCTGGCTTTTTGGTGGCAAAAGGCAGAATTGTAATTACAGATAGAATTTCAATGCAGTTTGCATTTTGTTTGAGAAAGTGGGTGTGCTTGCTGTAAGAAACAAACAAACAAATAGTTTTTTACTATGGAAGAACTTCTAAGAAAAGAAAGCGTCATTTCCCTTCAGGTTCTTAAATGCTCTGAAGCAACCATTTGAATTTAGCAGCAGACTCTGGAGATCATGTTTTGTACTTCCAGTAGCACCAGAGAGCCAGCTTAATGGGAAAAAAAAAAAGAGTTAGTTTCCTTTTTCCACCACAGTTTGAGGGTTCAAAGTTTTCTTTAAAGCACATTTTGGCCTGAGAGCCCTCATTGCTGCTGATACTGGACGAGATAGTAAGATCCCTCCTTAGCTCCAGAAACCAAAGTGGAGTTTGCAGTGTAGTTCACACGCTACAGGTCTAGACAGTCTGAATTTTGGTTTAAGCACCTGTAGGTGTTGGGGTAATTGTAGAGCTCTGTGGATTTAGTTTGTTGCTTCCCCACAGGACTGTTTGCTGCAGCTCCTCTCCCTCTGCTACAAAGACCGATTAAAGAGACGGATGGTGCCTGGGAAGCCTCTTGCTTTCCGGAGGAAGAACTGGGGATGTTGATTCTCTTGGGTTGAAAAGTCAACTTTGGGAAAATCTACGGCTTTCCATTTCAAACTTATGTGGCTCTGATTAAACAGAAGCCTTAAAATTATGTTCAGATTTACAAGATAGGGTTTTCCTAAACAAAAGAAGCTTGTTCCTAGGGCTAAAATAGAGACCAGATTGTATCTGGAACCTTGCAGTAGTTAGAATCTCATCAGCTCCTGCTTTTGAGTTTTGATTTCCTTCAGCACAGAAACCTGCACTTACTGGTCTTGTTAATAACAGTTCATTGCTCTCGTTAGAAATGAGTCCCAGTGCAGCGCTGGGAAAAGGGTTTGGTTGCTAAAGGAGGGGGAGGATGAGCAAGGAATTTGAATCCCTTTGTTTAACTTCGAGTGCAGGACCGTCCCTATCCAAAGCAGGAGCCCGGTAAGAGAAGGTTTTAGTGCCCTTTTTCCTTACCTGGGAAGAGAAGATTTTAGCACTGATGTTCCTCATCTCGCAGAGCTGTGGGCAGGCCAGCTGGGTGCCAGCTGGTGAGGTGCCATCACACATCAGGGATTGCTTTTTCCAGCAGGCTGTTGTGCTGAGTCGGCACTTCCCCGAGCTGGGCGTTCAGGCAGCACCTACTGAAGGGGGGGGGGGTGTGTGTTTCATTGTGGTTGGAGCTGGAGCAGCCCCACGGGAGAGGTGATGCTGCAGCTCTGCTGAGGTCGAGGAGACATCTCCCAGAGCTACAGCGGCAGCAGAAGGATCACACCCACCCCCGAGTCAGGACATGAAATTATTACGGCCCGATGAGAGATTTTTTTCTATTGTTGTTAAGAGGTTGAGATGGTTTTTGTCCTTTCCTCCTGTTGCATCCTGGCTGTGTTTCTGTCCATGCAGCTGGGAATAAACATCAGTGAGGATCTGTGATTCACGGAGGCTGAGCGGGGGTAAAATATGCAGAATATGGAGCAGGTTGGGGGCAGAGGGGCTATTCTCTCCCCTCTTTCCCTTTGAGCACAGGGACTCCCCACCTCCCTTCTTCTCCACCCTCCTTATAGTCCTTATCTCCTTTCCAAAAGGCAGGGGGGCTGGAACAAGATGAGCTTAAAGGTCCCTTCCAACCTAAACCATTCTGTGATTCGATGAACACAGTCTTATTTCCACATCTCACTATTTTCACAAACTATTCTCCACGCCTCACAAGATAAACCGTTCCCCCAGGGATTACGGGCGTCATATATTCCTCTTTGCACTTCACAGTTGCTCTTTTGTCCCCAGGTCGTGCCTCTGAGCAGGGTGGCAGAGCAGAGATGTGGCTCTGGAGAGACTCGTTGCATTTAAAAGGTGGTTCCAATAAGCAAAGCAATTTCAAACCTATGGCTCCGGCTCCCGATGAATTATTGATTATTTTCCCTGGAAGCCATCGCGGGATGCTGTACAGCAGGGAGCACAGGCACAGGGATGCTTTCTGAGGAGATAGCTAACGGGATGTTGTTTCCCGGATTAAAACTTCAGAACTTGTTACCAAAGGCAGAGGAAAGGTATTTGTTGTGAGTATTAAATACTTAATCAACTACCGATTCAAACACCAATCCCCACCCTAGTAGGTGAACAAAGTGCAGCACTGACTGGGATGATTGTGTATTGACTGATTGTAGCTGTATATGTGATATTTTCTATCTTGGATACTGGGGTATCCTGCATCTTTACTGTTTCTTCTCATCTCTTCAGAGATTTGTGTGTTTGGATATTTAGCAGCCTCTGGGGATTTAGGGACATACGAGCATATTTGCTGTTGTGATGGCTGAAGATGAGCGCCTTTAATTAAATGGTATTTTCCTGTTGTTCCTCTGAGAATGAAGCATCTGCCTGAAAAGAGCAGAGGGATTAAAAAAAATTCTTCAGTTTGGAGCCTTGTTTCTGTAACGTAGATGTTTCCATTATTCAGACCGAAGCCAGTAAAAGGGAGGGCAGGCTGGCCAGAAAGGATGGGGGCTGGTTTCATTATTCATTTATATCAGCAGTGTTGAAAAACACACCCCGTTAGATCTCAGGAAAAGCAATAAAAAGGCAAAATGTAACATGATTTAAAGCAATATGGGGAACTTCTTGCTAATCAGTTAGAGAAAATGATTTAAGTAGTTTGAAGTGCTGCTGTAAGTACGCCATGCTGTATCTCTCGGGCTTTTTTTCCTTCAGATGTGGCTTCCCACAGCTTGAGACATTTCTCTCTGGTTGCTGTGTGAAAGCAGGAAATGGCTTTTGTTGGGGGAGTGTGAATTTGGCTTCTGCACAAAATGCTCTCAAAATCGCTGAATAAACAAGCAGAAAAAGGAGGAAAAAATAATTCCTTCTTCCCCTGTCAGTTATGGTAGGAAGATTACTTATAATACAATAGGTGAAAAACCAAAAATCGACATTATTTTTAAGGTGATTATGCCATTTTAATTCTGCTCCACTGCAGTTCTAGTCCTGTTCTCTAAATATAACCATCCTGTGAGGAAAAATTGGCCGTTTTATAGTAAGTGATTAATGTTTAAGGGATTCAAAAGTTTCTTTTTGCAATCGATTCCAGAAGATATGTTTCCAAACTGACCTGTGTGGTTTGGATAACATACAAGCTATTATTTTCCATTACTAAAGGCCCACATAATGATCTGAAAAGGGAAGCCATAGCATTTTATTTCCCTTATTTCACCTACGTGGAAATAGAAAATCTGTATTTTTGTATCTCAGCTCAGGCACTAAGTTGTCCAAGGACCTGACGTTGGAGGTGGAATGTTCTCGGAAGAGCAGTGAAGCCGCCCAGCAGTTTTACATCAGCAGCAGGGTATAACTGAGCCATATTTACCCTTTCACACCAAATTTGCGGTGGTGTAAATCATTACCAGTTCAGCGGAACTGCCTGAGGTGCTCTGGGGCAGCAGAGGCTGTTTCACCCTTGGGCTGATGGTGGGAGAAACACGAAGCTGCACAAAGCAGGGGACGGCTCTGGCTGCCTCTGCACATGATGCAGAATGATCTTCCTCCCTTGTGTCCCCGAATTAAACCTCCTGCTTGTCACGGCACATCGCTTGTGGGCCCAGAAATATCACCTTCGATGTAATAGTGATTATTTTTCTGGAGAGCCAAGTCTTCCCTGGGTCTTGTAGGAATATTTATGCTGAAATGATATTAAAAGCCTTTTCTGCAGAGGAGCGCCTGCCCTGCTTCCTGCACACAGCCGTGTCAATGTGAGTTCTTGTGTAATTGCATCGCACTAAAGTAGGTCTTTGTCATTTCAGTGGGATGGGATTTATTTGATAAAAGCTTTATTCTTAAGTGGGAACTGCAAAGGATGCTTCTCTGTCGCCTCGTAGCTCAAGCCATAAAATAAACACGTGACATTTGTCCTGCTCTTACGTTGTTGGGTGAAACAGCTCTGGTGAGTGAGAAACCATGGATGATTTTGTGGAATATGACTTGTGCTGCAGAAACCCATGAATGCAAAACAAAATTCCTATTTAAACTTCCCAACATTGATTGTGATATGTTCTTTTGCAAAAACCTTTTTTTTAATAAAAAAGAAGCTATCTATTTTTTGCCCTACAGTATTGTTTTTATTAGGGTTTTAATGCAGAAAGATAGCAGGGTAAAGAATGAAGATACCTAGGAAATTAACTTCATCCCACTTTGAGGATTTCTTCTATAAATTTGTATTAAATTGCCATGATTAAAGAAGCTGGAGATGTACCTGTTTTTCACTGAGCCATATCCAGTTTTAAAGTGAAAATTAAGAGATATGTATAGGCCAGCAGTGGTGAGTGTAATAAAGTA
This sequence comes from Limnodromus scolopaceus, assembly GCA_028565335.1. Classification (NCBI taxonomy): domain Eukaryota; kingdom Metazoa; phylum Chordata; class Aves; order Charadriiformes; family Scolopacidae; genus Limnodromus; species Limnodromus scolopaceus. The sequence continues at coordinate 34,992,614 of JAOXNO010000002.1, forward strand.
AGACTGAAATTACTCTCCAGCATTAAGTCTAAGCTGAAATATCCTGTGATGGGATGATTGGGGTTTTTTGATGATCAGACTTTGCAAATCAGAAACGATAAAATACGGCACCAATGTTGCAATGCAGGTGAGTAGCACGAGGTGTAAGTGCCCTTTCTGGTACATATATGATGTGTATTGTGTACATACACCATACGTGTCAGCAGACAACAGTATTCCCCCGTAAGGTGATGTACGTGCTTAGTACAGACTCAGCACCAGAAAGCTGTGAATTCCCACTGACTTTTGGTGTACTCTCCAGCATTTCCCTTTCACTGGAGCAGGCCCTCAGAGACCAATACGCTCTGGTTTTCCTGTGGCTACCTCGGGACTACCAAACATTATTTTATCTTCTTTGCAAGGCTTGGTTCTCACCTTGTGTGGGCAAATCAGCAGCAACGTTCCAGTGGGACAATGGTGTCGTTCCAGTAGGGGCAGGAGGTGACCTGAAGGCAAGGTCGGTGATCTGACTGTTTCCGTCTCAGCAACCTCTTCTTGTGACCCCTTTTTGTGGTTTGTTGTGAATTTATTTAATTATAGGATAGATGATCTTTTCCCTGAATACCCTCACAACAGCGTGAGAGAAGCCCGTTAATAGTTAATGGTCAGAAATGTGTCCCTAAAGGATCCGTCCTGTAAATGGAGTCTGGTGACATGTAAGTGGCGTGTTTGTACCTCCCCTGGCTCCTGACTCGATATGAGCATCAGATCCAGCACTGAGAACCTTCCCCACGGGGGAGAGGGGGCACGGCCCATGGCTCTCAGTGGCCCCTGCAAAGTCACTGACCCTTCAGCTTTGCTGGGCGAGGTGAAGGTTACTGGGTTTTCTTGGGACAGAATGTTTTCAGAGCTGCCTGCACTGTTGAATCCTTTTGAGAAGTTCTATCATTTTAATGGTATATTTTATTTGAGAGAAGGGAAGCGTTTGTGAGGTTTATGTGTCTCACCATTTCTAGGGATGGAGCATCTCCCCTATGAGGACAGGCTGAGAGAGCTGGGGTTGTTCAGCCTGGAGAAGAGAAGGCTCCAGGGAGACCTTATAATG
>JAOXNO010000002.1:35006783-35023164 GCA_028565335.1 Limnodromus scolopaceus
GGTGGGAGGTGTCCCTGCCCAGGGCAGGGGGGTTGGAACTGGATGATCTTTAAGGTCCCTTCCCACCCAAACCATTCTATGATTCTATGATTTTGCTCCAATATGTATTGGTGAGAGCTCAGAGCAGCTGCCTTACCCAGTTTGAGCTGGAGACGGGTTTCCCAGGTCCCCGGCCCATTGACTGGGACACGTACACGTGGGCAGAGGTGACTGTGTTACATTTCTTTTCTTTTTCTTTTTTTTTTTGATACACATTTTCTACTTTGTCCAATATAGTATTTCTATTCCAAGCAAAAAGACTTCTAGAAATCTTTTTAGGATTCCATTCAATAAGCAAATCTTTAGTTACAATGAAAATCTACTTGGTTTAACAGCTTCAGCATAGAATTCTCTCTGTAAATTTTCTTTACTTCCGTGAGTTAGAACTACACTTCAAGAAATCTCATTTACATAATTTGTAGGAAGCTTCTAGAGGTCTTTTTTTAAGGAAGATTTTCAACTAAAGGATATTTGTACAGTACTCTAATTGACTAATTTTCTTACCTTTACCATAATTTATTTCATATGACAATCTCAGTGATTCATGGCTCATTATAAACTTGGAATTACGAGGTCAAAGTGGAGTGTGTTGACTGCTTGGGGCGGAGAGAGGAGCAGCATTGACGGGTTGTGGAGAGGAAGCCGTGTTCCTGTGGGAAATCGGTAAAAATAGCACATGGGAAACAAAGCTCAAGACCATCATGTAATTGCTGAAGCACCAGTCAATTTACAAGGAATTTACTGTATAAGAGCACTGACACAATTCTGTGAACTCTTTATAATAGTAGAAAACAGGAGTAATAAATGGCTCGATGTTCAACTTTTCTGGTATTTGGCCTAGTTTGCATCTTATGGTAATATCTGTCTCTCTAACTAAGTGATAATTAGTTTAGGAGAGATGCTCTAGAGGCTATTGCAAATACATATTTTGTGTTTTCATGAAACTTGCCTTGAATCCTTTTCTGTGGAGAACAGAACTAATTTTTTCCCCTAATTTATTTCATATATTGGAAATGTCGCTTTGGTTTGGATGTCCTTTAATCATTGCTTAGTCCATTTGTATGATTTTAACCCTTTATTTTTTTCACTTGTAGTAATACTAGATTATAGTAAAATTTATCAAGCTCCAGTTTTAAAAACGTGGTTAAAATTTACAGAGTTTTCCGTTTGTTCCCACAGGATTATGTTCAGAAACTGTACCCGTAACTGATGTGTCGCAGAGCGAATCAGTTGAAGAAAGCCCTTTCCGTCCCCCTTCCCATTCTTTCTCCACCGTCTTCGATGAGGACAAGCCAATAGCCAGCAGTGGAACTTACAACTTGGACTTCGATAACATTGAGTTGGTTGATTCTCTCCATGCCTTAGGACCGAGCTCTCCAGAATCGAAGAATCGTGATCCCAAAACGAATGTTCGAAGAAAATCTACCGATTCAGTCCCAGTTTCTAAATCTACTTTGTCTCGATCTCTTAGCTTGCAGGCAAGTGATTTTGATGGAGCGTCTTACCTTGGCAATAGCGAGACATTAGCACCGGCAGCAGATGTGTACAGTACTGGTTCCAGTAGTGCTTCTAGTACCCTTAAGAGAACAAAGAAATCCAGACCAGCTTCCTTAAAAAAGAAGCAGTCAGCGAAAAAATCTCTGGATGCTCCACCGGTGAAGGAAACACCCCAAGAACCGTCTGACCTTGGCCAAGCAGCTTGTGCCCCAAGTGAGGATAAACCGGTACCTGAAGCAAAGGCTGACTCAGTGAAGCCCGAATGTACTGAACCTTCTAAAATCTCTGCTGAGAAACAGGAGGCCCCGCCTGTGCCTGAAGGATCCCACCCTTTGGATCCAGACAGTTTTGAAGGGATTAGTGCATTTGGCACCGGAGGCAGCAAAGTACAAAACTCTCCCCCTCTCCATAAGAAAACGCTACCTCTTACAACGGCACCGGAGGCTGTGGAGGTGACTCCGCCTGACACCGGAGGACAAGAAGATCCTCCGGTCAAAGGCGTTGCAGTAAGGCTGGAGTTCGATTATTCTGAAGAAAAAGGGGTGAGTGAGGACCAGCAGGAGGGCACTCCTCCTCCCAAAAAAGCAGGTAAAAAGCCTGGTGCTAAAATGCCACTGCGGAGGCCAAAGACTAAAAAGCCAGTGGAGAAGCTTGACAATGCCCCAACCACACCAACCAAGTCACCCGCTGATCCCAACGAAATCCCTATCACAAAAGGCTCTTACACTTTTGATATTGACAAGTGGGATGATCCCAATTTTAACCCATTCTCATCTAGTACAAAAATGCAAGAATCGCCCAAACTGCCTCAACAAACGTACAGTTTTGAGCCAGACACATGTGAGGACTCTGTTGACCCTTTCAAGTCTTCTTCTAAGGTAGCCAGCTCACCCTCCAAATCTCCAGCTTCCTTTGAGATACCCGCCAGTGCCAATGAAACAAACGGAACCGAAGGAGACAACTTGAATAAACCTGCAAAAAAGAAAAAGACGCCACTAAAAACGTAAGTTAAAGGGCACAGATGTTTCTAGATTAGAAGGAGCACATTCCAACCCCGTAGTGCAGTTACACCCGGGTTAGATTTGATCAGAGAAAGGAAGATGCTGTTGGGTGTTGGCAGCCACACAACTGGGCTCACACGGGGGGTCTGCCTCTCTACCTCAACTTGTGTCCTCAACAGCTTGATGTTTTCAGACTGAAGAGGAGATCCAGGGTCAAATCCAGCCAGGTTAGGCCACTGGACTGGAAATAGGATTTTTGAAGTTCAGTGTAGCTTTGAATCTGCTTAAGTCCAAATTTTTTACCAATGTTGTGCCAAATTTTCTGTGACCTCATCTTGGGAATTTGATACTGTTTAAGCTGATCAAAGTATTCACACCGGTAAAGACTATTTTGTGAATCATCGATTTTGAGGGTGGGACATGAAATAGTAAGGCAGCAACAAATCTCTTGTTGCGCACAGCAGAAAGATGAGTTTATCTAGTGACTTCCAGTATTTAAAAGAAAATAACCTGAAACAGGGGCATTTCTGACTTATGAAAATGATAGACCACTGTATAGTTGGGTTGGAGTTGTTCTGATATTGCTTCTTTTTGAGGTATTCCTGAAATTTCAGGGAAATCAAGGTAGGAGTTCAGATGACACATTTTCTGAGCCTTCAGTTCAAACTGGTTTTGTCCAAAACAAGAAGACTTAAAAGTCTTGACTGCAAGAGAGGAACAATTTGAATCTTAGTGGGGAAGTGCAGAGGGAAAGAGGGGAATTTTAATACCACCAGATCTAGTGCTAAGCTTGCACTACTTTGAATCTGTGCCATGTGCTAGGTCTTAAACTGTCTTAAATCAATAAAAATAATCAGTTTTTCTTCTGTGAAAGTGAAACTTGCACCAGTCTAAGCATTGATGTCCATGTGAAAACATGAGATTTTTAGAAGAGATGTCAACTTGGCACAAATTGCTCTCTGGTCGGATATCGAAGTGCTGAGCTGTTTTGAGGTGGATCGTCTTGCTCAGATGACAAGGAGCAGCTGATGCCTCCCGAGTTTCTGCATATAGTGATGAATAAAAATAGGTGGCTTGTATAGACATTGCTCTGGAAACTGTTGGGTGATTGGAGGCGACTGTGTGTAGAAACGCAAGGTGCCGGCTTTCCAGAGCGTTGCACGTGAGAAGAGCTGAAGCTGCCAAGCTTCTAAGTAGAGGACAACTTTTCTGAGCCTGAATTGTTTGGCAAGGTTTGCTTCTGGTTTTGTGGCAATGGGTTTGTTCTATCAGAACACGAAGTTAGGTTTCCGTGAGAGCCCCAATAGATGAGATTTAAAGAAATGTCATTTGATTCTTGACTTAGGTAAATGATTTGAAAGGGTCAAGTAGCTTTTTCTGTACTGTCATAACAAATCAGCAGACATGAAAAAACCTCGCATAACTGTGCTGTTTCCTTAAGCTTAGCTGCCATTCAAGAACAGTTTTACATCCCATTTAATAACAAATACTGCGTTTTGAAAAGAAAGCAGGTGCCTGCTGTCAGGGAAGGCAAGGACACTCAGTATGTTGGTAGGAACCTAACTCAGAGGCCTCAGATTTGAAAAATATATTTTCTAAGATGAAAGCATGTCAAAAGTGTAGCATTGAATTTGAAAACGTTAAAGACTTGATGAATATTTTTTTTTCTCCCCATGTATTTCACAATAAAAAGTAGGTGTTAAGATTACACAGGTAGAAAATATGCATGATGAGATTGCCTTAACACATTAACAGTATTTGTAGGTTTATCTTTTTTGTCAGTTCCTTCTGTCTGTCTCTCTTTTCTTTGTCTTATTTGTCTTAGGATGGTAGAAGATGTGATGTCTGTATGTTCTCTGTTGTAAGTAATTCTAAGCTAACAATTCAAGTTTCCTCGTTGATTTATGGGCTTTTTAATTTTACTCATTTATTTTGCAGCATGATCAGTTATTATTCAGCATGAAGCTTTTATGTTAACTATTTCACTTCACTGTCACATATGAAAGCTATTTTAAGATGCCTTGCTGTGAATGAGTTTAAGGATCTCTTGCCTCGTTATCTGTTTGCCTACCAAAGAAGATCTTCTTTTAAAAACTATATAAATTTTGTATCCTTGAGCTAAAATATGAACTTTTTTTTCTACCATTGTAAACAAACATTGTATGGTCAGTTTTTCGTAAATACTGCATAAAGTGTTTCTCCTTCTTAAAGGAATAAGTTATCCTAATTACTTCTAGCATCATAACTAGATAATTAGTTGCATCGAACACACCAATATTCAGCTGTCCAATTTATTTTCCCCTCTGGATGTGACATTGATTTACCCTCTACCGATTGAAACCTGCCATTATAATTTCTAGCGCTGATCTTGCCGTTCATTGATCCAGGGAGGAGCTGGTGGGCAATAATTTTTGCTACTGCATCTCAGTTCAACCACTAAGTCTTTATCGACGAGTTGGATACAGTATTTTTTCCCCTCTTCTAGTCAGTAGCAAAAAATGTGTTTGAATAACTCTGGCAATATGCATCAAGAGAACAGGTGGATAATTGGTTTAATTCCCTGTTAGTCGTAATTTTGAACCAATTGTGAATAAACATAAAGGCAACATTCATAATTATACACCAAGACATGATGTTTATCCTTCATTCCTTTTGCCTGATTGAAACCTGTGGGATTTGGAAGGGCTACAGCGTCCGTGCTCTCAGTCTGCGCTGTGAGCTCTCGGGGGAACTGGGAGCAGAATTGCCATATTTGCTCTTGTATTTGTTTTAAAGAGGGAGGGGGGTCCCTGGAGCACATTTTTAATGACAGAGTTTTGTTCTGGCATCTTGGGAACAGCATCTGCCTCCCCAGTTTTTATGTAGCTCATCCAAAGCGTACCAGCTTTTTTCTTAACGATTTATGGGGTCAGTGGAGCTCGCTGCCCGAGATGATCACCGTTTTAATTCTCATTTAAAGATGCGTTTTAGACTTAATTTTCAGATGGGAAAGCAAAGCAAACAGAAGCTAAATAATTTGCTTAAGGCCACCGAGGATGTCTGTGGTGCAGCAGGGATTTGAATTGCAATCAAGCAGCAACTCCGTTCTGTGAACGTGTCGGTAGTTGGCATGAAAAATATGGCAATCCTGCTTTTTCTCAGCTTTTGGGGAATCGAGGCCTGTTCCAAGTGCATGACAAGAATATGTACCCATGGCATGTTCCTCTGTGGTGCTGCTGTCTAATGGGTGGGATTTTCAAGCAGAAGGGCTTACAGAGGTTGCATTGTCTGTGCCTGTCTCTTGCTAAGTGTGAAATGACCCAATTCTTGCTGGTATCACCGTATTAACGGTTTTAACTTTATTTTCAGTGATACATTTAGGGTGAAAAAATCACCGAAGAGATCCCCGCTATCTGATCCTCCTTCTCAGGTAAAGGACTGCCTTATTTTGATGCTTTTAATTAGTGTTCTTGTGGGGGCAAAAAATGGAAATTTGATTTATTTAGTTGCAGAATTGTACATTTAATAATAGAAGAAGTTTTTGTAAAGAATATAAGCATGTTCTTTTTCCAGTATAGCACGCTGGGCTGTAATCATAAGGTATTAAACTTTTTGTCTCTTGGAGTGAGTGCACAACATATATTAGATCTAGTATTTGCTTTAGGAATTCCAGTTAGACTATTGGTGCATTTATTTTGGAAAGTCCTATGTTACAACGGAGCGACAATACGAATAAATATGTTCAATCGGTTGTCTGAAAAATGGGATGTAACTCTCCACCCTGGAATTTTTAGATTAGAAAGTAAGAAACTAAATGCATCAAACTGGTGGGCTGGAAGGGAAATAGGAATCAAACACGTGGGCTGATCTACCAGGAACATGTGCTCGGATGGTTTTATTCCTCGTTATGAACTGCCGGCAGGTGGTTTTCTTGGAAGAGAAGTTAACAAAAGCGGTTCTGCCTCCAAAGGCCTAAGTGCTTTGATGTGGCACAAACTCCTTCCATGCTGCTCTTCTTCTTCCTCTTATCCATCCCACCCTTTTATTTATGCTGCTCGACAGCCTAGAAGGGAAGAAAGGGTTCATGGCCTTGCAGACCTATGACCTGCTCCCGTGAGGGAAGACTAAAAAGTCAGTTTTGGTAGTCAAAGACTTTAGTCGTGGGTGCCACTTATGTCAAGTGCCTGACAGATATAAATGGCTCTGGATTTTCTTTCTTCCTCATTTTCAAGGCAGTTTTGCAATGCGAGTGTTTATCATCAAAGAGTTCAGTGATGCCAGGAAAACTTGCTGCTGGTGGAGTTCTAAAGAAATTGCTTCAACATTTTTCATCAAGTATTTTGTACAGAGCTGCAGTAAAGAGTATGGCATTATCATAGAATCATGGAATGGTTTGGGTGGGAAGGGACCTTAAAGATCATCTCATTCCAACCCCCCTGCCCTGGGCAGGGACAACTCCCACCAGACCAGGTTGCTCCAAGCCCCATCCAGCCTGGCCTTGAACCCCTCCAGGAATGGGGCACCCACAGCTTCTCTGGGCAACCCGGGCCAGGCTCTCACCACCCTCACAGCAAAGAATTTCTTCCTAATATCTAATCTAAATCTTTCCTATTTCAGTTTAAAACTGTTTCCCCTCATCCTATTGCTCCACTCCCTGATCAAGAGTCCCTCCCCATCTCTCCTGTAGCTCCTCTAAGGACTGGAAGGCGCTCTAAGGTCTCCCTGGAGTCTTCTCTTCTCCAGGCTGAACAACCCCAACTCCCTCAGCCTGTTTTCATAGCTCCAGCATGACTGTGGATGACTGTGATTGTGCAGAGGAATTTAGGGAGTCGACTATTCAATGTGATAATGAAAGATAATAGAATTAATTGGCACTTGTTTTCTGCAGGATCCCACTCCACTGCCTACTCCAGAAACACCTCCCGTCATCTCCACGGTGGTTCATGCGACAGATGAGGAGAAACTGGCGTCTTCGGTGACCAGTCAGAAATGGACCTGCATGACTGTGGACCTCAACACGGATAAGCAGGACTACCCACAACCATCCGATCTGTCTACGTTTGTTAATGAGACTAAATTCAGCTCTCCTACAGAGGGTATGCTTCATAAAGACTGTCTGCATCCAGCTAATGTTGTATTTATTGAGAGAGGGCGTTTGATTTGTTCAAGAATCTTGGCATGTACTTTGCTGAATGCAAATGGTATTGTTTGGGAACCCTAAAAAATGGTACTCTTCAGACTAATCTGGGGAAACTGGCAGTTATGGGGAGCTGAATGTATGACCCCTGAAGTCCAACCTTGAGCTTTCAAGAAAGAGGAGAGAGGAAGCTTAAAGAAAAATGAAAGGGGCCTCCAGAGAAAGACTTTTGCTTCCTTTGTATGGTTAATTGTAGACATGCTGTTTGCTGTGCATGCTGCCTGTTCTCTCTGTGCCTTCACGGGAGCCTGGCGTCTGATACCACTCTGGATTAGTGCTCTTGGATCCAGAGACACTGATCTTGCCTGAGCCCATTCCTCTAACTAGAATGGGAGAAGGTCCCGGGTTAAAATTCTGCTCAAAGCTTGCGTATTGCATTAAGACCCTGAACGTGCCATCTCTCCTCCAGGTTCCTAGGATCCAGGTATCTTTATGCGTAAAAATTATCCAGGATATTCCCTGCGTAAGATTGTTACCACTCACGTGCCAGATAAAATTTCCTTCTAGATAAGCTTATTAAGATTTTTCCTGTCGTGCCTTCCTGTAAGCAGCTGTGAGCTGAGGCTGGAAGTTTCTGTGAAGGGAACTGTCGTTCCAGGTCTGCGAAATGTGGAACAGACATTTAGAATTTAGAAGAAGCGTGTGTGGCCTTCCTTGGGGTTACCAGAGGGAATACTGCTTTGCAACATCTGCTCCAAGGACAGATTTTCAGCTTTGTGGGTGGGAGGAATGTATGAGTTTAACTCGGCTTAAACTTATTCTTCTTGATCAGAATTTATTTATTTTCCCCTAACATTTCAACCCGTGTCCCAATCTACCCGTAAAGCTACTTCATGCCATTTTAGACTGAATCTGAGGAGTTTGTGCCTAATTAAGAACTGCTAAGCTTTTAGGTCAAATGTTTGACATAAAAAGGCAGGAATAATCATAGTGATTTTAATGGGACTGCACATGTTCACACGCACGTGCTTGTATGTTTGCGTGGCCTGGGCTCTTTGGAAACCTGTTGAGAGTCTTTTGTACAGATAAGTATTTCAGTCTGGGATAAATCCATTTGGCTTTATTGTCAAATTATAAATTTCAGACATCAGCTTCACATCATTTGTATTAAAAAATAATTTAAAGAAATATTTTTTTAGAAAATAAGCCCCCCAAATCTGGGAAAATGGAAATTACATGGAAGGAAATGAACAAAAGAATAGTGAGAGACACTCTAAGGCAATCATTTTAGCTATCAAAGTGGATAGAAGAAAGTGAGCAAAGCTCCTAATTAAATGCTAATTGTCTTGTCTTGTGTGTGCTGCATCGTACAGTCAGTGTTTCAGATTACATGCTAATTATAATCAACAATGCTTCCGCTTTTCAGATCTCTTAAAAATAATAATTTTTTTCCCTTGACGGTCTTGCTCCTGTGGCGTTGAGAAGTCCTTGAGTAATTCCAGGGCTGTTTCTCAGTGCGAATATTTTTTCCCCCTCCCGGATCCTGGTGTGAGTGTTCCCCTGTAACCCAACACGGCTTTTGGGCAGAGACAGCCCCACCACGGGGTCAGCCAATACATCCCTCTTCTGTTGCACCCGCAGCTTCTCACTGCTGCCAGCGCCGTGTTGCACAGACCAGAAATGAGCAGTAATTATTAGCAGAAAATGCTGATGTAATCTTGCAGCTATTTGTGGGCGGAGTTGGAGGACATCACTTAGTAAGTCTGTCATATGTATTTATAAAAGATAATTATCTTACTTCATGGGATATCCTGGGCGTTTGTAATTTTGAATATATAGAGATAACCGGAGCCTAAGATTTTGGAGGGGAGATGGTGCCTTAGAGGAGACACCTGGGAGAGGAGACTCTAATTATGCTGGAAACTTCTGAGAGCAATGAGACGAAACAAGCCGCGTTTAGCGAGCCGTGTTACTCCTTTTGTTTCTCGTCGAAGTATTTCCATCTGTGTCCTGCCTTTTCTAAATCGGTAAAGTTAGATACGTGTTGTCCCAAAAGCCGGGTTGGGTTGCCATTGCAAAGCTGCCACCAGCCCTGCGGGTGGCTGGAGGGTCACTGCTGGCTGGGCCAGCAGAGGACAGTGCCGGGACGTCTCCTGCCCGTAGATAAATGAAATACAGAGAGGTGGTGACTAATGACTGGACGCTGAAATCTGGTATTTCATGCTTTTTCCTGCAGCGCTGTGTCGAGGAGGTGGTTTGAATCCTGTCGTTTCAGTTTTGTTTCTGCTTTCGTTGGGAAGAAGCTTGTGTCTGATCCCGGGGGGTTCTCCCTCTTGCCCGGCTCCCTGTCACCGTTCAAACTTGTGGTGCCAGGAAAGTAAATGCGAGGAGCTGGCCAGTATAGCCTTCTCCTCACTTAGATGTTTTCCTATTAATATCTCCCACGTGTCAGGTACTGCCAGTTTGTGGCTGTTCCTCTTCAGTGGTTGGTTGACAAAATACATAGACTTGTGGAATTGCAGTGCTTGTACTCTGCGGTGCTTTATAATGCTCAAAATTGTTTTATCATATAAACTCACATTGAACACTTTGAAACTTTTTTTTTTTTAAACAAAATAGGTAAGATATTATCTTTAGGCTTGGTTTGTTTTTGAAGAACAAACGTTTTAATGATGGTTACTGTCTTCCTGATACAAACCCTAGTTTTCAAAAGCTGCCCAAATCTAAAAGAATTTTCACGCATACTGTTATCTTAATAGAGATACTAGTGCACCATTCATTAGAATTTATCTGCAATGGAAATGAAATTATACACGTGGTTTATTGAATTAACTCATGGGAACAGAGCAGAATACAGCATTAGGACAAATTAATTATGTTTTTAATTTTTAAATTAAGGTGTCGTCGAACTAAGTCTTTGTTTTCATTTGGGTGCAGGAAGGTACGCTCTCCCTTCCGTTGTGCTGTGTTTTATCTGTCTGCCTCTGTATCAGCTCGCCACTGGATGACCATGGATTGGAAAGAAATGCTGGTTATTCCATCCAGTGTAATTAGGAGATTAGAAGCAGAGAAGCAGTAAAAATTTGCATTTTTATTAGGGTTTAGATTTAGGGGTCTTCATAAATCTTCCTGCCTTGGGCTTTCCTTCTGTAACTAAAATATGAAAACAGCCCAGTGAGCTGGGTGCTGTGTCACCCTCTGTTCAATGAGCATACAGGTGTTTTATGTATCCTTTTATATTAAGTAATACCACAGTAGCCCTTCTTAATTAAGAGCAGTGTGATAAACGTGAAGAAATAGAAACTACTTAATTTCACAAGTGCTTTTAAAATCTTTTTGCGCACATTAAAGGACACTGGTATCAGCATTGCAAATTATTGAAAAATGTGTTTTCTGTGAAAAGATAACACGATAGAGGAAAGTTATCTGTGCTCTGAAAGTGCTCTGAAACTTTGTTAATATTCTGGCCCTTGGGGCAGAATCTTCAGCAAATTGATAAAGCTGAAATTTTTCAGGCAAATGAATTTGCCTGAAATGTGTCATAATTCATTGTTGCAAATCAGTGCACCTTCTGCTTTCTCTCTTTATATTCTATTTTTAATACCTCACGGAAAAGTATTGAGCAGAATGGGAGTGGCCGTTGTAAACGAGCAGAGATCTCATTTATTTCTGCAAAAATCATTTAATGGCCTGTATTTAATGGCTCTTCTTTGTTTCTGTTGCAGAACTGGAATATGGCAACTCATATGAAATAGAATATATGGAGAAAATAGGCTCCTCTGTGCCTGTAAGTTCTCACTTCCATTTCCATTCATTTGCATTCCCTTGTCATAATATACTGTCCTGCTAATGCCATCAGCCTCGCTACCCCTTAAATTAATTATAATGTGCCTGCAGCAGATTTGCAAAACCAGTTCCTTTAAATTGGCATAACTGGGATAAATTGCATGTGCTTCGTTGCCCTATATCCTGTAGAGCTTGTTCCACTTTATTATTTTATTTCTAAGCTAGCATCACACTAGTTCTTTATGGAGTAAAAGCAAATTAGTATTTCCAGCAGCGTAGGGTGCAGAGCTACGTACCAGCTATTGAGCTGCTTTAAGAAACTTTTAAGAAGATGGAGGGAATGAGGAGAGAATACACAGAATGATATGAAATATGGAATGCAGTACTATATATTATCCATTATTTTGCCTTACTTTTATCTAATTTGTGGATTTGATAGCTTGGCTAGATCCAACGGGGGTATATCCAGAGGGAGAGTTAGAAAAATCAAGGATGTGTGTCAGGTGCTTAAACTGATGAGAAGTTTCAGTGAATATTTTAGTAACACTTTCAGTCAAGGGATGCCTCCTCCCTGAGAGGACCAGAAATCTGATTAGCCCCAAAGTGGGAGAAGAAGAGCCATTACAAAGAGTGACCTGTTTAGGTTTTGTTCTTTAATGGTTTCTTCCTTAAAGGGATCATCTCAGTATCAGTTAAGAGTACACCATAACACAGTCCTACATTATTAGTTGTCTGTCAAGTCATTTGGTCACTTAAGGCTTCAGTGACCTGAATTAGCTTTAATGGAGAACGGTTGAGTTGCTTAATGAGTGTTTCTTTTCCCATTGCCAGCAGGATGATAGTACCCCGAAGAAACAATCTTTATACCTAATGTTTGATGCCCAGCAGGAGAGCCCGGTCAAATCGCCTCCCATCAGACTGTCTGATTCCACAACACCGTGCTCAGGGTATGTCACTGGGAGCAAATTCAGCCGTGGAAGAGGATGTCGGGGAAATGGGTTACCATCATAGCACGTACACAGGCAGTTCTTCCCCTCTCTGCCTCTGTGTTGCCAAGCTGTTTGTTTAAAAATAGATTCCCATCTGTGTACACATATGATAGAGAATAGAGGGCAAAGATACAGAAGTTTTATAATGGGAAGGAAGAAGGACGTATATTTCTCTTTCATATTCTTACTAAATAGAATCACAGTGGCAACTGTTTCATTAGACAATGGCTTCTTACTGTCAGATACTGAGGTCATTTTCATGTCAATCTAGAAATCTGCTACTTTTCACTTGGCCTTTCCTAGATACATTTTCTGAACAAGGAGCCCAGTTCATAAGAACAGGATGTGGGGGTTGTATTGACTTACAAAAGTTTTGCTTGTTGAGGACATCTGATCTTATCAGTAAAAGTTGTTTGTTGGGAGAGATGTAGGTCACAATGAGAAAGGGGTAAAAATGCAAGTGAGAAATATTTAAGGAATGTGCATAGCTTTTCTGGTGGAAATGGCTTTATTTAGAATACTCCGGTGCGTTGCTTTGAAAAGATACTGCAAAGTGTTATGAGATATAATGATATGAAGTTGAGTTGAAACAATGTGTGAATATAAAAATATATACAGATGAAAGTAATGAAGAGAACTTACTTAGTTGTTACCAGAAGCAGAATTGTAAGAGCCTTGTGCTCTACCCTGAAAGCACGTACACAATCTTTGTCCAGGTCAAGTTTTGAAGACCCTGAAGCCCAGCAATCTTCTGGAATGAAAATACAACATCCAGCCTCCCGAGTCATAGCTGCTAGCCAGGAGGCACACTTACAGTCAGCTGACAAGTCCAAGCAGAAGGACCTGGAGCCCATGACCCTGGGAACAACTCCAGAGGCTATTGAAATAGTAAGTAATTTATGAGAAGAGTTTGGGAATCATTTCCCAACAGAAATTTCTCGTGTCATATAAGAGGTAGCAAAGATGGATCTCGCAGGAAGAGCTAAAATCAATCTGATGCTTAAAGATCTTGGCAGCAGCATATGGTAGGACCCAGATGAGGGAGGCAGGTTGATGGAACTGATGGAATTCAGAAGGATTTTCTGAATTCTTAATGTAGCTTAATGTGTTCTTGTGATAACTTATTCCAAGTTGGTACTTTGATGTGCTTTTTTTATCACACAGGCCTTTTTACGCTGTGCTTTAACCAAATATTTAAAGAAATATTTTATATATAAGATAAGTGGGTTTGTGTAAACATAGAGACATGATTTTTTCTGTTGCATATACTGTGAAATTTCAAAATTTTGTTGGTAACGAATAGGTACCCTTTTGCTTGTTTGCATAAACTGTTAACTGTATTGTTGTTATATGGTACTCATAATGTAAAATTCACTGTTTTGATCATTAGAACTCATTCCAGCTTCCAGTTAAATTACTTTTTTCAGTGGATTCTCTAGGTTAGGTTAGAATTAGTGGTGAGCCCTTCCTTGCTTCCAACCTGCGCTGGGTACAGACTGTAGAGCACTGGTTCTCAAATTCATGAAGGTTCCCTCAAAGCCTTCACTCTTCCAGGCAAACTTGTTTCACAAATGCCCACAGCACTAGACATGCTAAGCTATATGACTATATGTTTACTGAGGAGTGAAATAAGAAGCAGCTCACTTTAATACTATACTTAATTTATATTAACGATGCTGTTGATACCATCTCAGAAAATGTTTTTTTATGAGCTTGAATACTTTTTTGACTTCAGGGAGTCTTGGGCACTCCGATCCCAGAGGTCTTGTTTTTGTCATTCTAATTCTGTCCAGCCTCATATTGTGCATTTATCCTGATCATATTACAATTGTGAACAGAACTTAGTTTATCCCCAGTAAGCAGCAAATGACTTTTTAAAAACTGCAAAAAAAGTCTTGCTGAGGTTCCCTCAGTCTTGGTGGTCTTCAAAGCTTTTGGACTGCCTTAGAGATGCCTGAGCTGAACATAAGCTATTGTATGAACAAAACCTGGTGTAATTGTTTGAAAACTGCTGTAGAAGTGTCGAGAGCGGGCTGTGGTCCATGGCTTGAGAGCCATTGCTTTAGAGGTTCTATTATTACTTACTTCATTTTAGTCCTGGAGAGTTTACTCAGCTTTTAAAATAGGAAGAATTATTCTTGATGTTTGACTGTTGCACCTGTGAATCATATGTTCAAAAATAATCTTCAGTGGGGCATGAAATTACTAGCAATCAAAGCTTTGCAGACACAGATGTCGCTTTTGACCTGAACTACTTGGGCAAAATCTCTGTTGCTTATTCTACATCCTCCTTCCCCTTCAGACATCTCCTGAAGACTCCTTTGTCTCTGCTGATGCTCTTCTCAATAGGATATCTAAGAAAACCTCAATATGTGATCAGCCTGAATATCTGGATCCTGACTTAGCAGAAAAGAACCCCCCAGTGTTTGCTCAGAAACTTCAGGTTTGTAGCAGAAATATAAATGTCACTTTTCTTTAAGTTTGTCTGTACACAGGTAGAGGAATGCTCTGCCTCCTCTGGAAGGGGAGGGGAAAGCTTGGAGGAGAGGTGGGAAAGAAGCAAAATAATGATTTGATTTTGTCCAGAGTAACTTTGGCTTTTTGGGAACTTAGGTAACAGAGATATTTTGATTTAATTCATATAATACATAAACTTAAATATCGTCAACACTTTCAGCTATCCTGTGCCACCGATGCGTATATTTTGCAGGAGTCTTTATAAAACAAATCTTTTAAGCTTGAACACAGGACTTGATGTGTGGAGAGCTGTCTTGACACTTGGCCTTAGTAGCTGTTTGGGCACAGATTCATTTTCACAGATTTAGGCCCTAATTCTACTGAAATGAAAATTAGGCTTTGATTTTTCTGGTAACCTATGTAATGCAGAATTTGGCATGGCTTCTTCTAGGAAAAGCAAATTGGTCTGCAGAGCAGTTCTGTAGGTCGGGACATATTTTCTAGAGTATTTATAGTGAAACTTTAAAACGGTGAAGGTTGAATTGAGAGCAGCAGCTGGCACAAATTCACATAAAATGAAAACAAAGGGAGAGGAGTCTGGAAAACAGCTTTAGCTTCAAAAAACATCTATTTTGCCCAAAGCATTGTTCATACTTACCTCCTAAAATTGTTTGTCTATACAGCTATCTCAAAACTGACCAAAAACTGGAGTTGTGCATCAAAGTTCTAGTCGTGAAAGGAATATGGGATGTGTTTGTCACCCAGGAATTATCAGTATTATACGTTAGAAAATTAACATTCAATTTTTGAACGTGTTAAACATTTTTGCTGTGTTCTTAATACCTTCTTTTCCTGTGGATTGCTCACAACCAAACACTTGACAGGAGGAGTTAGAGTTTGCTGCAATGAGGATAGAAGCGCTGAAGTTAGCCAGGCAGATTGCCCTGTCTTCTTTCCGCTCCGAGGTACCTGGTTTTGTGCCTGCCACGTGTGTGTGAGTGTGCACAGACTAAAGGAACCGAGTGCTGCTTTGTCTTTAACCGAGGTAACCTCAGAGTGCGGTGCTGAGCTCTGTGCACCTCAGCGGGACACCAAAGAGCACGCTGAAAGCGGTGCCGCCCACCGAAACGCCCTCACCCGCTCCACTTACCGAGTGCCGCCGCATCCAAATTAACACAAAGCAATTTAAAGGCAAGAAGTGGGCACTTACCTTCAGCAGGAGGCAGGTTCTGCAGTCAGGAGGCCGTTTGACTTCTCTCTACAGCAAGATTTGTCCTAAAATGGTTGACAGCAAACCAGTTCCAACCCTACTTCTTAAAAAGATGCTGTAGATTTTTACTGTAGGGTCATTAGTGCTGGAGCGGGTGCAGAGGAGGACAACGAAGTTGGTGAAGGGCCTGGAGAACAAATCATATGAAGAGCGGTTGAAGGAGCTGGGACTATTTAGTTTGAGGAAGAGGAGGCTGAGTGAGGGGAGACCTCATCACTCTCTACAA